>OZ012679.1:5541934-6054434 GCA_963942445.1 Argyra leucocephala
TGGATGTCCAGGTGTTCCAGGTGTTCCAGGTGATCCTGGACTTCCAGGTGCTCCAGGTGATCCTGGACTGCCTGGTGATGGTTTTCCGTACAGTACCAGGAGTACCTGGTCTTCCAAGGTGTGCCTGGTGTACCTGGGGCTGGTGGGCCTCTGTTACCGGGTGTTCCTGGCGCTGGAGCGCCCTTATTGCCAGGGCTTCCTGGTGCAGGAGATCCTGGTGGGGCCTCTATTTCCTGGACTACCAGGTGAAGAAGGTCCTGGAGGTCCTGGTGGACCTCTATTTCCTGGAGTTCCTGGTGATCCAGGTCCTGGAGGTCCTGGTGGTCCTCTATTTCCTGGGGATCCAGGACTTGGTACACTTGGTGGGAAACCTTCATAAATACAAGGAAATGGTTTAGGAATTTCCAAACTTATCTGAAGTTCTTGATGTTCTATTTACAGTGAACCAATGTCGTGTGCAAAATTGTTAAGCAATATGAATGGAGTTAAAATTCATGCAGTGAATATTTTGTTAGGGGTGATAAAATCAAAAAGTTTCAATTTCAATTAAATATGCCAGTGATATGTGAATTTAATCATAAAATTTGAAAACTACTTTACCTGGGAAAGTTCCTGGTGGTCCTGGTGGCCCCTGGTGGTCCTAATAATAAAAAAATACTTTTAAATTAAAAGTTCAAGATGCATTTTACATTTGCTCTATGCTCAAAACATAATACAATTAAGTTTTATATTTCCTAAAAATTAAAAATCTAAATAAAAATCGTACCTGGTGGTCCTCCTGGCCCTAAAATTTTTGTTTTCAAATAAATATATAGTGAATTTTTGTAAGATATTATGAAAGTTTTAGTCAAATACCGTTTGGCCCGCCTGGTCCTCCTGGTCCTACTGGTCCACCTGGTCCGCCTGGTCCACCTGGTCCTCCGGGTCCCCCTGGTCCTCCTGGTCCAAAACCACCTCCCGATCCAACTCCTCCAACACCTCCGAATCCACCATTAGGTCCATCTGGTCCGCCAAGATGTGCATATGGATCAGCTCCAGGTCCATCGGCACCATCTGGTCCTTCAGTATGATCGTAAGGATTATCAACATGAATATAGTACCAGAGTTATCTGGTATATAATCTCCACCTCCAACTGAATTAATAAAGCATAATTTAAATTCAAAAATTAATTCTTAAAATTAAAAAGTATATTTTTTTCCAAACCATTATTTCCATTATATCTTCCACCACCTGCTCCATTTCTATATGGTCCATTGCCAGCCCCACTACCTGATCCACCACCTGCACCACTTCCTGGTCTACCACCTGTACCACTTCCGGTTCTACCGCCTGCACCATTATCATATCTTCCACCAAAGCCAATATTACCACCAGCTCCGGGACTATATTTACCACCTGCATCGACACCACCTCCGCTTCCAGGTCTACCTCCCGCACCACCACCAGGTCTACCACCTGCGCCTGTGCCATATCTTCCACCATCACCTATGCCGTTACCGTTTCCAGTGCTATATTTTCCATCTCTATTTCCACCTCCAATACCACCGCCTGTTCCTGGTCTGCCACCTGTGCCAGTATTATATCTTCCGCCACTGCCAGTGCCATCTCCGCTTCCTGGTTTATATTTTCCATCTCCACTTCCACTTCCTGGACCTCCACCGCTACCTGGTCTAATTTGATTACCATTTATATCTGTACCAGAACCAAAACCATTTCCATTTGGTCCTAATCCGGTGCCACCACCGAATCCACTAGGTCCACCAGGTCCATTAGGTCCCCCGGGTCCATTTGGTCCACCAGGTCCTCTTGGTCCACCTGGTCCTTTTGGTCCACCTGGTCCTCTAGGTCCACCAGGTCCATTTGGACCATTTGGTCCTCCTGGTCCTCGTGATCCACCAGATCCATTTGGTCCATTTGGTCCGTTAGGACCAAAACCTCCAGCACCACCAGCACCACCAGCACCACCAGCACCACCGGCACCGCCACCTCCTCCTCCACTATTTAATCCAGAACCAGTACCTAAACCACCACCTGGCTTAAATGCTCCACCAACAATTAATTGTCCTGAACCACTAAGATCTCCTCCATCTCCAACATTTCGATTTCCATCTGTACGAATTCCAAGATTATTACCACCTGGATTAAATGCTCCACCTACTATAGATTGTCCTGATCCACTAATTGGTCCAACATTAAATTGATTTGTAAATCCACCAGTTGGTTTTTTAATAATTGGAATTTCAGGTCGAACTCCACCTTCGTAATTTCCACAACCAACTGGGAAATACGTTTCAAATAATTCATTCCATTGTCTTAATTCACCTCGTGCCTGTGCTCTTTCTTCGAGTGTTTGCAATGAAGTATCACCAGATGGTGGATACACTTCAACTGGTTCCTGTGATTGTATTGTACGAAAACCACGTGTATCTGCTACATAATGTGTAACTACCAATTTATTATTTGGATCAATATGACCATGACAACCGTATGTTACACCATCTGGACCACGTGTTTCATGATGAAAATTACCAGTATCACCAATATCATAACCATAACGATATTCACCTGTAATATTTAATTATTGAATCAGTATAATATAGTTTTATGTATTTTATCTGTTTAATTAAAAAAAAAATTAAAAAATAAACAAAAATTACAAAATAAACATTTATTAAATGAAACGTCAAACAATTGTCAAATTATTACTTATTGTGTTACTAATTTACACTTTAATTACGTGGTTGTTTTTTTTAATGTTGAAATTATAATTGTAATCTCTATTCAATAATAATCAAATTTAATAAATAAATAAACAAAAATTAGTAAATATTACTAACTAATTTGTTACGCCGCCATTATTACTACTGTCAACATTGTAACAATATTTTTGTTTTTTTACTGCAAAACCCACATTCATATTTTTATTTTGTTTTGTTTAATTTCAACATTACACCTAATTATGTATTTGTTTTGTCTCTTTCTATTATTATTTTCTTTTTGTTATTTCATATTTCATTAATTCAAGAAGCGTTCACATTTAATTGCAATGATTAACACAAGGTTGAATTAATTTCAATCAATAGATTTTAAAATACATCAACTGTCAATAATTGATAAGTCAGTTCGCACAGTCAAGTATTGGTTAATTAACATTTCATATAAACAACCTTTAAAATTTTTTAATTAATTCTATATTCTAATAGAAAGCTTAGTATACGAGTACAATTATAGTACGGTAAAACATATTTAAGAGGTAAGTAAATTGATTCATATATTATCGATTCACAATCGGGCTATCGTACAAAATATATTTGCATAAATAAATAAAATAATTTAATTTACTTGTTAGAAAATTTGAAGCATGATACTGCAATTGATTTACATCACTGATTCGATACAATAATTCTTGTTCATTAATTTCTTTGGCATTCGTTAACAACACATTCAACAGTATTGACAGGACCACCTGTAATCAAAGAAGAAAAATAAAAAAAATTATTATTCAATTTTCAAAACGTAAAAAATAAAAATAAAGTAAATAATAAAAAAATTAAATTTTAATAAAAATGTTGATTTTATGTTGTTTAAATAATTTTAATCGATTACAATTTTGAATCTTCAATCAATTTTCGTCTCAGCTGGAGAATTAAACATTTATTAGTTTTGTTTTTTTTTTTATAATTTATGTTTTAACAAAATATTTTGATAATTGAGAAATTAAACTCAAAAGATGTAAGAGTATATTTGAGAAAGCACTTTACTATGGAACAAAGTGGATTAATGTGGATTTCAAATTATTAAATAATGTATAGGAACATGAATTATAATAATGAAACTTTAAAACAACAAATACTGTTGTATTTTTTTTGTCAACTACCCACTGCTGAGTCGAAATGGTGTGATGGATTATATCTGCATACTGTAACTTAACGAATTAAAAGCTAACACACTTTCACTACCGAATTATGATGCAATGAACGTTAATTTTACGTTACTTTTTTACTATACAGGACGAAACTAAATAATAGGGCTAGGAGTTTATACTTTATAACTTTTTTTTAAAAGACTGGGGTAGCAAAAGGTTTGTTTAATTTTTGTGGAACATAATTTTTCACAATTAACTTCTAACAAGAAATAATCATAAAATTACATTTGGAGACAGCTCTTGTATAAAGTAAGCAATATACTAACAGAATAAACAATATTGTGGGACTTACTTTTTATAATTGCATATTTTACTTTGTAAATAATTTAAGGAAAAAAAAGTGGAACGTAATTTATACATTTTAATCAAACAAATTATAAATTATCGTTGAAAGATAGAAAAAAGTTCAAAATGTTGCTTTATAATCAATTTTAAAACAATTAAAAAAATTGTGGAACATAATTTTTAAAATTGCATTTTACATTCTAATTAAATTTAAACGAATCAAAATTTTGTGGAACATTACTTTTACTTTTTTTCATAACTGTTTGTCAAAATAAATACGATTATTCCTTGAAAAGCATATTTAAAAAATTGAAATCATATGTGGAACATATTTTTTTTATATCAATAAAAAATACAATAAGCATAATATAATTTATTGTTGTAAGCATATTGCTTAATAATTTTGATTTACGACTAAAAATCATCACCAAATTATACCGTGAAATCGTTGTGGAAATTATCTAGAAATTTGATTAAATATAATAAACTAATATTTTATTTATGTTATGATAAATTAAAAACTAAAATTATTAAATTTTATTCAAAATTTGAAATATTATAAATTTTCAATAAAAAATAATATTTATTTCATTTTTTTGAAGGTTTGTGCTTTTAGTTGAATAGCGGTATGCGAATAACTGACATAGTTAAAAAATAAACGAATTTTTTTTTTAATAAAATCAAAATTTATAAATTGTTGAAAATAAATACGGAAATAAAATTGAATATGAAATTGAATTCGACTTCGAAAACTTTTTATTTATAACGTTTTACTTATTAAAATCACAATAAATTAAGATTTGCACAAATTTTGTTCTTCTTTTTGCTAATAGTAATGCAATGAAACGTATAAAGGTCATATATTTAAATTTTGTATAAAATCTTTAATGTTTAAAAACATTTTATTTCAAAATAGATGAACATATCTGAGTTGCTAAGCTTAATTGACGAATAAAAATTAATATTAGCATTGTGTATATAAATAGTTTTTCTGTTGGCTGTACTCAAAGCCGTACTAATATCGCAAGTGCAACAAGTGCAATTGCACTGGGCCACCTATTTTTGAGGGTCCCCCAAATATTTAATACATTAGAAATATTTCTCCAATAGCAAAAAAAAAATAGCATGAATTCAAAGAAAAACACAAAGATGAATACTCAAAAGTCGTTTAACTTTTAAACAAGTCTATTTGGATACGATTTAATTTGAAACAAATATACTTTAATAATTCAGTTGTTTTTTTGCTTCAAATATTGTTTACTTCTGCCTTTTCATAGCGTTTTATTAGTGAAAAGTAGTTTAATTACAATCGTTTTCAAAACTAAAATAATTGAAAATTATGTACAATGTCACAGCAAAGACTCTGTCGAATGAAAATGTAATAACCAGAACAATAATTGATTACAATGATAACATAATTAATGAATTTACCAGCAAAAGAACAATTATTATTCTGTTTTATAATTTCTTTGTGTTATTTTTTTAATTAAAATCAATAAAAATTATTGGAATAATATTTTAAAAAAACAAAAACAATGTTTAGTGTCTGCACAGGCCCCCAGGGCACTTAAGTTAAAGTAAAGCTTATGACATTTTTTTTAATTGATAAACTTACACATAGATAATTTACACATAGATATTAAGCCGGTTTTACACGGTACAATATTGTATCAATTTAATCAATATTGTTGCAATATTGCATGACAGCATTTACATGAAACAATTTTCATACAATATTGATTCAATGTTGCTGTAAAAGCATATACACAATACAATTTATAATAAACAATTTTTTATTCAATGAGATTTTCACAAACATGTCTGATTTAGTTGAGCAGAAAAAATTTATATTATTATGTAGTGCATTGCTAGCGACAGAAATTTGATTCAATATTCATGTATGCGTCTACATGAAGCAATATTGATACAATATTGTGAAATTTATTGTCAAAACCATTCAATCATGCAATATTAGCAATAAAAGCATTTACACGCAACAATTGTCATTCAATATTGATATATTTATTGATACAATATTGTACTGTGTAAAGCCTACTTCATAAATATTTTACATTCATTCGATACCAACTGTTACCACAATGCCAAATAAAAATAATAGTGTTTGTAATCAGTACAATAAAAAGATTAATAAATTAAAAAACGTATTTAACAGTGTGTAGTAAAAAATTATTCTGTAACGTACATATTTTGTCTAGAGCTAGATAAATGTCTAACATACATTTAGAACTTTGTAGTTATATGTGACCCTTATCAGAATGCTGAAAAATGTTGGCTTTGCTAATAATGTAAATAAAGACGCCATAATAGAAAACCATTACTTCCATAGTGAAGCAATTTGTTCCGAGTATCCTACATGAAGTAATTGAGTCAAATTAATAAAAAGTTAAATCACATATCACTAATCAAAAAATCCAGGGTAATGAATTTCAATCTCTTCAAAGTTAGACTAAATAGTTCAAAGAAACATCTCTTATATTCTTATAGAAGAAAATTTAAGCCTAAAGCCATTTCATGTTGGATTAGCCATGAAATTCTTAATGCCAAAATCCAAATGGACTAAGTCCAAACGACAAAATCCAGAATTCCAAAATCCAAATACGACAAAATCCAAATTTTAGTAAAATATCCAGGTTTTGGTAACAAAACAAAATTTATTTTTAAAGTCGGGTGTGGCCACTCCCAAACCCACGCTACTTATTTATTGTAACGCTGTTTTCGCAGACTGCAAGCTTTTAATAAAAAATATTTTTTCCATTTTATTTGGATTTTTTGTTATATTTGGAAAAGTGAAATTTGGATTTTGAATTTAGGGAATTTTAAAAAATTAGGGATTTTGTCGCATTTGGATTTTGGAAAACAGGATTTTATCGTATTTGTTATATAAATATAGAAAATATTTATTCTTTAAAAATAAGTCGAGTAAACTATTTAAAATTGTTATTATAGACAAATATTTGAACTCGAGGTTGCAAGATTTTATTGGATTGCATTTTATTCGACCCACCAACCTAATAAATTATAGTTGAGATCGTATATTATTCACATTGAGCATTCGTTTTATTTTCTATTTATTGAGTTAAAATTATTAATGTGAACTTCTATCAAATCAACAACTTTTGCCTAAAATAGAACCACCTATAGATAGCAACAGAATAGTGTTGAATTAATTTGAGTACTTTCAGTAATAAGACAACAGAACACTTTCAAATCAAAGCGTTTTCCATATATATATATAATAGAAAATTACTGGTGATAACAGAATAGTGTTGATTAAATTTGATTTGAAACAAAACAATTTATCCCAAATCAACACGTCTTTCATATATAGAATAGAATAATTTGGTGGGTAAGAGAATAGTGTTGAATTAATTGCAAAAACAATTTATATTATCCGAAATAAATCGTCTGGCATAGAATTGAACAACCTGGTGACAACTGTACAGTGCTAAATAAGTTGATTTTACTTGAAAGTGGACAATAAAATTTAATGATAGAAGATTTAATTACCACATTATTTCATCTTTATGTCTACTTCCCTTTCTTTTAATTTTTCCTCATCCTTCTATAATAACTGTTTCAAAGATCAATTAATTTACAATAAGAAATTCACATATCTCACAATAATTATAATTGATTGAGCAAAAAAAAAGGCAAAAAAAAATTTAACTAACTTTTCGCTTTACAATTCACAAGTCAATGACATGGCAGAATTCTGAATTTTTGTTTTTGTATATCTGATGATAATAATATAAAAATTACTCTATTGAATGAATTGTGATTTTTTCAAAGTGCTATTGATAATTTTTAATCCTAATGTATTTATAAAAGTGTACTTATAGAGATGTACTCAAATTCGAAATTGAAACTTCTTAAAAACAAAAAATCTTTTATATTTTTTTAACTACTCTTTTTTTCTTTTTTTTTTGCTTTTTTTACTTGAGTATAGTTTATAATAATTCATATCTATTAATTTACGATAATGATGAATTCGTTATTATTATAGTAAGCAATCAATTCTATATACCATTTATTTAATGTTATTCTTCATTGCAAATCAGTTTTTTGTATTATTTTAATATTTTTTGACACATTCATTGTACGATGCCATTGTTGTAAAAGACTGCAGAAAAAATATTTCACAAGGTTAAGGTGTGGGAATTCTTAAGTATTATTTTTGTTTTTTTTTTTTTTTATTACAATTTAATATTATAATTTATTTTATATTTTTCAAAACTATAAGAAAATACTTAAAATATATATTTTCTAATAATATTGGCAACAATATTCAAAATAAAAATAAGATAAAACTATTTAATTGAATATTTTTGTGTTATGATTGGTTGAAAACAGTGGTTCACAAACTTTGTTGTTTTTTTTTTAAATTGCAATTTAACTTCAAATCAAATCGCGACTAATTCAGCCGTTGTTATTTGATGGGATTAATTGTTTCGAAATTATATTGTATTTTACATCCCTATGATCAGCTCACTAATTCCAGTCAGATTATATTTTACAGATTATAAATAACTTTGATTCTAACAAATTGATTATGCGTATATTATTTTAATATTTGGAATGTTTGATATGTATTTACACTACTTAGCTATGAATTGACTATATAGATCAAAACATTTTTGAAATTAAATGAAGCAAAACAATAATGAATAAATAAATTTACCAATTTGTATGAAAAATTTGCTTCTATACGTCAAAATAATGTATATAAAGCAAACCAAAATCTGGGAAAATTTTCCAAAATGAGTTACGTGAAGCCAAAATGATATCGCATAGCTTCAAATCGGTTTTAAAATCTCTTTTTTTTTTTTTTTTTTTTATTAAAGACAAACATCAAATAAATTTAATTTAAAAAACATTTTTTTTTTTTAAATTAGTTACTAAATACATTTAACATAAAACATAAATTGATAAAAATTTATCAATCATTTAATAAAAATCACCCACATTTATTTGATTTTTCCCATCCAATATAAACATTATTTTTCTCGTTTTCAGATTTAAGCCAAACAATTAATGGCTCAAAATATTTTCGAATAGCAGATTCAGACATTATTCTCTCTCCTGTGAATAATTTCATTGCTTCTGGCAATGGCTTAGATGCTCCTAATGACAACATTGACTTAAAAGCATTTCCAGCTTCAGTACTACCATTATAATCTAATGGAAGTAGTGGATTACAATGCTCGTATTGACCAGATGTTAGATACATGCAGTTTTATAAAATTCAAATTGAATTATAAATGAAACAAAATATCTTAAATATTGATGTTGAATCTGCTGAAACATGATATTTAGCTACAGCATCAAAATCAGTTTCAGAACGTTTTACTGGCGGTTCAATACCAGAATATTTTTCTTAATTCACCACGGAAAATTTGCCAACGATATTTATCCAATGTGTATGCAAATGGTAGAAAAACAATTTGATCTAATGCTGTTAAAAATAATTGATTTATACGAGCTTATTGATCTGGCTTATAATTTTTTAATAAACCGATTTTTTTCAAATGTTTTGGTGTTGTAAAAGATAATGAAAAACATCACCAACAGCTTCATGAAACCCAGGATTTGCACCATTTCTATATACATATGGTAAATGTTGATATTGTAGAAAATATTGTATGTGACCCAATTCATTCGATGTACAGTAAATAATTGTTTTTGATTAACTTTTGTACATTGTTTAATACGAACATCATCCATTAAATAGAAATCTGATGCACTAGCATGACATACCAATTTTCTACTATCAGTTGGTTTTTCTAATATACTTTTTTCCCAAAATGTTTTTTTAGAAGTTTTGTCATTGAAATATTTTTATTGGTATTATACCTTGTTTATTCATTTCACCATCTACATTAACTAATGGTTTATTTGGGAATGGTGCTACCAAATCAGCTATTTCACCCCATGTTTGACCCCACATGTTACCCAATATATGCATTGGAATTGGTCCTTTTTCAGAAACAATTAAATCATTATATTTTTGGCATAAACGCCAACCTACATAACCATGTAATTGTTCATGGAATCGTTTTAAATCGGCCAACTTGTTTTTCAAATGATTCATCTTCATATTGATCTAACCATTCTTCAGCACCAGAATTATTCAATTTAGCAGCTTTTGTTTTCAAATCGATATATTTTTCAAAATATTTTCATACTGGTTTACCAGCTTTATCATACCATTGTGTCCAAATATATTTTAATTCTTCGGGATCACGATTTTTTGTCATAATTTTTTCTTTAGAACTTCGGCAATAACAGCACTCCCGAAAACCACCAAAATCATTAGAAATTAGAAAAAACAAAATGGGTTTAGCGTATATATGAAGCAAACGTGAACGTATAAATAAAACGTATATGGAAAAAACTGGTTTTGGCGTATGAAGAGAGCAATATGAAAAAAAAAAAAGTGGTTTGGGGTATTTATCGATTAGAGCTTACAAATACTATAAATAATTAGCTTAGGAAGTTGTTCCAATAGATCTGACGGGTGCTGTACAGCATTGAATATATTTAATTATAATATCCACCTATAGGTAGAATCTAATATAATCTACTGTAATTCTCAGAAAGTCAATTGCAGTGCTATTCTAAATTTCAAATGACTATTATGTCTACATTTGAAGTTCAATTGTAAAATGTATGTCGTTTATTTGCAATTAATACAAAAATCAATTAAAAAAAAAATGTACAATATTTATTGCATAGTATGTACGTACACCCCCTCTATCGGCTACCACGTATTGTAAACCACTGAAGAAAAATAATAAATCTTTTTCCTTTAGTCTTATCATCACACACACACACACACACACACAATTAATTCAATGAAAATGTCGATTTAGACATAAACAATAAAAAAATTAAAATAGTCAATTTATAATAATTTGTCTAAAAATATTTTCAAAATTTAAATTTAAAATAATTAATTGTTAAAATTTTAAATATCTATGTATATATATATATATATATATATATACGTATAAAATTTTAAATATCTATGTAAACATATATATATATATATATATATATATATATATTAATATATACATATACATAGCAAAAACCTTAAGGTGTTTAAATTTGTGTAACACTAGCGGCAGCGTTGGTGGCAATCAATACAAAATTTTAAAAGAAGGTGAAAATTTTTACTCAATAGTCTCAATATTCGCACACTCATTACGTTTATATATTGTAGTTATATACTGTAGTAATTAATAGAATCATTAGTGTTATTAATAAAAAAAATAATAAATTTACAATTTTCAAAATAATTTAAAAGTAGTATTTAATAATTGCGGAAATAAATAATATTCAATTTAAAAATTACAACAACAACTATTTATCATTTAAATATTGTCGTCGCCTTTAGGTTTTTAACATCTTAATGTAAATGAAGGTCGTGTATAGTAACACCTGATAAATTGAAAATGTAATTTATGTGGAATCTGCATGGATAAAATGAAAATAATATATTGTACATTTTGTCAACGATTGTAGGTCATTGTGGATTAGAAGGAAATTCATGCGACGGAACTTGTATTATAGACAAAATGTCTTATGATGAATACATTAGGGAAAATGATTTACGGTATTAAATATACACCTATTTGACAGTGTAGTGTTTTAAAAACAACTCAAATTTCAACTCAATTAATTGCTTATTGTTGACATACATATAATATCGATATTATAAATGTTGCTGATATCATGATAGTGCAACATGTATGTCACTTAATATCATTAACAAATTATATTGCAGTATAAACGCAGTATTGATATTACGAACAAAAGCATAATACAGTGACAAAACCCTCTAAGACGGAATCTCACAGGACCAATATAAATGTCCGTTTTACAGGATTTTCCGTTTTACAGAATTTTGTATTTTAGAAAATTTATAGGGAAGTAAAAATAAGAGGAAAAAATTTGTTAAAGTTATTTTTAAAAGATAAACAAAAAATTATTGCATTTTATTTCATTTTTATAAAAAATTCATCACATACATATAACAAAACTAATAACATAACAAAATTATAAAACATTGTACTATTCCAAGCGTGTAAAAAACAACAAAAATTATATGACCATAAAAAAAAATTAAAAAAAATCAATTGCAAGTAACTCAGTCTTTCTTCATAAAATCCGTAATACATTTCTGTTTCATCTTTCTTTCAGCTGCTTTTGTTGTAATAAATGTGATTTTCGATTTCGCAACCAAAGTATATAAATCATCATTACCGCATTGTCAACTATAAATATCTAAACATTTTATTGCCTTTAGAGCCTCTGCAGTGCTAATTTCGGGCTCAATTTCTTCTTCGTCATCCTCTTCGTAACTATCTAAAATTTCTGGGATCGGCAAAACAGTTGCTTCAATAATATCACATAAATTTGTTGAATTACATTCTGTAAAAACATTGTCATCTACACTAGCGTGATTTCTTGCTGAACAAATATGGCTTCACCAAATGCTTAATCTATTAAGTTCTGTATTTCTAATATTGATTGTCCATTTTGATTATTCATTTCTAGCTCAGTAATTGTAGTATCAAATTTAAATCCACACTTTAGAAAACTTTTTACAATTGTTGAGGGTAATATTTAATCACAAGCAGTTTTAAGAAATTGAATTGCATCCTGGATTGAAATTTTTTTTGTCAATTTCGAGATCGTGTTACAGTTTTCCATTTCAATTAATAAATTTTTCATCATAAATTTTCGATAATTGCATTTAAATGCTGCAATTATTCCTGCATCTAACGGTTGTAATTTGGAAGTTGTGTTTGGAGGCAAGAAAACTACATGTATATGCGATAAATTTAAATTCGGGTGAGAAGAAGCGTTATCAAGGAAAAGAAGAATTTTTCTGTCTTCGGATTTCATTTGTTTATTTAAATTTTTCAAATACTGCTCAAAAATACAACCAGTCATCCAGGCCTTTTTATTATAATAATAATCAACACCTAATTGATTTGTTTTGATATTTTTAAAACATCGTGGACGTTCATTTGCCTATGATAAGGGGTTTAATCATTTTTCCATCACCAAATACCGTAAGTAGGAGAAACTAACCATAAAACATATATGTCAAACTTCATGTTATGATATTAAAAGTCAAAAGTACAGTGTTTCCACCAACAAAAACTATATAAATATGCTTACCGCTGAAAACAATTCAAATTTATAATTTTTTAACCAAAAAAATTTTTACAAAAAAAAAAATTCCGTTTTAAAGGAGTTTTTTTGTCTGGAATTATATGTGAGGATCCCAAAAATTGCGATTTCGTTCCGTGTCAAGGATTTCCGTCTTAAATGCACTAATTTCAGCACAAGCTAGTTTCGCGGCTAAATTTCTTCCGTCTTAGAGGATTTTTCGTCTTAAGGATTTCCGTCTTAGAGGATTTTCACTGTATTACGAATCAGCACGGTAATGATGTTCATCAGGACAGTCTGGTAGCAAGTAGTTTTCTTCATTTTTAGTACAAAAAAAAAAACACTTAATTTGACATATAAAGCTACATATTATGAAAATTCAAATCAAATTTGTTTAAAAACATTTACCCCGTATGCATGAGAGCTTCAAGTAAGCTATAAATCAACAATACGCTAAGTTTTTGAAATCAGCTTCACTCAAATCAACCACCAAAAATTTACTTACTTTTGACTTGAAAATTTGAATCGAATATACAGCTTGACAGGTTGAGTTGACATTTAATGTCAAAAATTTAAGAATTTTTTTAATATTTGGTGTGATTTTTAAAAATACACGACTTGAAAGTGAAAAAAATAAAAAAATTCAATTGTTTTGTTTAATCTTAAAATTTATAGAAAGTTTTACAAATTGTAAGCGTCATAATTTATGTTATCAAAAAATATATTATGTCAAATTCAAGCTATTTTCAAGCTGACAGCCAACCAAACTGGTTAATCGAATACCTCAAGCTATCAGCTATCATGCATACGTAGTAATTGTGAATAAATATTTTAATTAAAGGTTCACAAATCGAACCAGTTCAAGTTTGAGTGGACTCAATTTTAATATTTGATAAAATAAGGCATAATTCTGAAATGTACAAAACAAATAAGAAAAAACAGAATCAATAATTTTAACATCAGTAGTGAAAACTCGATTTTAATATGACTAAGCTTTTAGATTAGATTTATCTGAATTAGTAGAAATTTGATTCCAAATTAATGCATACAATTTGAAATTAATGATAACAAAACCTAACAATTTTTTTTTTCAAACGAACCGAGCGAGTACAATCAAGACATTATACATATTATATAAACATTTTCACTGTTTTCTACTGTCTTCTTGATTCACGTGCTATTTTCCTTGAATATAAAATCAAATGATAATAAATAAAAAATGTATGCGGTTGAGTTTATCGAGTCGGTTTTAATTATTCAATTATTTTTTTTTTCTACTTATTTTGCAAGTATAAATGTCAAATTATCAACACACATTTGTAATTTGAAATGTCGTACTACACACACACAAGATAATAAGATTTTCTCATCTTGACCGTTAAATTAGTGTTTCATCTTGAAATTAATTCATAACAAGACTAGTCAGAACATCTAGAGCAAAAAATCGCTTTCCGCTTCAAACATTACCTAAAAGGATGACAGTTTTTATGTTTAAAAACATAGTTTGCAACTCTGGTAAACTGTTCTTTGTGAATTTTTTTCTGTAAATATCCCTTCTGTTTGTGACAATCAACGGTACGACAGTATAAAGATTTCTCTAACCTAAGCTTATGGCTATTAATATAAAATGAAATAATATTTATTATATAAAATTGTAACAGAGATTATGCTTATTTTCATTCTTTGGAACTGTTATTCTAAATCAGTCTGATCCATTCTATTTCTTAAGCCATAAGGCACATTCTATTTTACATTGTCATCAAACTCAAATTCGTCCATCTCATGCTTTTGTTGTTTACTATTTTGATATGTTGCTGGTGGTCTACTCCTCTATATTCTGATAATAGGTTCTACCTTTTTTTTATATCCTATTATCAGCAACTAGATTAAGTATATACAGTACTGCAATTCATTACGCGTATTTGTTTATGTATCCATTGTCTAGTTTATGGGGCTAATTATTATATGCGAAAAATTACTACAATTATCAAATACTAAGCCTAAGATGGATTGGATGTTAACATAAAACAAAATAAAATTTATTATACAAAATTGGAATAGAAAATACACATGAAGAGGCTGTTCAGTCATAACAAGCTTGATCACTTCTACTTCTGAGCCGTCAAACCCAGATATTTTTCATTGTTATCTTACTCCGATTCGTCTGTCCCATGCCTTTTACTGTACTTATCCATGTTGTTTTCAATCGTATTGTCACCAACTATTCCTACATAAGTATACGGTACTGAAACTCATTATGAGTATATATTTATTTATCCATTATCTGGTGTATTGACTAATTGAATATGAAAAATTATTACAATATTGTGCTAGGATTGCTTTTATTTTACTTAATTTATTAACAAGTTATACCTTCAACAAGTTTATGGTGAGGCTCAACCTGATGCTCAATTGAGCTCATTATAGAGCGACAATAAATCCTTAAAAATAATCGAAATATTTTAATTACAAATTACTTAAGTATCAATAAATTACAAAAGCCTTAATCATTATACATATATATTATATATATATATATATATATATATATATATATAAAATTATTTAAAAATAATTCACTAAAAATTTAATATTTATTCATTCAAAATGCATAAATCAAATCCGTAAACGAACGCCTTCACAAAATTTATTTCATAATTCAGAAATCAATGTGTGTGTAGTGTACCATAAATTGGCCCCAAAATGTGTCACATAACATAATTATGGTTTTGTTTTTTTTGTTTTTTTCTTTGTTTTGGAATCACATAATAATAAAATAACTGTTTTAATTTAAAAAAACATTTCAAAATAGTAATAAAATTTATTATAGGAATTCTAAACACACAAAAATAAAAAACGAATAACCAATAGTCTTCCTAATATCTTTTAAAATTTGTATTAAAAATCCGTTAATTTTTTTTTTGTTATTCAAATTTTTATACTCGTATTATGCGTCACTGATATTTCTGATAGTTTTTAATAAAACTATTATGAAATAAATTAGATTGATATAAAATAGATATGATAATATTTGAAACATAATCAATTATAATAAAAACAATATATGAAATTAGCATAGATTGAAAGATTGAACATAGTGGTGGTAATCTACGACCAGATCATATTAACAAAATTTTAAACCATTTCAGTACTTTTCAAACATTTTAATTTTCATTCAAATTTGAAACAAGCTGCTATGGTTCCATTATTTTGATAACTATATATATACAAAAATTAGAGATCTTAATCTATGTTCAATGTACTCAATTCAGTGACCGAAAACAACTGTTTAAAAATGTTTTGCAAAAGAAATCCATTTAAAAAAATTGATCAGAATTTTAAAAGGAAAGTCAATATACACACAAGTTTCATGAAAGTCCATGAATAAGGTACTATTAAGATTTTAACATCTTCTTTTCTTTTTGTATGGCTTAAATCCTATTTGCCACCAATTAACCCACTTATTGAGACAGAAATTAATGTTTAACATTCAGCATTTCTTTTCAACTGTTTGGCTGAAGGTTTTTGGGTTGCCATTTTTTTAAAAATCTACTGTTCTATATTTAAGAGACATTATCGCTATACGATTGTTTTGATTCTAGGCTCACCTTCTTGCTCTTTTATCCATTTAACAATATTTTGAACAAGTATGAACAAGTTTGTTTTATCTTTGCGATTAGAATTCTATCTCTAGTATCAAGTGTGCCATGCAATTTTTCAAACCACATTAATTTCGGTTACTCATAAAGTGGCTTTCGTTGGATTCATATTTCGTCTCATTTCTGCTCTTCATAATTAGGCGAACATATATTTTCTATATTTTTGTTTTCACTGCTGTATGCACATAGTGGCCATTCCAGTTGATTCTGGATAAGTAAATTAGCACTTGCCTTTCTGATACCACGATTCAAGTAGCCTTTTTGTTGTTATTAGTTGTTTTAAGGAATGACTCTTCCATTTTTATTCTTCTAAGAAGCTTAGAGCCATCCTGTGCGATTCAGAGGGTTGATTAGATCGTTAATTTTATTTTACGCAATAATATCTATATCTCTCACCTAAACTTCGAAGTCTAAATCTAGTTAATGTTGGGCAATTGCTAAGAAAGTTGTCAAGAGTTTTTGTATCATTTTCATTTTGGTAGGTGCGACAAATGGGGCTTGAACGGAATATTTAAATTGGCAGTCCTATCGACCAATATAAATGTACTAAAACCCGTACTAATATCCACTACTTTTGCTATATCCGTACGGGACTTGGATAAGAGTTGTTTAGTTTAGTGTTGATGTTATACGAAGGCAATGTTTTCTTAGACTTTGTCTATGTGACCTTTCATTCGCTCCGGCCTAAACATATCTATTTATTTAATCAAATAATAGCGTATAACTAATTCCGCCGCTAATTCTTTGATTTCTAGTCTTACATATTGATGGACATCTTTACTGCCAAATATTTAAACGACATCACATGTTTAACCATTACATCAATTACAGCCAATTTTTTACCTTATAGACTCTCTTGAAGCCACAAAAGATTATGTTATTTCCGCCGAGATCATTATGGAATTAAGTTTTATTGATGAAATATTTTGAAGCTGCTCTTCGTTTTGACAGGAGGTACTTATATCGACGCCAGGGAAGTACTTATATCAGTTCTACATCCACACTCTGTGATTTTACCTCTGATATATTGCTTGATCTAAAATTGTCTAATCTCTGCTAAACATCAAAATTTATTTACCCAGCAGGTTAACACACACATTTGAAGACTCACAAACAAATAAATCTACATCTAGTTGTTCCGTAGAATCCATCATCACAATACACCATATTCTTGAGACTTGTCCCTTGTACAACGAAGTAAGAATCGAACTTGGTATCACATCAGAATTAAAAACTCTGAAACTAGTAACAACTGCAGGAAAAATCATTGAATTTTTTAGCAGAATTAAAATCTTGGATCAAATATAACACCATGTGCACCATGAGTGTTTTATTCAAATCTATGCTAAGAACACAAAATAAGGCAACACTTGAAAAAATTCATTTCCGCACTCACTAAAGTTATTCTTCTGTAATTTTCTGCACAAATTTTATGTCATTTTTTTAAAATCAAAATCATAATACATTTCTTCCAGTCAATTGGAATAACTCCATATTTGTTAATATATTTTTGGAATAATAATGTTAACTGATGAAGAAGACATTTGCACTGGTCACCGTTTATTTAACAAACATCTTTTCAAAATTGAGGGTTAATATAACACAGCCAAATGCAGATTCTGCACAAAAAGAAAAAGTAGTGGAATTCTCATCCTTTCATATTCTATTTGTTTGCGACGGCATAGCTTGCAAAATACATAAATATTTTACAGCCGGATATATAGCCAGATGTACATATTCCAGCCGCATAATACACTTCGATTGGTTTTGAAATTGACATTAAAGCAAAAATAGCGTTCATCAAGACCTGCAATTTTGAGATAACAAACGGGAAGCATCTGAATACATCTGAAGTGATGACGTCTACATAGACCTCCACATCGAAAAACAAAGGTATTTTGTTAAGCGATTGTGAGACATGTTCAACCACACGTATTTTTTGTTAGTGTAGGAGTCCAACGCCAAACATTTCTATTGAAAAACGTATTGTATGCAAGCACGTACTAATTTCATCCCATCATCTCCAGACAGTAAGAAAAAAAACAAGTCCAAACTATAATTTTGGTTTTTGTTTGGAAATGAAATCCAATCTAACAAGATGTACAGAATGTATAGAATGTATAGAAATTCAAGAATAACAGGAACAAGAACCAGTAAATAAATTGAAGGCTTGATTTTGATTTCTATTTGACAAAAAAATTATTTTTGAATACTGCACAAAAAAATTTAATTCCCACAACATGACCTCAAAAAATATAAATATACATACTAGAAATTCCCAAGTACATACTGACATACAAAAAAAAAATATTTTTTTTTTTTAAATTCTTTAAATTTTAGGAATTATTTATATTTTTGTTTTTGTTTCTTTTTTTTTATTGTTTTACAAAAATACTCCAGCACCTGATGAATTGATATTTGATTGATTAGACAAAACAACCAAATATTTTTTTTTTTTAATAATGACTGTGCCATCTCAATAAAAAATATAAATTATCACTTAAAAAAAATTTTTTTTAAACATCCCAAAAAAAAAAAACAAAAACAAAAAAGGTTAAACACATTTACAAAATTATTAAAAAAAACAACAAGAAAAAAATCGTGCATACCTTGCAAATGATTTACAAGCGCCACCTTGTATTCATTTTTGTTTTTTTTTTTTTAACTAATCCATTATTTTAATGTGTGCGCTAGGATTAATCTTTTTGGTTAACAAATTTGTAATTTTATTATCATTTAAAATAAACAATGTACATTATTGACTTACAACACGGTACAAATCTTTTAAGATATAAATTAATTTTGTTTTTTTTTTTTCAATTTGAGAACTGTTAAAGTCACAATGTATTCCAGTGATTCGTAAAAGTTTATTTTCTTTATAATAAACCTAGATCGAACCTATCTTATTTATTTTTTTTATCTAACTGTAATCTGACTGATAGTTTTCGACCTGAACAGGTAGTTTTAAAGTTACAAAAACACAAAACGCATTGAACCTAATTATAGTTTTTGGTTGGTCCAAGTAACACAATTTGGATTCCTCTGCTCCTTCCTTTTGTGAAGAATCTGCATCTGTCGGTGTTGGAGTTATTCCAATCTTGAACAGATGTTTGTTAAATTGACCATGACTTGTGAAAATATTTTTATCACAAATAGCCCATTTGTGACAGCGGTGACATATGGGACAGATTCCCTCTTGTAATTATAGAGAAGTAAATGCATCAATACAATATGGAACAACTAAATTAATATATACAACAAATATAAGATCAATAAAACCCATCCTGTACCATACCTATAATTATCGGCCAGGTCTTACTCATACCTATATTACCTCCATAGAGCGAAAACAGACTACACATTTACCAAAAATACAATAAAAAAAAACTAAGCTAAGAATTAGTAGACAACAGTCTAAAAGGCTATGTTCGGAATGAGGACATAAGAAAAACAGGTAGAAATAGAAATCACAAAATCAAACCCCCCCCAACCCAAAATGCCAAGACACAAAATATCCAATCATAACATTTTGTCTGACAAAAGAAGGGTATATACTTGTTTTTACTGGCGATATATAAACGCAGACAGACGATGGGCATTTAGTAAAAAAATATAATTTAAAAAAAAATAACCAACCAGTAGCATTTTTGAAATTAGAGGTCAAAATGCTATGCTCTTCTTCTTGACCGCAGTAAAATGTAAACGACAAAATTTCAATATAAAAATTCCGAAATTAAATGTCATCTTAATTAAAATACCCCGACTCAAAACCCCTTTAGCTACCACCTCCAAGCTCCTAGTATACTCATTTATTAGAACTCTCTTGTTGCAAAGATAAACGTCAGATAAGCTTGTTTAGATGGCAAGACTTTACGGAAAAAATTTGATTGTTAAAACATTTTCGTTAAAAAATTATCAAATACTTTGAGATAGATTTTGATTTTGCCATTGCGATTCCAACCCGTTCTTTTTATGTCCTCCCATCTGAACGTAGTCCCTTAGATTTTTGTCTACTAATTCTTACCTTAATTTTTTTTTTTCATTTTATTTTTCGCTGACATTTTTTTCTTTTTTGAGACTTTATATAATCGAGATTTTGATTTTCGGAATGTGCCGCCACTTCCAAGAAGAACATAAAATATATATTTGTTGGGAACAGTTACGAAATAGGGATGAAACAAACCATAAAAATTGGATAATTTAAAAAATGTTCATCAAATTGTATATGAAGCCGCACTAAGTGATTACGTAGCTGGTGGGTTAGTATAAAGCCCGGGTAAAATAAAACGAAATCGATTAATTTTATTCTACGCACTTAAGTGCTTTACGGCTGGTAAATTACGTAGCTGATGGATTAGTATAAAGCCCGGGTAAAATAAAACGAAATCGATTATTTTTATTCTACGTACTTAAGTGCTTTACGGCTGGTGAATTACGTAGCTGATGGATTAGTATAAAGCCCGGGTAAAATAAAACGAAATCGATTAATTTTATTCTACGCACTTAAGTGCTTTACGGTTGGTGAATTACGTAGCTGGTGGGTTAGTATAAAGCCCGGGTAAAATAAAACGAAATCGATTAATCTTATTCTACACACTTAAGTGCTTTACGGCTGGTGAATTACGTAGCTGATGGATTAGTATAAAGCCCGGGTAAAATAAAACGAAATCGATTATTTTTATTCTACGTACTTAAGTGCTTTACGGCTGGTGAATTACGTAGCTGATGGATTAGTATAAAGCCCGTGTAAAATAAAACGAAATCGATTAATCTTATTCTACACACTTAAGTGCTTTACGGCTGGTGAATTACGTAGCTGATGAATTAGTATAAAGCCCGGGTAAAAGCAAACTAAATCGATTAATTTTATTCTACACACTTAAGTGCTTTACGGCTGGTGAATTACGTAGCTGATGGATTAGTATAAAGCCCGGGTAAAATCAAACGAAATCGATTAATTTTATTCTACACACTTAAGTGCTTTACGGCTGGTGAATTACGTAGCTGATGGATTAGTATAAAGCCCGTGTAAAATCAAACTAAATCGATTAATTTTATTCTACGCACTTAAGTGCTTTACGGCTCGTTGTACAAATAGTGATCAAATAGTAGTTACAATAATTTTTCATTTATGAAAATAACAAAATTGACTGATCATTGATTTAACGAACAGAAATCGTACAAGTAAATTTAGGTCCACGAGAGTTTACCCCTCTTTAAACTACGCGAGTCAAATTAGTAAGCAATATTTCCTACCTTTCTACCAAACTAAGACGTTGGTATCTGTTGTCTACCTATTATAATGGTTTAATATCAATGAAATGCATAAAAATGATTTGACCCCAAAATATTACCAAAATGTAAGAAGTTCAATTTAAACAATTTCAGAGAGATAAACTCTCAAAAATGTTGACAAATTGACTTTGTTTTCAATTGTCAAATTTTTAATTTAAATTTTTGTTTTTTTTTTTAAATTGATTTTCAGCATTTCAAATAATTTACAGTGTCAAATCAATTAATACAAATATATATATATTTTTTTTTTGTTATGAAACACTGATTTTCATCACAAAAGGTTAATGAATCGAATATTTTAAATCCCCATGGGGTGTTTTTTTTGTTTGTTTTTTTTTTGTTGTATTGATTTGTCTTCTCATTTAATAAATTAAAAAAAAAAAAAAAAAAATTACGTTATTGTCTTCTAAAATTGTCACGTGAATGTGAATTTACCAAAATAAACTGATATGCTTTGAATACACAAATATGGAATTTAGCAATAAAGTTAAAATACTTTACACTCTAAGATAAAAAAAAATAAAAAAAAAAAAAAATGAAAATAAGAATAATTTGCAAAAGTATTTAAATAACTTTTTCAAAATTTGTAATTAATTAGCTTTAAAGGGGGTTTGGAGCCACAACCAAAACAGATAATTAAATTTTTAATAATTATAAATTATGTACATTGAAAATTTGCACTGAAGTTTATAATACCAAATTGATGAGTGGAATTTCAAAATACAATTACAGCTACAATTCTTATATCTGTTCTGGCTAGATAATGTCAAATGTATATATATAAAAATGCAGACTTTTGCAACTGAAGAAAAATCACGTCGATTAAGACTCAAAGTATGGACAAAACAAATTTATAATTCGTTCGCTTTGTACTACCGAAGAGAGTATACCCAACATAATTCTATGGACGTCTTAACAAGTAAATAATGACCCAATTTGAAATTTCCCACTTTTTGTTGTTTTTAAAACGCAAATTTAATTAAATTTTCGGATTTTTTTTGTTAATGGCAAATCGATATAAATTTTCGACAATATCGCCTCCCACCTTCCTGTAGGCGATTTTTTTTTATCGGATTTTTTTTGACTTCTTCATAAATTTCGATTTGTATATCAAAATTGCTTCATTTCCTCTAAGTTTCAATTGAAGTGTTAACTGAATTATATACTGGTAAAATGCAAGCCCTGACGCAAAATATGGCAAACATAGCCGTAGAAACATCCCAAAACATGCGTACACCGACGAACTGACCATTTCGTGTTTTCATCCACATTTTTAGTTACAACAGTAATGTCTTTTCCTGAACGGAAGACACAAACCTTACAATATTTTCAATGTTTTTAGTTTTACAGCTACCATGTTTCAAGTGGGTATACTGTTCACTTAGTGGAACAACAAATTCCGATACATACTTCGTACAGAATTGTTATTTCAATGTATTCAATACAAATATAAATTTTCGATAATATTGAAATGGCCGTCTCTGGAATTCAAATCTCAAGTCCTTTACAGTCAAACAAATTTCGTAAATTTTGATACACTACAGTTGGTACAGAATTATTGCTATTTCTATACAACAATTGAATAATTTTAGCGTATTGAATGATGGTTATGCAATCCATTGTGTAAATGTGTTTTTCCAAAGTTAATATTTCATCTTTGAAAGTAGGTGCATGCTTTTTGAAAGCTGTTCGATTTACAGAGCTGCCAACATAAGTAGGAAATTCAAATGGAATCACAGATTATAACACTTGTTATTTGAATAAATTCAATACTTACACAGTACCTACGTACTATGTTATAATAATTACTATCAGATATTGCTTAGAGCAAGCAAATTAGTCTATTAATACGTCTATTGTAGACAAAATGTGTTGTTAGACGAAATGTGTGTTGCAGACGTCATGTTACTAAGCGGTGAGATTATCATCCAGTGGGTTAGTAGCCATCACCGTTAGTAACTAATGTACGAAATAAATGAATAAATAAATAAAATAAAATAAATAAAATAAAATAAATAAAAATAGAATAACTAACATGTTGTAGTTAGTAAAATGATAAATACAAAAAGAAAGTAGAAAAAGAATAAAACAACAAAACTTAACAGTTACAACAACACTATTTATTGATAATACAGCTTTATTCTTAAGCTACATTTTCATAAATAAATAAAATAAAATAAATAAAATAAAATAAATAAAAATAGAATAACTAACATGTTGTAGTTAGTAAAATGATAAATACAAAAAGAAAGTAGAAAAAGAATAAAACAACAAAACTTAACAGTTACAACAACACTATTTATTGATAATACAGCTTTATTTTTAAGCTACATTTACTAAAGTTAGTACCATAATAAACCCAATAGCCAAATGTGATAATGAAATTACAAAACTAGCCCTCGATTAAAAAATTTAATCTAAAACGGTGCGCAGTATCAATTTAACCAATTTGCTTTCATAGACATGAACCTAAAATTTAAATACACCTAACTTTAAAATTTAACTCAACGTTAAATAACAGTATCAATCCTATAATATGTAATAATTAAATTAATTTTTTTTTAATTTTCAGCTTAAACATAATAATTATTAGGTATCTATTTTACAAAAATATGAAAGTATTTCTATAGAAAATAAAAGCGGAAAAAACAACAGAGAAGAAAAGAAACAAACAAACTGTCATCAGATTAATGACATAACACGATCATTATTTTAACGAACCACAAAAAATAGGCTTGGTTTTATTTGTTTGAATTATTTTTTTTTTAATCTGAAGCTAAAATCAAAAAAGAAAAAATTTTTTAATTATTAATACAGATAAAATAAAAATCTTAAAATTGTTTTTTTTTTTTTTAAATTTAGGTACAACAAAAAAATGTATTAAAATTCAATGATTCAACTTTGACATTACAATGTCTTAACAAATTTGTAAAAAAAAAAATACACATACAGTGCAAAAAAAAAAAAAAGCCAACTGGTGTATAAAACCTAAGATACCGGATTTAACCCAAAATATAGTAAAATTTTATAATTATGTTCTATTATGTAAATTGATTGAGAATATGGCAACTAAATAGAATGGCAGCCATAATAACTGTTTTATCGCTGAATGTTACAACCAATTTTATTAACTGATGTTGTCATTAGACTAAATAATTTTTTTGTAAACAGAATGAATTATTTCATAAGTGAGAGAGGAGCCTCAGAACTGTACCCAACCCATTATATATACTTCGCTCTATACTCTGTGAACCCTTATATATACTTCCAAATGAAGTAGAGTGAAGAACAAAATACCGTATTTGAATCACAATCTCTTACCATTTTCTAATTTATTCGAAATACTTTAAATTTGATTCAAGCCGATTACAGAATCTTAAATTTATATTCAGTAATTTTGTGTTTATTTTGTTTTGTTACACACTCTCATACTAGGGAAGGATAGTTCTTTATAAAAAAATGTTGCAAATTTTGGCGGCGGGGATAGGATTGGGGAGAAATAGGGTATTAAGAGAGAATTGAATGCTAAGTCGCAAACGAATCTGAACAGGTTCGTTGTAAAGTGAAGCATTTATATCTGAGAGGAAGAAGCATGTTCCACATTTTAGCAATTTTTACAATAAATGAACTTCCAAAACCATAGCTATGCTTGTTTAGAAATTACATTAATTCAGAACATTTGTAGAAGTTTTAAAAATTCTAATTTTTTGTATTAAATTTTTGATAGCAAATTTTTAAATATTAAAATGTTATTAGTTTACTAGTGCATAGTTTGTATCTGTTCTTTAATAATTATAATTTATAGAACAGTACTAAATCATTATTGCTTTTGTTCATACAAACCAAAACCAAGAAAAGTTGTTATAGGCCATACTATACAAAAATTTTAGCGATCAATATGAGTCACCGGCCGATAGGAGATAATGCAGACAAGTTAGACATTCCGTTTAACAACCATTATTGCAGCCAGCTGCAAAAATATAGACCAAACAAATATTTGTGAACATTTTCTACGCTCTAAGCAGACCTTTAAATATATAATTTATTATAGAAGCAAAGTTATTACGTTTTTCAATTTTTTTATACTAAATTTTGGATAAAAAATTTTTCAATATTAAAATATTATTAGCTTGCTAGTGCAGAGTCACTAATTTGTCCAGTATAATAACTTATAGTATAATAACTTATAAAATAAAGAAAAAATCCTGTAAGTCATAATATATCAACATGATAGTGATCAGTACAAGTCACTGGCTGATAGAAGACCACACAGCCAAGTTAAGCATTCCATTTCACACACATTATCGTAGCTGCAATGATGTAGACGAAACAAAAATTCTTAAACATAATCTGGGTTCTACGTAGGTCTTTCAATATATATAGTTTATTACTTGAAGTAATATTATTAAGCTTTTCTAATTAATTTCCTCAATTGCACTCCATCAAACTTGCTTAAGAAAACTACAGTTATGTTTCAATAGAAAACAAATACCCATTATGGCAATGATAATAACTGGCTATTGATACTATTGATACTACATTAATACTACATTGATACTACATTGATACTACATTTATACTACAGAATAGTTGACAGACTCTGCTCACGAACGTAGTCTGTATATAGGTAATCATGTGTTACAATATCATTAATTTTATTAAAAGTACACAATTTACAGTAATTTCGAAGCGTCAATGATTTTTAACAGTAAATTCATTGCATCAGATATGTAGATAATATGCAAAAATTAATATTTAGATGTAAATTGAGGTATGTAAAATTACATCTGTACCTTTCGATTTATATAAATTCTTAACTTTTTTTTTGTTTTTATTATCTTCGAAACAATTTAATTAGAAAATATAAGAAAAAAAAAAATATTTCAGAGAGTTTAAAACACTGACATCACAATTCACTGTGCGCAGATGAGATCCGTTTTTGGAATTATGTTTTAAACTTTTTTTGACAATATTCAAAAAAGTGAATGGAATCTAAATTTGTCATTTTGAAAGTAAAATACATATTTTTTATAAATTCTTAATTGTAATTATTCAGTCATTTGACTTTGATTTAGGTGCGCTTATATCAAAAAATAATTTTAATATTGCGGTTTATATTTTTTTTTTTTTTTTTTAATTTTTACGATATTGATAAACGTTTTAATGAAGGCCAGGCCGCACACATAATATCTCATCGTTTTAAAAATATTAAATAGAAAATTATTTTAAAATCGAAATTAGAAAAATGATTCATTCGAAATGTGTTCTAATGATTACGATATGTGTTCAATATTAAGTACATAAATAGCAATCACCTTGATGAAAATTATTAATTCACAATTCATTTAAATTAAGATGCGTATTTGCTACATTTCAACGTGTACATATTATGTAATATGTTGTTCAATTTCAATTTATTTGCATCTTTTATTAAAAGTATATATCAATAAAAATTAATTAAAATCAATCGATTTATTAGTTTTATATACAATAGTTCTACTGAAAATATTAGTTATTATTTATAGAATTTAATAACCATAATGTAATATTAAAAAAATCTATATATAAAAATTATGATTATTATAATTCAGCTACTGAGTAATTAAAAATAAATTATTTTATTTGAATTTGAATATTAATAATATTGACTTATGATATAAAAATCAACTTGTACAATTATTATTGTAATTCAGTTACTCATGATGACTATAAAAAGATAATTTATATCATTTTAAATTGATTCAGTTCATTGAATTGAACTATATAAAAATTTAAATGGATTCAATATTAAAACTTTCAAATTTACTGAATTGAATTGATATTTGTTCATTTAGATTAAATTATGTTACAACTGGTAGATGGAAGCTGTCAATATAAATAATAATAGTTATGAAACAAATAATTTTGTTGTTTATCATCATTTTTTATTTGTTTTTTCGACTGATCCTAGTTGTAGTGCAATACTAGGACAACCGATAGAGTTAAAGCAAACTTTTGTACATCTATTTATTTTGAAAAATTATATTAACATTTGTGACTTTTTTGAAATCTATCAGATGTTAAGCTGATAAGAACAGATATTACTCTTTGATCTTAGCCATAGATTTTACGACAGATATACAGATGGATGGACATGAGTGGATAAAGCCTACGTGTATGGTAAATTGGACTTTAACTTATTCAAATTTGCTATCGGTGGATATGCAGTCAATAGTATGAACAGGATTTGATGAAAACTGAATGGAATGAATCCTTGAAGTAGATATTTTTTTTATCAGATTTACGAAAATCATCGAAAATTATCCTTATAAATAATATAACACCTTTAGTTGTTATAACAAATTATTTATTTTAATACTATTTCCGACAATCTCATTTAAACAAAAAAACTATTTTTATCAGTGTATATTTACTTATCACAATAGGTACTTACCACACATATGACCACAAGAGAACCGCATATGACATGACTTTGAAATTAAAGATGTTTATTCAATTTATATTACGTGTATTATTTACGTTTACGTAAATCCAAAAACAACTAATATTAACCCCCACCTTGAAATTCGGAGAACTTTGATAAAAAATCGTACTCAATATTTCATTTATGAATTGTTTCCAATAATTTCAATTTTAATATAATTTATTTTTAATGATTTATCATAGACAACAACCGCATACGTAATATTTTATGCGGTTATATTTTTTACTGGTTTATCTTAGACAACAACCGCATATGTAATATTTGATTCAGTTATATTTTTTACTGGTTTATCATAGACAACAACCGCATACGTAATAATTTATTTAAAAAATGTAAATTAAATGTAAATTCAATTCTGGCGAGGTAAAGAAGAGGCTCTGTACGTTGATGAATGCGGCAATTTGATAAATTAAATTATTACTATGTTAAAATGTATAGGTATAAATTGAATTGAAATTTCTAATTGGATAAAATTTTTAAAAAAATATTTCATTTCGCTACGTCTCTTTTTTAATATTTATTATTTGAAAGGATAATAATCAAAATCCATTGTTAAATGGTTAAAAAAAAATTTATTTCGCTATGTCTCCTTTTTTTAAATATTTATCATATAAAAGAATAATAATGAAAATCAATTGTGAAAAGGTTAACATAATATTTCTATCGTACTTTTACAGATAAAATGTAATAATTTCAACAAAAAAAAATTAAAAAACTGTAAAAAAATCAAAAAAACAAAAAACAATATCAAATATATGGAAAATATTTCAAGAAGTTGAAAATACATTTTGCTCCAAAAACAACAAAATATAACTCAACTTATATAACAAAATATACTGAAAAATAAAAAAATTCTACCCATGATTAGTTTTAAAACTATTTCCTTTCGAATTCCAATTTCAAAAAAACAACTAATTAAACATCAATTAAAAGAAACCCGAACCAAAAATAAAAATAACTAAAATCAAAAATAACCAGAACCGCAAAAAAAAAAGTTCATTAGGTACCTCTACCTTAATTATTAATACGATTAAAAAATCTAAAAATGAAATCGAAACTTATTCCGTTTCTACGAAATATCATCAATTCACCATACTCATGTAAATGAGATAATTAACCTGTTTAAAACCTTTTAGCCAAATTAATTTTGTAACCAACAAAAAAAACAAAGATATAAACCAAAAAACAGAAAATAACAAAAACAACAATTTTGCATAATAATCGTTTTAACCAACTTCTTTTAATATACAGACACGCATGGTCTGAAGGTCGTCAGACTACTTTTCTATTGAATTATTAATTTTTTTTTTTTGTTTCATTCTTTTTTTTTACACGTTAAAGAAGATACTACCAAGTCGTAAAATATTTATACGAATAAATTTTTAAATATAAAAAACAGAATCATCCAGTTAAATAAAATAAAATGAAATCCAAAATCGATTAATTCAAATTCACAAAATATATTTATAGGTAATGTGTGCATTTTATGTAACAGCAGCAGCCGCACGACATCAAAACAATAATAAGACCTAATAAAATTCACTGAAAAAAAAAAATAAAAAAACAATAATCATTTTAAAACCCTGCAACCAAGAAAAAACTAAATTCCAAAAAAGCCGGTAACATAAAGGACGAATTAATTTACAAAAGAAAAGAAATAATAAAAAGAAAAAAAAACAAGAAAAGGAAATGAAATCTTTCATGGCAGACAACATGTTACCTCATTCCGATTTAATATTAACACTCTGTAACATAAAAAAAGCAACTGTTAAAAAACTTAAGACTTATTTACTGAAACAATGTAATGAAATATAAAATTTTATAAACACTGTGTCAACTTCAGTCAACTTCACTTTGTCAACTTCAGAATGAATTTTAAATACAATCATTGAAGAAGTCATATGGGAAGCCTTAAAACATAAAAAATATTCCAAATAAACTGATAAGAAGAATAGTAGGGTCAACCGATATGGCATTATGAGTATATCATCTACTACTAATCCAAAATTGCAAAATTCAGCTGGTATATCCAACGCGGTTTTACAGGTATCGGATTTGAATATTGCTGAGCGTCTAAATGTTTAATTAAAATTTGTATTCACTCATTCAGAAATATTAAATTTCCACTCATAGAAGAAGCATTTTAATTATTCTAAGGAACCATTTTTATTCTTCAGATACATCTTTATACATCTATACTTATAAAATATCTTCATAGTAGCGATATTCATTACTACACAAAAATAAATAATAGAGAACAAAACTATTTGCCTAGATACTAGGTAGAGAGCGGCACATGATGCCTACAATATTTGGCAATTAACCTTGCCGTGACGTTGTTAGGCTTTTATTTACAACAAATATACCAGCAAACCCAACAAATTATTCCTAAAATAATATAATTTTACAAAATTTTGTTGAAAATACTAATCAATACCAAATTTTAAATCAAATGAAACCCCACCATTTAAGAACGCGTAATTCGAAATAATATAACAGCATTTTATTACATTTTATTAATTTATACCAGAAAATTGAAAAATAAAATAAAATATTACCTATTTGTTCTAAAAACTTGTAGTACCGTTATTTATGTACGAAAAGTTAATAATCTGCCTAAGCCACTTACAATATAAAACACAAGTGGCACAATATGAAAATGCAAAAAGGTAAGATTTTAAAGGCAACTTAAATAACAAAATAATTATCCGATATGGCTTTTCCACATGCCGCATGGCACAGGGCCCTTAGAATTAAATATTCCCATTTATGTAATAATTTAGTAAATAAATCAAATCAAATTAAATGAAATGGAAAATTAGAAAAATACAGTGTCCGTTACAGTTCAATGAAATACTTGACGAAATAACGTGAAGTGGAATTAACAGTCCTATATGTGGGCAGTGATGATGATGGTCTGTTGGTAGAATCATTTTTCAACTTACAAGTAAAATTTAATACAGTTGATTATGATATTAACTTTGGTAGATAAAAAAACAATGGCTGAAGACAGTTACACATTTAGACCAAAGTATTATTGAAATTCTTTGGTCCAAATGTCTAATCAAATTGCTTAAATTTTTTCAATTGGTCTAAGTCTCATTAATTTAAACCAATTTTTTATTATTTTTTATTTCAAAGTCTTTACATAGGAATGAGAGCTACAAAACTTATTAAAATCAATTTAAGACTTGCCTCGGCGGTTTCAACTTTGCAATAATACTCACTGATGAGTTCAGTATAGTTTTGAAAGAACAAAAATTTACTTTAATTAAATATTAAGAAATTTTTTTGTATGAAAAAAATATGAAATGAATGAATCGTGTGATTCTATCGTAACGACAATACATTTTTTTCATATCCATCAGCATTTTCACGTCCTTGTGTGCCTATGATACTGCCCATTATAAGTTGTAAGATCTGTGCAACGTGTGATAGACCTGGTCTTACTTTTTTCTGTTGCATCCACTTTCGACGACCATCTTTTTTACCTTTTTTTTCCAAAATTTTGTCCAATAGATTACTTTTGTTAGTTTGGCCAATGATTCTATAATCTATTAGTATAATAAATAAATTAATTACTTTGATGTTGATTCGTTAATATCCATAATCAATATGTTAAGTCTTTTTTCATCTTCAATTACTAAAATTAATATTTAATTGATTATCGTAGTCCTATATTGATCTAAAGTGTTTTATGTAGTTTTATATGCAACTGTTTCTTAAATAGTACGAATTTTAAGATTTTTTTAAGTTCTGATAGAGCGAAAGAATTACCAAAATATAATAACCAAAAAAGATATGCCATATAAATGTAGCGAAACTAATTAATAAAATTTCATTGACACTCAGCTATGTGTTAGTTATAAGCACAATGCAATAAAGTCGCATTTATGATTGCTCACCAAAAATATATGGCGTAGAACTGCAATAAAACTATAATCACTGCAATTGACAAACCTCAACCCGAAGAAGAGTAGAAAATTAAAAAAAAATTGTACATTACACAAAACCATAACGGAACGCTCTGTATAAAATTCATTTCATGTTAAGCTTAAAAAAAAATTATATCTCTACTTCAATTTTTTTGTCCAATAATGTTAAATAACATTTATATTTCTGAAGTCTGTCTGTAAAGCAATATTATGCTCAGTATGTCAGTATAAAATATTCAAATATTAAAAAAAAAAAAACACATTCAAATCAACACTGGGTCAGTAAGTTAAAATTATTTTCTTTTTATTACCAACACATGCTTACAAAAATGCCATCCTAAATAGATGTATGTATATGTGGATATGATGCTTATTATGTTCGTTCAAAATTATGATCTACATTTTTAAGAGATGAATAATCAGTTTTATAAACTTTTGAATATGAAGAATCTATAACATTTCAGTATATTATTAGCTTATCACAGCTTAAAACACTTTAAATTGATTTTCTATGCGTACTCTGGTTGACAAAATCTCTGTCCAATTAAATAAAATATGTATTTTTTTTTTTTGTTACCGCTTCAATGTTCTTTAAATTTTATTTGTTTATTTTTTTTCGTCTGTATAAGTATATTCGCCTTCCTATCGACTTTTAATTCCACTTAATATCTTTGTCTACCATATTCGAATTAAAATTGTATCTGTAATGTATATACAGTCTATCTAAATGTTTTGTTAATTTGATGGAAATCAGCGAACAAATGAAAATCAGTTATTTTAAGAACGAGGTTGGCTTTTCAAAATCTATTTTTTTTTTGATAAAAATACACAGGCATCAAACTTTCAACCATAATCAAAATATTTTTTGCTTCGGAATATTTGCAAAAATTTACTGCATATTCCGCATCATCTGCTCTACATATTTTTTTTTGTAGCCTATTATGTATTCTGTTTACATATTTTTATTTAAAGCCTATTCTGTAGATAAAAATGTGTAGCAGTCAAATTTTTATTGGTTGAAATTTTGACAGCTGTATTTTTATACTGTAGCTTGTATTTTTATCTGAAGCAAGATAGGTTTAAAAACTGTTGATTTAGTTCTAACTATTTTAAATATTCTAAGCAATATTGTCGAATTGACCTATTGTTCCAAATATGTATTCGGTACAGTAATTTTGGTACTCTAACTTATCAGTACAAATAATATCCAGATCCAGATAATTATAATGCATATTTTCTGCAATTGTTGTAGCCTGGATAGAACCAGATTTAGATGGTTAAGATGAGTATGAGGTTTATATATTTGATAATCTAGAAAATATTTCTATAGTATAAATATTTTATATATCTATAGATTTATTATTTATATATAAATTTAAATATTTATACGGATAGATCACTAGATAAGTAATGAATTAGCAGTGATCACAAGTGATACATAAATTTTCCGTTTCCATATATTCGCCAGTGCTCAACTTTCATTTTTATTCGAAAATACCGTGAGCACCAGTGATAATTACATTATTAGAATTTGTACCTGGAATACCTGTAATACCAATAATTTGTACCTGGGATGGTAACTGTTGACATATTAATTGCAAACGTGTTAATTTGTATTACAGAGATTATTTATTAAATGAATCAGTTGTCTAGTGTTCTGACAATCACAAGTAATTGTGGATGTTACCCCATTTCAACTTAAACTAAGCTGTACTAGTGGCAAAGACTTTTAACTTTTAACAATAATATTATAAGCTTTACGAGTTTAGTTTCTGGGTCTGGCTATTCTTAAATATTCCAACGGCAATAATTATTCCGATTTACGTCAATTTTCTGTTTACACCAGTATAATTCGAAATACATTTCAATTCTAGTCCCCTCCAAGTTTCGATTCCAGTCCCCTCAACGTCTAAATTCATTAATCTTGTATTACAGTTTCCGCAATGTATCTATATATTGTCATCAATAATTTTACAGTATCTCAAACAACCTTAAAAACATATTCTGAGCTAAATGATTTCAAAATTCCGGGCTGTTCAAACGTATTAAGTTTTTAAGTTTTCACTTGATTTCGTATTAAATATTTTTGACTTTACTTATTAAATTCCCAACTTTATTAACAACAATACAACAACAAAAAATAACTCAAATTTATGGGAATTCATCACAATGATTCTCGATTCTTCAAATTTTTTTATGTAGGAATAAATTGCAATAAATCAGCATTACAAAACAACAACAACAACAACAACAACAATGAAAACGAAGTTATATTCTGTTGATTTTGCATTTATTTTTTTATTTTGTTATTATTTTCCTTTATGCTTCATATTTATTTATCTTGAACTTTGAGGTCGAATATTTATTTATTTTTTTTTTTTTGATATATTTTTGTTGTTATTTTTTTTTTTTTTTATTATATTTGAATCTGAATCTGAAAAATATTTTTTTATTTATTTATTATTGAAAATATAAATATTATAAATTTTTTTTATAACCAAAATAAATCAAAAGATAATAAAGTTAATATTTCTTTTGTGATACCCAAAAAGTATAAGGAATTGAAAATTCACAATGATGATTTTCACATGATGATAATGATTATGATAATGATAATGATGATGATTATTAGTTTTTATATACTTAAAGTGATATTGATCATAAATAACATTATATTATACTTATCATAACAATACTAAATAAAGTTAATAATTTTTAAATTGAATTGATTTTTAGCTTCCAAATTATCAACAGAGGAGAAAATTTTCGATATTCAATAAATATTTTTGGAATTTATTATGATGAGTTAGCATTCATTTAATATCTATACATTTTCAAAATAATTTTTTTATTATGTTGTGAATTTTAGTTTTTTGTATTTTTTTTTGTTATTGTTTAAAATGCAATTTATTTAATTTATTAATAATATTGCTATTTAAAACTACAGTCATTAGGAAAAGTTTTTGAACACGAAATTTTTTTATTTATTAGCTTTGTAGCCCGTCATAAATGACAGAAGCAAAATAATTTCTAGTTTTTTCTTTTTTTATTACAGTTTTTATTTTAAATTAAAAAAATACGAATTTACCTTTTTACCATCCCTTTATATTTTAAAAATTTATTTTATTTGATTAGGACGCATTTAATTATCATATAGACTGAATACTCGTAGTAAGATGCCAAATTTTCTATTCTCTAAGAGTCATTTGCACGATCAATTTGGTGACATCTTATTTGTCATTATTGAAAATTTATTGTATAATTAAGAATCTAGTTAATCAGGTTAACATTACATAGCTGCGTAAGTTCAGCCGTCACCATCAAGGTTTCAAAAAAAAACAATAGAAGGCTTATTAATATAGGTCATTTGTTTTTTCCCATATGTTTATATATGGCATTGTCAGAATCTAAATGTCGTTAGTGTCATATTAAATTTGTTTTTATCAATTGATTTATTTTTTTTTTTATTTTTACTTATTCATTTATTTATTGTCATGATACATATTCATAATTTTTTTAGAGCTTATACTATTATATTTACACCTATGACGAATAGTTAGCATTATTATTTAGACTATTTATTATTTAATTTATTATTGAAAAGAAAAATGGTGACAAAATTATTGAATTTATATTAATTTTTAAATATTATGATATCTAGAAAAAATTCTAAAAAAATAATAGTGATAAATGAATCAAATAAGATATTTATTTATGCATTAAAAATCGTGAACTGCATACGGAATACCATTTTGTTGTTTTTTTTGTTGAAGTTGGAAAACATACTTCTATATTTCAATTTTAGTATTTTAATTTTTGATGAAATAAAAACAGGCAACAATTACATTTTTCATAGATTATTTTTTTATTTATTACAAGACATATATATTGTATGTACATATATAAATAAATGATTAATAAATAAAAATAGACAAATTTAACAAAATCAAAAAATATATTCTTTGCTTAAAATTTGCCTAAAAGATACCTATTTGAAAAGTAACAATCCAAATACAAATAATAAAAAATAATGCACGTGCATAAATTCATTGGAGATCATTGTAAATCGTTCACATTTTTTAATTTTTGTTATTTTGAACCTTTGCTTTGAAAAAAATATTAAAACATGTGTACATGGATGCACTGGATACTGTATTTATTTTTTATTTTTGTTTTTTTTTTCCAAAATTAAATTTACAATTCTTTTCATTTTCTTACCCGTCCGTACCGATTGTAAATCATAATTGAAAAATGTGCAAAAGAGACTTCTTGTTATTGTATATTCTTTGTTATACATATTATAATAAACAAAGATGTACATACACATGTATTGTATATAATTTTGAGTTAAAAGAATAACCCTTAAGTGAATTATGTTTTTTGTTATATACTGTTTAGTTGTTGGTTAGTATAGCTGATTAAACTACTGATATTGGTACCCACTTATTATTTTAAATCAAAAAAATTTTTGATATTATTTATATTATTTTACTTCTTTTTATTTTCCCTTAGAATTTGCGAAGAAGACTAACATTAAATTATAAATAAATTCTTCATGCAAAAGTTGAGCATGACAGACAGGGGTTAAAAAAAACAAACCAAAGCAATTTGTATATGACGTATTGCGTTCCGTCTAATTTACAGATATATGACGGAAATTATATATGTATAATAATTAAAATAGCCAATTATAAAATAAACCATTAAAATTATTATAAGGAAGAAAAGTATTTTGCATTTATTTACTTTTATATTTTTTCTTATAATAAAATTTGCTAATGATGCAAAAGATAAAAATGTTCAAATGTCAAAGGGCAGAATATTGATTGTATCTTCATTGAATACCCCACCATTCAACCACACTAATTTTGTGTTTACTAACCAAAAAATAAAATCATCAATACCAGTTACAATAAACCATAAAGTATATAACTTTTCAAAATATATAGGTATGACATGACACTGGATATAAGGCTTAAATGAAAAGGGGAAAGTTAAAAAAAACTAAAGTTAGAGCTTAAATACAATCAATTGTGTTCGGTAATTGGTCTGAATTTTTGCTGTTAATCTATAACAAAATATTGATATACAATCAAATTTATTGCGAAACATTTTAAATATTCCCTGATTTGTTCACAATATTGATATTCATGGAGATTTCAAGTTATTCGTAACATAAAAAACGAGATAAGAACCAAATTGATTGAGAGAAAAATTGTTTTTTTGTCCTAAAATTTTTTTTTAGTACTGTAAAAAAATATTTACAGTACTTTAGTACAATATACACAAACAATTTTACTGCACTAAAATTCAGTTTTTAAATAATATTTTTTAATATTTTGAGTAATTTTTTTTTTAAGTTTTTGCCCTCAATAATTATTATTGTGGAAAGGATTTATTCTTTTTTAATGAAAAAGTAAATCGTGTCATTTACAGTTTAAAATACTCATAACCAAAAAGGGAAAATAAACTTTCTCTTTATTATTTTAGCTATCATTTTTCTTAAAATTTAGTCCTATAATTTGGCCGACAATTTTAATTTAAGAAAATCCCAAATCCAACTTAAAATTAATCAAAATCAAACCACCAGAGTAATATGTATTTAAACAATCGAAGGCGTTTTTATATTCTCATTCTCTCTCTCTCTCTCTTTTATTTAATTTTAAATTGATGCATATGTCATTATAATTAATTTTCATATGCCATATCCTACATTTTTTTCAATGAGTCACATTTTTTTACGGATTTTATTAAGATATTTTTGATTTATTATAATTATTTTATTTTTTTTTTGTTAATATTTTTTGAATAAATTATTTTTATATAAATTTTAATTCTATTATAGAAAATTAATATTAATATTAATGTAGGTGGATTTTAAAAGAAAAAACAAATGTTCTAATGTGAAAATTTTGATTTAATGTCATTGTGATGGTGTTGAAAAATTTTTATTAAACAACTTATCCACATTATATTTAAAAAAGGGACATTTTGAAACCGGATTTAAAAATTTTGTAATAAATTTGTTACGTTTAAGTATAAAATTGTGATTTAAAATAATTTTGTAAATCTATAATAAATTTTTTATAAATTCGTAAATCATTGAAAATTAAATATAGTTCGGTACAGCTATTTAAAACCATTCACTTAGCGATTTATATCGAAAATATATTTCTATTTTGAGTTGGTTGAAGGCTTAACCTACATTTACATATACACAATCAAAACACATAAAACTACTACTATGGATTTTGTCTAATTATTGAACACTACCTTTGGAGGGTTAATTAAATTCAGATTCCTGACTTAAGCTGAAGTCTTCCCTATTAAAGTAGGAATTAAAATTAATGATTTAATTCACTTTATAATATGCACAGGGTACTACATGGCTTTCCCTAAGCAACAAAAATTAATTTTTTTACTGATATGTGCACAAAAGCTGTATAACACTAGAAAAAGTGCGCATCTACAGATCGAAACAGTTAAAACCAACATCATGCTAATAGCTTGTATACATCAAAACATAGATAGCATTTGGAGGATCCCAAATCAAAGAAGGTGGTTATTTTGATAACATTAACAGCATCATATCTTCAAATGGGGTTACCAATCTTGGTATTTCAGTGTTCAGTAAAATAATGGAAATTTTTGTTAATAATCAAATAACACAATATCTACTTGAAAATAATTTGGTCAGCAATGTGCAATATGGATTTACAAAAAACTATAACACCAACGCTGCTTTATTTGATGTTATATCGTATATACAGAATTCAGTAAGTAAATCTAAAAAAGTATGTCTCGTATTCTTTGATCTGGCCAAAGTTTTTGACTCATTGGATCGCAAGATTATGCTTAGAATCTTATTTGAATGCGGGATAAAAGGCAAAAAATATCAATGGTTTGAAAGCTATTTCCATGAAAGACAACAGTATACAGAATGTGAAGGAGTAACAAGTCAGTATAAATATGTTGACTATGGTGTTATACAAGGGAGCTCCTTAGGTCCAGCACTATTTTCATGCTATATAAGCGGATTTTCAAATCTGAATCTGTTGGGAAAACCGTTCTTGTTTGCTGACGATTTAGTTATTGTGTACACTGAAAATAATGTTAACGAAATGGAAGAAAGAATAAATCAAGACATGCAAATCATACACAAATGGATGTCTTTACACAAGCTCACGGTAAATGTTAATAAAACAAAATATATGATAGTTAAATCTAAGAATGAAGACATGTCCATTTATTATAACAATATTATCATAAATAGAGTGTATGAATATAAATATCTAGGTATTTGGGTTGATGCAGATTTAAACTGGAATAAACAGATTAATGAATTAATTCTGAAGACCAGACGAATAGCTGGACTATTTAGGAAAATTGGGAAACGGCTTCCAGAAAGAATAAAAATTTCTACCTACTATAGACTATTCCATAGCACGTATGCAATAGCAATTTGGGGTAACACATTTATGAAAAATATCTACAGCCTTCAAAAAATTCAAAATAAGGCAATAGAAAACCTATTTCAACTGCGCCACAGAACCTCAACTGATTATATTCATAAAAAATATGAAATACTAAAATTAATACACTATAAAGAAGTAAATACAAATGAATCAAATACATAATATGAGGAATAGCTTAATAAAAACAAACACCAATCTGGTGTCAAATAATGACGTACATGAACACTACACCAGAAGCAATAATAATTTACGATACAATGCAGGTGCTAATTTGAATGGTATAGAACCTATAATGAATACAGCAATAATGTTATATAATAAATTGCCATTGAGTGTAAAAAATATGTCCAGTAAGAAATTCAAAAAAACTTGTAAAATAATGTATTTGTCCAATTATTAAAATTAGAATTTTTATTGAATTATATTTGAATTGTTAAAAACAAAAAAAAAAAAAAAAAAAAGGGAAAAAAAATCTTTTATATTTTCTTATTATATTAAATTGTTAAATTATAATTATGTTGCACTGAATACTTTTAAATACTTTTATTTTTGATATGTTAAATCACATACATATATATATACTCTATACGAGCTACACAGCTCTTTTTGAGAAATGAAATAAATAAATAAAAAAAAAATAAAATAAATATTTTTGTTTGAATCAGCAAAGCCCAAAATGATTTCATATTATTCTCAAATATAATGGCAGTCAAATAACAGTAAAATAACACTTTTCGAATCATTTGAATTTGAATCATTGTTGTATTCTAGTTAATATGAATCATTGAATTTCATTTTATTAGTATATCTCAGATACATCTTAATTATTAGAACTTAACAACAAATGGTATTAAGTTGAGCATCTTTCATATTATTCTATATTTGTTTTGTATTTATGTAGGTAGCATCATTGTGCGTGTTATTTTTTTACTGTTTACCTAACATTTTAATGAGTAGCCACCCACATATAAGACTACGATCATATTAATGTTGAAATTTTTAAATTTATATCAATTGATCACATTTTAATGTTCTAGTAATGTATAAAATTGTTTATTATCAAAATAAATATAGATATAACTTGTTTTTATTAAAACAATCAGTTTTAAATAAATCCATACTTTTTATATTTGTCATACATTTTTTACTTGACCACGGTTCTGGAAATAAATCAAATACATATTTTTTAGTAAATTCGCCCCCCCTTGTATAAGTAAATATTTTATAATTTATTTAAAATATTTCATTTTCAACATTGTATCATTATAAAACCTTCAGTTGGGGTTTTGAATTACAACCAGTCTTTTGACTAATATATTATTCTTGTTTAATTCATTAATGTTAAGAACTTATACCTACAGTCAAACGGAATTCTAAAAATCACTAACAATTAACTTTAAAAATATTAGGGTACAGTCACAAGCCTAAATATACAATCAGATGTTAAAATTCAAATATGACCATAATTTAAAAAAATATATATATATATATATATATGTATATTCTAACTTCTGTACATACTTTATTATTTCCGTAAAAAAAAAAATCTCAAATTAATTTTAAACCAAATTTAGCTAATATTAAAACAATAAAATAAAATACAATTAAAACACGCGACATTAAATTTACGATTAATACAAATAAAAAAAAAAAAAAACAAAAATAATAATAATAATTAAAAAAAATTGTGAGAAATAAAAAATTTCACCTCTTAATTAACCATAAAATAATGATGTGTTTGACTGCTGTAATTAATTTTTATTTTTGTTGTTTTTTTTAATTTAAAAATAATGAAATAAATTTATAAACATAATTTTGTTTTTTTTTGATCTTATATAGATTGAGATAGATTTTATCTTATAACAGCCTCATTGTCAAAATTAAAAATAAATTTTATAGCTTTTTGTATACAATTTTGCTAGTATTAGCAATTAAAATACGGGAATCAAATCAAAGAGATTGAATTTACGATAATAAAAACGAATTTACGATAATAAAATCAATAAATTAATTAAATTTTTTTTTGCTATAACGAAATAATTAAGATAGGAAACCCTTGAGTGTCTGACATCCAAAATACTCAGAGAGAAGCAAAATATAAACATTTTGAAATTAATTATGTTATATGTAGCACGTTATATAACAAAAATTGCCTTGTATATAGTACGTTATGACTGTTATGACTGTAAACTTAAAAATAATACCTACAATCAACAGAAAATTGCGGTTGCGGTGTTCTGCTGATTAAACTCTGCTAAATTTACAAAGATATTTAAACTCATAATATTTACCTACAGCATGCTATTGACAGACAATTATAGATCTTATTTACATTTACTCAATCATATAGGTTTGTCCAAGAATTTAACTTAAACTAAAGATTATTGAAAACAAAGCGTAACCATCATCATCATCATCTTATAGCGCTACAGCTCTGGGTGAGCTTTGGCCTTCATCACTATGCTCCTCCAAAAAGGTCGATCTTGTGCCGCTTGTCTCCAATTTGGGATTTGTAGGATTTGAGCATCGTTTTTCACGTTGTCTGCCCATCTGCTTCTTGGTCTTCCTCTACCACGGCTGCTATCGGGCTTTCTATTCAGTACCACTGCTTGCTTTCGGCTTTCGCTCATTCGACTTACGTGACCAGCCCACCTTAGTCTTTGGGCCTTTGCAAACCGTACAATGTCCTCACTATCAATCATATTATTGAGCTCGCTGTTGCTTCTAATTACATATTCTCCATTCTGTAATATATTTGGGCCGAGTATTTTTCGGAGAATTTTTCTTTCAAATATGCGCAGGCTATTCTCCTCGACCACGTTCATAGTCCATACCTCACATCCATACGTCACTATGGGTCAATGGGTCATTTTTGCCTTTCTTGATATTAATTTTGATTGAAGCAACTTTCTGTTTGCATAGTAGCATCTATTTCCGGCCTGAATTCTATTATGAATACAGCATTGCATACTATTATCACTTCTTATTGTTGCTTCGAGGTATGTAAAGGTTGTAACTCCTTCAAAGTTGTACTCTCCAATTGTTATATTCTGAGTATTTCTTATTTGTTCATTTCTTGACATTTTTAGATATTTTGTCTTGTCTTCGTTGATTTTTAAGCTTACTTTTTGTGTCTCCGCTTCTAGTTGTACAAATACTTCTGCCATATATCTGTAATTTTTTGCCATGATTACTATGTCATTCGCATATGCCACTATTTGTGTTGTCATATTGAATATACTGCCTTTCTTTTCTAATTTTCCTATGGCGTAATGTAGTATTAAGTTAAATAATAGTGCGGATAAGGCATCTCCTTGCCGTACTACCGTTTCTATTTTAAAATAAAGCGCCATAACTAAATAAATCATTTGGGTCTTCGCAACAAAAAACTATTATATTAAAATAGTACTTGTTTTTCTAAAACCAACATTATTAACACAGTTAAACAAACAGAGAAAGTAAACATAGAATACAAAGAAAGAGATAGAATCATATCTATAATTCATATCAATGACATTCAAAATGCATATTATGCGTATAACTGCGCAGTAAATACAAAGAATTATGATCCTAATTGCAAATTAGAAATTTTATACAAATTGTATAAAGCCAAGCTCAAAGTATCAGATAAATTTTACTTTTCGAGTAAAAAAGGCCTTGAATTGAACACTTCCAAGTGTGAAATTATTTGCTTGTGTAGTAGATGTCCTACTGGAACACTATAATATAGGGTTTTCCAATTGTGATGATATACAACTTAAAATGATTAAACTGGCAAAACTGCGTATTATTTGTTCACATTTATTAAGTTATTTGTGTTCAGTAGGTTATGCCATTTAATCATGGTATATACACGCTTGAACAACGTTTAGAAATTGTTAAATCAATGAAATATTTTTATCGAAAAATTTTATTCACTGACGAAGCTCATTTTTGTTTAAATGATGTGTATTAAATGGTATTAAATATATAAATATAATTTCAGAATTTGGAGTGCCGCAAATTCATACGGTTCAGACACAATTACATCCAGATAAAGTCACTGTATGGTGTGCAATTCATTCTGGTGGAGTGATTGGTCCATATTTCTTTAAAGAAAATGGTCGAAGAGTAACAGTCACTGGAGAACGATACAGAAAAATGTTAAATGATTTTTTTTCTTGATGAAATTATCTAAAGGAAACGTCCAGTTAATTATTCTCCCAACTTGTGTGAATTAACACCTTGTGAATTCTTTTGATTGGGGATATGTTAAGTCACAAGTTTTGGCTGATAATCCAAGAACAATTGAGCAATTAAAAATCAACATTGAACGTGCTGTTGATGAATTACAGCTAAATTTATGTGAACAAGTGATGAAAAATTAGGTTTACAGAATGCAGTACGTACGAAGAAGTCGTGGTAATCATTTTAATGATGTTAATTGTCAATCAATAGTATTTTTAACCAATAGAAGTATAGTAGTAGAATACTATAGCATTTTTAATAAATGATTTAACCTAATTTTCATAGAATTAATTTATTAATTGTATATTTAATAGAAAATATAGCTAGATGTATTTATAAAATTATATTTCTCTATTAACAGCATACTTTTAGTTGCACTTTCTAGCATATACTCAGTAATGTTGTCGATATTTTACTAATCCCACTGTTACCGATACCCATGACAATATGATAGCTCCTAAAACTATATCTCCTATGTTTTTTAACCCATATTCTTGTCTTAAAGTATCATTGTTAGGTGTTAGTAGTCATTTTGACTCAATTGCTGTTCAACATATTGTCATATTCTAAACACTTGTCATGTCAATTTATATTGCAAATAAATAAATACAAATATAACGACGCATAAATCGGACAATATAAAACAAAAATTTGATAACAACCGTCTAGACTAGTCAATATTTAGAATGTGTTTACAATAATGATTTATTTATAACTACTATTTAATACACCATAATAAAAAAGTTAGTCTTACTAAAATGTCTACTTCCTTAATAATATTATCTACTTTAATTTTATTTGCAACTTCTTTTGATTACACTACATTACCTATATTAGCTGGTTTATCAAGTTCAACATTTTATCTTCAAAATTGATTACAAGCTAATTATATTATTATGCACAGGTACATATACATATTATATTAAATAGTAGATATATTAAAAAAAAAAAAAAAAAAAAAAAACTTAACGAAACCTATAAAAAAAATGAAAACACAGGATTTATTTTATTGATTAAAAACTTCCTGAAGCGACAAACGAATTAAAAAATCCATTTATTTTTTGTCTCTTTCTTTCTCTTTATTTTAACTACAATTACAGTATTATGTATCATGTTGTTAGTTACTGTTTTATTATTTAAACTTATTGAGTAATGATTTTTTTTTATTTTTCCCTTTATTTTTTTTTTTTGTATTGAGAACTGACTGAGGAGTTAAACTGATTAATTTTCTGTCATTCATCTTTACACGGTTTGTTATTCGTTAACTTTATTTTTTTGATTTTTTCATCTTTTCTTTCTTTTTTTTTTGTATTCGCTTACTTTTTTGTAGGTCATTTATCACGTTTTCTGTTATTCATTTGATTTTTGTTGTTGTTGTTGTTGCTTTTTTGTGTTATTTCTCGTTCGGAAGTTGTACAGTATTAGTAACGGTAATTTGTAGGTGCTTTTTAGGTTTTATGAAGAAGAAGAACAAAAAAAAAATTATTTTTAAAGATTTAAGAAAAAACAATAACAAAAACAAGATAAATTTAATGTCATCGATAATGAAAGGAAAAAAAAGTTGTATATTGGTGTAGGTTGTAAATGTCAAAAAAAAAATTTTTTATTTTCGTTAACTTTTGTAAGCTTTAACTGTAGGTATTCAATTTTTTTTTTTTTTTGTATCATTTATTATTATTTTCATATTTTAATGATTTTTACTAAAAACTTTTTAGAAAATGTAATTGTGTTACATCTTAATTTAAAAACGAATATACAAAAATATTGCATGTTGTGGTTTGTGTAAAATGAATTAACTAACAACAATTATAATAACAATATATCATATGGAGGAAGATTTTTTAAAATAGCACAGTGGTGATATGACAATAATATTATACAATATGAATTCAAGATTAAATAATTAAGAAAATTTTTTAAGATTTAAATCAGAAGGGGTGGGTATTAATGTATAGGAATAAGATGATGTGATTGAAATGGGTGAAAAAATTGAACGTTAGTACCTACTTAAATAGCAAAAAATATTGAAGGTGGCAAATTTATTAGAGCAAAACACGATTATATTTGCGTATTGCTTCTTAGGCCAGATCCAACTAAAAATCGTAGCAAGTTGAAAGCCTTTAATAGAGCATATATCATCGTAAATATTTGGAAATTGCTTAATAGGCAAACTATTCCCATAGTAAATCGTAATGTTAATATGTTTAATTTGATACGTTTAACACATTGATTGCAAAGTGAATTTTTATGCAAAATATACAGGCCAAAACAGAATATGTATGACACGGCGACCTACGGAAAAATTTTCGCATAAATTATTTTTCTTTGCAGTGCCACGGTGTTCATTTATGAATGACACTTTCTTTCCTTTTATTTTAGAAAAAAAAATTTCGTTAAGACTTGCAAAAGTAAGACTTGCTTATCGTTACGATAGAAAGCTATTCAAATATCGAATTATGCTCAAGTGAGGGTAATGTGTGATCATTAAAAGTTTATGCGAAAAAATCAGAGTCTAGAAAATGTGTGATGGGATTTGTCAGGTCTGTATGTCTCACATTCAATGAAGAAATTTCAAATGAAGGAAGAACATTATATGTGAACATTACGTAAAAGTGCAATTGAGCTTTTGCTAGGAACAGCAGTTGTATACGCTTGGATTATTTACAAAACAAATGGCAAAAAAAAAATCATGATGACATATTATTAACAAGATGGTATTTTAGGACAACAGATGTCAATAACAGGCTTCGTAAAACTTCGTTTGCTGAATTAAATCCAATATAGAAGAATGACCAAATAACTAGGAAAACAAAGATTAGAGTATTCAAAGCATGTGTAATGTCAACACTATATAATGTATGGCAGTGAAACTTGGATGATGATAACAAACAACATTAGTCAAAAACTCCAAGTGCCAAAGAATAATATGTAGAATATTTTGGCTCAACATCATCCGAAATAAAGACATACGGCAACTAATAGGTGACGAACAGATAATGTATCAAATTAAGCGTAGAAATGGATTGGAATGGATTGGGCACACTTTAAGAAAACAATCAAATAATATATCCAGAATGGTCCTAATGGAACCCCGTAATGGAACCTCCAGAAATATAATATAACCATAATGGCAGAATAACCCCATAATAGAATCCTCAGAAGAGTAATCAAACTAGAATGGTATCCTGAAGGTAGCAGAAGGAGAGGAAGACCCAACAACATCTGGCGCTAGTTATGATTTCTGAACTAACGAGATATGACTAAGATCAACTTTCAATTTTGAGTCCTCTGCTATCACTCATTACTCAAAGCTATTTAAATAATGTAGTCAATTTGTGTACTTAAATGATGTTAAATCTAATAATTGCTTTTTAGTATTTTCATTAATGATTTGTCCTGTTGTTTGTCTGAAGCCCAGTGTAGATTATATGCTGATGATGCTCAAATTTACATAAGTGGTCCAGGTTTTGATTTTCACCACTTGATCGCCAAAATTAATGACGATCTCGACGCCGTAGCTTATTGGCCTACATTTAAATAATGGCCTACATTTAAATCCGTTCAAATCCCAGGCATTGGTTATTTATGTTCGAAATATTGACACAACGAATCTTCCGAATGTAAAACTTAATAATTCTATAGTAAAATTCGTAAATAGTGCTAAAAATTTAGGTGTTGTGTTAAATGAAACTTTTACGTGGAATGATCACCATTAATGCTATTTCTAAAAATATTTTTTTTAAACTATGTAAGCTCTGGAAATTTTCTTATTATATTATGGAATGAGTGAAAAAGAAACTGGTTCTGTCTTGAATCTTTCTACATTTCACTTATTGTGATGTAGTTTATTCTGGAATGAGTGCAGGTGAGTCTTCAAGACTAAAGGTAATTTTTAATGCTTGTACACGATTTGTCACACGCCGGCGTAAATTTGACAGTATTAGAGAGGTTTTTCAATGTCATACTTGATTGTACCTTTGATAACTATCTGAAATATAAATATACATGCTTTATCAGAAAAATTATATATATATATATATATATATATATATATTATAAGCCAGAATATCTCTATGAGAAAATAACCCATGATGGTAGGTTACTAAAAAGTCCAAGTTTAATTATTCCAATGCATGCCAGATTAAATGGTGTGGTGGTGGCAATTCTGGTGGTGGCGATTCTTTGCCGAATGTTCTCAGGTGTATTTAATTCTAAATTATACGAGCTCTGTTGGGTGTACTTTAAAGAAAAGTTGTACCCATTATTAATAGTGAAAATTATTATTTGAAATAATGTTTGTTATGTCTGTTATGTTTAGAAGGTGTTTTTGTTAGAAGAACAAATTTTGCATTCAAAAATTTTTATATTAATTTTAAATTTTCTTTTTTTTTTATCATTATTATTTTTTTCTATTTGTCTTTTGCTTTACTGTTAACTTCCAAACTAACAAGTTAGTTTAAGTACAATGAATTTACATTCTTTTTTATCATATACTCTTGTAGAGACTTACCTACTCATATATATCGCCGGGTGAGTTCTTAAGTGTCCAATATACCGAATAATGAAATGGGAAAAAAACGCATTTTAAGTTTCAAAGCAATTTTTACGTATTTTTTTAAGGATATAGAAAATCAAACTTTTTGTGACATAATCTGTAATTTGTTAGCTTGGAAATACTATGTTTAGATTTCTTAAAAAAATTATATATTTCTGTTGATATTTGAAATTTGAAAAAAATAGCCCAAATGTATATTGGACAAAAACGTATGGGTGACAAATATTTTGAAAAAAAAAATTTTTTCAATATCCAATATCTTATGGGGAATCAACACAGTTAATAAAACTTCATTTGATATTGGACACTTAAGAACTTAAGCTAAACATTTTTCTCAAGTTTTGGGAACAAAAAATAAAACTAACAAAGACTTTCAATATTAAGGAGAAGCATTATTTTATTCATTCAAACACATTTGATTAAATAATATAAAAATAAAACAAAACAGTCTAAACTAAAGTGCTAAAACTAAAAAACAAATCGCAATGTGTATTAAAAAAATTATCAAATAAATTATAAAAAATAAAACTAAACCGTCTTTCTTGCTTTATGTTATGACAAAGTTACAAAAATTATTAAATAAATTATAAAAAATAAACCTAAAGTAAGTTATTCCATTGAGATAGTATTCTTGTTATTATTTGTTCTAAGGAAAGCCATCGAGCTTCAGGTTTGGTATCAAAATTTTCTTGAAACTCACGGAATTCTCCTTGGCGTTTCGGACTGTGAGAAAAAAAGTAATAAATATTTCGAACCAGTTTTTCTAAATTATTCGACAGATTTTTTGAAGTAGCAACAGAACACAAATTGATTAAGTGACAAATACATCCCATAGAATAAAGATTAGGATTATGTTTTTTAAATAATGGTTTTACTGCACTATTAGCTCCCATCATGACAGACGTATTATTAGCAGCGAAGCCTATTATATTTTCTTTATTTATACCATTTTTTTTTTAAATTCAAATTTTCAATACCAATCAAAATAACAATCAAAATTTGTTAGTTGAATTAAAGCTAGAAATTTGTCTTTTATTTTAACGATTGTGTAATCAAAAAATTTACACAAAATTAATAAACATTTAGTATACAAAAAATAAAATAAAATTAATAATTTAAAAAAATTATTTAATTGAGTATTGCAGTACTTGATATTTAGAGTGAGGTTGCAGTACGGAGTACAGCTGTTAAGATTGCAGCACTGCTCTGCACTTCGGCAGCACTGCTCTCCGATTATTCTCATTCACATTCACACTGATAAAACTCTCTCAAGAAAAACAAACCTTTGCCTTGATTTATCCAAAAACTTCATTTGAAATAGAACACTTAAGCACAAAATTTTAATTACTCAGTCAAGCGTAAAATATTTTTTGAAATTTTTTGTCCAATATCATATTAATTGCAGATTGGACACTTAAGCACTATAAATGTAAAAAAAAAAACAATTCACTTTGTATGATATTGAACAAAAGCAAAATTAAATATCTCAAAAACTATTATTGATAGAACAAAACTGATTAAAAATTTAGAAAGAGCGCGTCAAGTTTAGTTTAGATCAATCAAAAAGTGCTTAATGTATGATATTGGACACTTAAGAACTCACCCGGCGATATGTACATAATAAAATAAATAAATAAATTTGTAAATGGCCAACTCGATTTAAAGAAATATGAACGAAGTTTGGAAGAAAAAAAAAACACATTGTACAATAGAGTAAAATGTATGAGTAAGTTGAAGCCCTATGCTTACACAAGGAGTAACAGGAAAACAAAAATTTGCTATTTAGATGCATTCAACTTTAACCTATTAATTTTAGCCCAAAATAATGTTTTTTTTTTATATAATTCCAAGTCTATGGGATGAATACCCTAATTGCTTTTACACAGAGATTGGAATACCCAATTACATCAAGATCATCGTTCATCTTAGCAATGTAGATAATGCTATTAGTAATAGAGGTATTCTAATAAATATTTCGGTATTATCAGTATATACAATCTACATTTTGACTCACATAAATAATATAGTAGCATGTCATTAACAAAATGTATTTTAAGAAATGATGATTCACTTAAAAATTGTTGTCTTTTAAAAATTAAATTCAATATCAAAGTTTAACAACAACCACTCATATTTTGTTTTAGGTTTTGAATCAAAAAAAAATGTTTAATTAAATAATCAAATTTAAAAATTTCATCAATTTTTTTAATAAAATATTACCATTAAATTAAATATAATAAATTTCACTGCAAAATTTTCAATTCTTTTATTTGATAATAAAAAAAAAAAAAAAAAAAAAAAAAAAACTAAAACCCGATTAAAAAAACAAAACAAAAATGTATTTGTTTCCGGGTTATTATTAATATTATTGATTCTACTTTTTTATACTTTGAAATCTATTATTAAATCATTATGCTTATATTAAATATTATTTATTAAAAAAAAAAAAAATATTTAAATTAATTTTAAAAATAAAATTAATTTTCTAATCATAATCAAATAAATTTCTTTTCTTTAGAATTCTACAAAACATATTTTTTTTATTTTTTTTTTCTTTAAATATTTTAACTTTAACGACTTTTGTTTTTTTTTTTTTTGTTTTTTGAAAATTAACTAGTTAACCTTCGAAAGAGAATTTCAAATTATTGAAGGAAAATATTAATATATTATATTTAGGTATAAACTATTATCGCATAATTTGAATAATTTACGTTTTTAAATTATTTAAAAATAAATTTTTTGTAATATTTCATCAATAAATTTTAATCAAAAAAATTGAGGTGCAAAAAACAGGTGTATTACCTAAATATAAAAATTAAAAACAATAAAAAAAGAATTTATTATCATGTTAGAAAATTTCTATTAAATTTAATTTTCAAATAAAATTTAATAACCATATAAAGTAACTGGTTAAAAAATTAAAAAAACATAAATAATAATAAAAAAAATAATTTACTAGATATTAAATCAATTTTACGTTCAATTTAAATCTTCTCATCAATTTTCGGAATTAATTTTCCCGAATTAAACCGATTTAAATCCTGGGTTAACTGGGAAAAATATAATTTAGAATTGAATAAAATATTTCAATTAAAAGAATTAAATCCAAAAATATAAAGAAAAAAAAAAACAAAATAATTAAATATGAAAAAAATTTCAAAACATTTGAATTTCAAACTCCAAAACTGACTTTACATATTTCAGAATTTTAATTCGAATTCTGTTCTTAAAAGATTTCCATACCTTTAATTTTTTCAACAAAAAATTTATTAACTGTCAACATCGAAACAATACCATAAATTGAATAATTATTATTATTACAAATGTGGTGAATTAAATATTTTTATGGTGAATTATTAAGTAACTGCCTCTGTATTAAGAAAAAATTGAAATTTTGGAAATTTTTAAATTAAGAGCTGTTTGTATTTAAAAATTTGCACTAATAAAAAAAAAATAAAAGTATAAAATACGCCGCTCCATTTTAAAATAAAAATTATCTAGTATTCATTTATTAGACAAGGTGTGGGTGATAATAGTTTTGGCACATGTCTATTTAAGTTCATTATCGTTAATTTATGCAATTTGTTTAAAATTAAAAATAAAAATTAGAAAACAAAGGTAAATGGTGTTGTTAAACACTTCTTTAAAAATAAATTTTATTTAAGTTTAACTAATATTAAAAAAAAAAAAAACACCAAATTTTGATATTGTAACAAAATATTCATTCAATTATATACATATGTATATGGAATGTTATTAGATAGTATTAATAATGTTTTATGCAATAAATGAAAGTTATTTTAAAGTTAATTAGTGACATAACAGTATTTTAGATTTGCAAAGAAAAAGAATAAGAAAAATAAAACAATCAAACAATAATGAAAGTTAATAATTTTAACCTCAATAAATTGAAAGGAAGAGCAGTAACAAAACAATTAATGATTTGACAAAAATAAAAAAAAAAATAATTGAAAGTAAAAAGGGTGTGGTGAAATTAAAAAAAAAAAAAAAGGAATTTGTGAATTTGTTTTTGCAGTCAAGGAAAACATATTTCAACCAAATTCATAATTATTTTTTTATATTTTCTAATTAATTTAAATTTTTTTAATATGTATATCCGGCAAGCGAATTCATATGATTTTATTTATTTTATTAAATATTTGAAGCCGTCAATAGACAACAGAAAAATTTTTATTTTTGACAGTTGAAATTTCGATATATTTGCTCTTAAGATCTACCTAAAATTAGGTTTTATTTAACGAACATTTAATGTAATGTGTAAAATTGTCTAACTTGACTAATTAGAAAAAAAGAGTAAATGAAAAATTACAAAAAATATTGTTAATATAATTTTCTAATAAAAATAAAAGTTTTTTTTTTCATAATTTCACCTTCTACAAATTTTGACAACAGTTACAGGTATTAGATAACCGCTTAATTGTTGTTAGACGTAATTTTTTTTGTACTGACTCTCGATGTTTTTTTTTTTTGTTTTGTAAATTGTATTTAGGGTATCAGTACATTCCATTTAAGTGGAAAATGTCACAGTTTTGTTCCTAGTGTCTAGGCAAAATTCGTTTTACTTGTAGTTTAAGCAAAATTCAGTAATATTCATATTCATTATTTTTTTTTTGCATTTCTATCATCCAAAGACAAACTTTGAAAATCAATTATAGTATTTGAAATAATATTATCAAAAATATTTAAATTAATTTTTTAATGTTCACACTAATTATACTTTTTTTTTATTCAAATTCAACATTTTTTCAAATAAATTCAACATTTTTTTAATCAAATTCAACATGTTTTCTAACAAATTGTTTGACAAAATGTTGAATTTGAATGAAAAAAAGCACAAATTAGCCGTTTCAAACACAAAACGGTTTATGCAGTTATGATCACAAATGTCAAAATTTTATTCTGCATTTTTTTTTACATTGCAGTGATTATGTATCTAAACAATGTTTCGATACAGTATTGAAACCGCAACAAAACTTTGTTCACTGCATTTTCGATAATTCCGGTAATTTATTATATGCATCGGTTTTTTCAATGTTCTTATGATTTTTCAGTGCATTTTCAGTATTTTATATAATAATACCATTGAAAATGAACCAAAGTATTGGTTATGCCCGGACCGGAAATTTTTTTTGCTTTAAACATGTTCTGCTTTGAAAATACAAAACGAAAAAAATTAAATTTTTAGTTGAGACAAACCATTATGTTGAAACTAAATACATTTAGTACAAAAAACATTTTTAAATTTATAATATTTAACATGTTGCAATTAAAACATAAAAAACATATTATAAAATTTTAAATTTTATATTTACGAGTTTTTTTTTTAATTATTTTAATTTTTATTATATCAATTTAAAATAAAAATTAAATTCATTTTCATTCAATTTTACACTACATACTTTGCAATATCCCTTCACCCTTATACTTTCACCCCTTGCCAACATTCAAAATACTTTATTATCATATTATCTTTTCAAACAATATTTAATTATTTACTTAATTATTTATTTTCTCATCTTATTATCATTTTATTTCAATTCAATATTATTGTCCTGGACATCCTTTTCAACAATTAAAAAAGAAAAACAAATAAAATAAAAGGAATTCAATTGCAATATTGTGAATATATTTTTCTACGTATACAAAATGATAGTCGCGTCAGATAATTTTTTAATGACATGACATATGTTACGAATTCCATATGATATTTAATTATTTAATTCATTAAATTCCATTATAAAAATTAAAAAATAAAAACAATAATAAAATTGAAAATAAAATTGAATAGTATGAAATTAAATTAAAAATTTAACCAAATTTTTAACAGTATTGATCCTAGGCGGTGTGTACTGTCAATGAATTTTAATCCAGACGATGATGATATTTTATTTATAAATTAATTTTTTGTTTTTTGCAATCTATGTGTGATTTTTTTATTTTTTATTGTTATTGTTTTTTTTTTTGTTTTTTTTGATTCTGCAAATTACCGCCAATTTTTAACCTTAAACAAATTATCGGTTTTTGATTTTCTTGCTTGTTTTTTTTTTTTTGCTTTGACTTTAATATTATCGAAAACTATTTTTGGAAATGAAATTGTTTTGAAAAAAACAAATTTTATATGATTTTAAATTTTTTAAAGGTCAAAATTTTTGTTTAATTTCAATTTACTTTCAAAATCAAAAAAATTAAAATAAAATTAAAGCAGAAAAACTGGTTCATCTGCATCACAAAAAACATAATAAAATTAACAATAATAAAACTAAAGATAAGAGTATATCAAAAAATTTGAAAGATTTTTGCACAATGGGTTAAAATTACCATTCATTGGTCAAAATTGAATTTTGGAACAATTGCAATTTAATATTAAAGTATGTAAGTGTGAGCAAAATCCTGAACTAGGAGAAATTTTAGGGTTGGATTCAAAATAAGGATGTTCTATTAATCAATTAAAACTTTGTAAAACATAACAGAGAGTAGTATAAAGGGGAGCTGGTTTTTTTGTTGAAAAAAAAAATGTTAAAGAAAAATGTCGAATAGAAACAAAAGTTGAAAAAAAAGAAGTTGAAAAGCAAAATGTTGAATTTCAGTGTTGAAAAAAATTTGTTTGACATTTTTTTTAAATACCTAATATATTTTAGAGCGAAGTTACACAAATCAGTTTTAACATTAACGAAATATACGTACATAAACAATACAATAAATTTAATAATAATGTTTAGCGGGGGTCTGGCGTGATAACCCACACTATTATATGTGCTTTTTTGTGGAAATGTATATGCAATAACAATAATTAGAGGGAATGCAAGAGTAGAATTCAAAATAAACCAATCAAAGTATTACCTGGTACTCCCTTTTTCCAGAATATTTATTCAAGTGTATATGCAAGATACTGAACTTTAAAAAGGAGATATTTTAGAGTTGGATTCAAAATAAGGGTATTCTCTTTTTGCAGAAAATGTATATATATGTATGATGTATATGCAAGATCAATTAGGAGTGATTTTATTGTTGGTTATAAGATCAGGGTTATTCGCCTTTTACAGAATTTTTTTAATAAAAATTTGTGGAGTTATTTCATTATGAAAGTAAAATTGATTTTTTTTTTTATGCTTGGCAAAATGTTAAGTTTTTAAATAATTCAATATTTTTTGTGTCTTGTAGTTTACGTAAAATGATATCTTCTTTTTCCAGAATATATACCTATAATTTCTGGGATACTGAACTTTTCCAATAATGTCTCTAATAGCTCCTTTGATCTCAAAATCTAGGACTTGGACATCTTTGACAATTTTTATAAGCGTTGTTAATTATATGAGCCAAGTTTGGACAAAAATGTTGAAAGTTTGGATTTTTTTGACTCATTTGGGTTTGAAAAGTTTGGTTTTTGATGCTTTTGAATTTTTTTTGAATTTTTAAAGTTGGATTTTAAGATACAGATAAGGTCACGCAGATACAGAAATTTCATAATTTATGACAGTAATAACGGAAAGTCGCTTCGTATAATTTCTGAAATTTTTTTGAAATATTTTTAAAATTTTTAGTGTTCCAATTAATAATGGTTAGGGTTGTATGAAAGTATAGACAAATAAAATTAAAACAAAAATTGTTTTAAATCTTCAGCATTTTTTTCGACATTTTTGTATTCAACATTTCTTCTTCCAACATCTTGTAATTCAATATTTTTCAAATATATTTTGAATTCGACATTTTATTTTTCAATAATCGACCCACACCCAATATAAAAAGTATTAAATGTAAAAAAAATTCATATGGATTCAACTCTATTATCTATTATCAACCCTTCATAATCAAATAAACCTAAATTTAAATTATTTTGTTAATTTTTGTTTCTATTACCATGACTATGTTCTTTGTCTTCCTCATATCTGCTATAATAAGAGCAAATATATAGCTCTCATATATCTGCTAGTTATATTGATCGAATCAAAAATTTTCTAATGTTTAAATTAATTTTGCATTTTATTAAATTTCAATCCAATACCACTGTGCACAGTGGATGATAGTTAGTGAAACCGGCAAATGTACAATTTAAAGATGATCCACAGTCAAATCAATTTAATCAATTCGAATTACTTTATATTAAATAAATTTTTATACTTTCAAATTATTAAAATGTATAGATAATATTTTTTTTTAAATTAACTGTTTTTAGTTGTTTTTGTTTTTGTCAAAAATATACTCAATATTTGTTCGAGTTCAAAAACGATCAGATTTTAAACTATATAATTGCAAAAAAAAAGCATAATATTATTATCAACAACGAATTACATTTAAAAGACCAAATGTTTGTATGCGTGCTATGAATGTTCGAAATCTTTAATTTACGATGAAATTTACATTTTTTTTTTATATAATATCATTAAATATAATTTTTTGGCGGAATATTTACAGAATATGACGGAATTAATTTTAAAAGTATAGTTGGTACAGTGGTAAAATGCGGTTACAATAATGACAAAATCATAAATGCAACATTTTATATTTTTCAAGTAAATTTTGTAATTTTGTTGTTATTTTTCGATACGTTTTCGTTAATCTTTAAATAAAATTTATTGACCATCTGGGGTTAAAAAACCAAAATAATAAAAAAAAAAATGCAAAAAATGAATAATTATTGTAAATGGAATACCGGACGACGCAAATATTGTTGACTACTGAACGTATGCCAGCCTCCACACCATATTATCATAAATATTGTGACTGAAATTTTTATTTTGTATTTGTCCGACTATCAATATTCTTTTCAATGTATGTAAATTCAATGTTTTTTTTCTTGTTTTTATTATTTTTGTTTTTATGTAAAGCTCCAAATTAATTTTATTAAATAACGTGATATTTTGTAATTAATAACTAATAAATTTAATTTTTATTATCAGTTTGCAATAAATGAAGATGAAATATTAATGTTTAAAATTTCAGTTTTTTTATTATTTTTTTTTTTATTAATTATCGTATCATATAAATTAAACAAAATAAAAAGTAATAATAATTTTTTAAAGTGATTGGAATATAATTTATATTGTTGAATTAAATTATCAATTTTGACCCAAATTTTCACAAATTATATGGATGGCTGCTACTTAAAATAAAAATATTTTGACATTTTTTTTTTTTATTTGTAATGAAAATTTAAATCATAAATTTTCTTTGAGTTTTCATATAAGGTGCAATTTTGGTTTGAGTCTTTACTAATTTTCAATTTAATGTTGAATGAATTAAAAAATCATATTGAATCAAATGTTCGCATTGCCAACAAATTAGCTTCGAAATTAACTTTGAAATTATAATCAAAAATGGGGTTGGAATACCATCTTTTCGTAGAATTTCGTTTTACGTTTTGATTTTACTCATTGTTCCTAAACAAATTCAAAAATTTATTACAAATTGTATATTATTTGCTATTTGCTCTCGTCATTAATGCAAATAGAAAAAAACTATTAAATATTATTTACATAAAAATATTTGTTAAAAAATTCATTATAAAAAAACTGTATAAAATAATTTAATAGGCTAAATAATTGTGCTGTATAAAAGCTGAGAAAGTATGCTGGAAAAAATACAAGGAAAAAATTTGTGACAGTTGATACTGACACATTTCTGATATCGAAAATGTCAAAAACAAAGTCTTCATATCGGAAATATTATTAATATTTTTTTTTTTTTTTGTTTTCCAGATATTAGTAAATCATCGAAAGAGGCTTCAGGGACTACCTATTACCGGGGAAGGCAGTTTGAAGAACTGTGGGACTTCAATCCACTAAAAACTCCTATCATTATTGCAACATTAAAACTAATCTTATAGACTAACCATTAATTTAAATTTAACTCAAAGAAACTAAGATACCTTTGATCTACCAAAATCCAATAAGGTTTTAATAGATAAAAGGTTTTAACCTAACTCAAGTGGTCTTGTTCGTTTTAGTCGCTTCACAAAGTTTTGATTGTCAATTAAGCTAGAAGCTTCGGTATTGACATAATATGTTGGATCAGACTAGTTTTATACCGTGCAGCGCATTTCATTATTTCGTCTTTTATAGATGAGATCTTCAGATCTCGATGAATATCGGCATTACGAACATACCATGGAACATTGACTATGTTGCGCAGTACCTTATTTTGGAACGTTAAATGTTATTAATATAAAATATTTAGCATTGTCTCACGACCGGAATTTATATCACAATGTAATCACAGCTTTTCAAGAGCGTCTGTTGAATTAGATTGTGTATCGCAAAATTTGTATATACTTGGGTACTTAAATGGGTATACAAATGAAAAATTATGACAGTTAAAATTTTGTAAACAAAATTTTTTTAAAGATTGTGTTTTATTTATTTATTTATTTAACAGTGGACCTACAGATTAATGTGCAGGCCAGACTACACGTGCGTTTTACTTTAAATTAATTATTTTTATAAAATTTACAAAAAATTACTTCTTCGAACCACCTAGACCACCTAGCTTAAAAACAAAACATGCTAAATTACTTATATTTTATTTTATATTACTTTTTTATATTTCATATTATAAAAAACTATGTAATTTAAAATAAAATAGCGTTATTATAATTGGTAAATAAATAATGGTAATAATTTTTTGTATTTTTACTTACAAATCTTTTTCACAATCCATCACATAATTTGTGTACACTTACAGAACAAAACAAATGACGATCAGCAATTAATCATACAAATTTTTGTGGCTTTGTATGCTCAAATTTAACTGCCATTTTAAATAACCGAAAGCATGACAATCGTCAATTGTCGTATCAATATAAATTAATATTCATATGTATTTATAATGTCTGAATATCCTCTCTAAATCTCAAAGTTACAAAATTTACAGTGTATACATACAAAAATAATGTATAACATAAAACAAGCAGCCATTATAAGACATCCATTCAAGGACAAGAATTCGAGCCAACTGTTTTGCAGTTGCGATTAGAAATTATAAACAGTATATTTGCAAAATAACTACTACATATCCACAATACCAGTATTATATACTATTGATCGATATCATTTCATTTTCTGTCAATTCATACTCTATAGTATTTTAAAGATCGTATTAAACTCTTTAAAGGTCATTGATACCAATTCAGTAACCTTTCTTGCAATTATTGATTATCAAATCAAATTTAATTTCATCAAATAATTATCGTTTTTAAATACAGACATTAAGAATTGAACCCTGATATAGGATATCAACTATCTAGTAAACTTTTTAATATTATAATATTATTTGTACAATATGCAGCATTCAAATGCATTAAATTCACACTTCACAAACATCATCATCACATATCAATAATTTATTGATCAGTTCAAATTCAATTAAATTTTAAAAAACAAAAATTTTGTTGTTAAAGGTATATACTTAATATCTATATACATAAAAATAATCAAGGTATTTAGGACACCTACACTTTTAAATTATTACTTATACTTATGGAAAAAAAAAAAACATATAAAATTACTTAAATATTAAATTTTCTAACAACAATATTTACTCACAAAAATTTTAAATTATTACTTTAACTCTAATAAAGTAACATTCAAACTCATCTCATTAAAAATTCAACAAGAAAACTTTATTTTACAGTGCATTTCAATATATTGGCATTTAAAGACAGATTCAATCAAAATTGCGTATATAGAATTGCGTACTAAAAACAGTAAAAAAAAAAAAATAATAATAAAATAAATTTTAATGTCATAAAAATGACATTTATATGTTAAACAATTATCACCTTTAAATACAACTTAAATAAACCAAACAGATATTCTCAACATGATTTTTATTTTAAATGAAGCAACATTTATTATAATAATTATAATTAAAGAAGTTGTTTTATATTATCCACTATTTCAAGGTTATAAACTAATAATTTTAATAATTATATATAAAAAAAAAAAATAGCACACAAATTAATAAAAACCTTTAAATAGACTTTCAATCATGTCAATCAAAAAAAGTTTAGGATTCACTGATATAAGGTTAAATAATAGTAAAATGCAAATCATTTATAAAAACCGATTACTTCTTACCTTCAACAATAATGATTTTTTTTAATTATATACATATACATTAGAAATTGCACAAAATATTACAAAATTGGAAATTAAAAATTAAAATTAATATTTGAAAAAAAAAAAAAAATAATAAAACACAACATTCCATTTTCAATAAAATTTTCTGTTGATAAATCTTTTTCGTGATTCACACGCATCTTAAATTATAAATCATTTGGAATTTATTTAAAAATAACAATTTTCGATAAACTGAAGAAAACAAAAATAAAAAGGATTAAAAATTTCGAAAATAATTATTGTAAAATATTTACAGCGAATTTCTATCAATAAAATTTGAAGTTAATTACGGTCTCAGTATAAATATTTTTCAATATTGCCACACAAAAAATAATAATGATAAGACTAAGCCAATAGCCATGGAAGCTTGTGCTAAAAATTATTAATTTTAATTTTTAATTGTAATTAATAGATAAATAATAGCAATCATATCTTAATGCAATCAGATAGTTTGAAATTGTGTCGTTGGTTCATAAATCGAAATTAACAGGAAAGCAGTGGAAAATAAGCAATGAAATTGACAAAGTCGTTAAAAATACACCACTATTTCGTATTTCTTTTTAAATTTATAATTTAATAGTGAAAGTCGTGAAATAATAAACATTCACATTCAAATAATTAAAACAAATTTAATTTGATTTAAAAAAAAATCCTCGAAAGGCTATACGGCGATCAGTGTTTCACAAGTTATGAGCTATTTTGTTAGTTAACATCCTTTTTATTTGAACTAAATTTTTTTTTCTTTGTTTCTTTTGAGTACATGAATTTTTATTTTATTCAAACAAAAAAAAAAAAATAATTTCAGTTAGTAAGTAGGTGGGTACCCATCATGTCTATGTTTTTTTTTTTTTAATTTTCTTGATTTGTTTTTTTCTAATGAACATGCAAAATTAAAACTGATTTTTTTTTTTTGCATGTATTAGAAGAATGAACCGCAAATTTTTTAACTATGTATTTCAATTTGATTATAATCATACCATATATCACTTCGCTCTGCCTACTACGCTAATACTACGAAAAACTTGTTGAGAGATTTTCAATTAAAATTTAGCCTCACAAATTGTAACTCATCACTGCACTTACTGAAAACAGTCATAAAATGTTTTAACAAGTCAGAAAATGATTTACACACAAAATTATTCTCAAATTAAAAATTTAAAATATCAAATCGGCTGGGCTGGGAACAAAGCCAAATAAAAAAAATCATTAGGCCATGAGACCCGTTGTACACTCTTCTGTTATACTTAAGTAGGGTAGTCCTTTTTACAAAATAATTTCAATTTATTTATGTATATATACATATACAACAGTATTAAATAAATCGGCATAAATATCGAGGTTATTTTTGTGCACTTAAAACTGATAAATCTACAACACAAAACTAACAATATCTGATGATCAGATATTTTTATGACCTCTCTCCATATTTCAATTCTTAAATACCAAAATGTTATTAAATACCAGATTTATTTTTTTTTTTTTAAATTGTCATTATCTTAATGAATTGAAAATCATTTTCAAAAATATTTCCCTACACATTTTATTTATGACATTTCACAATGACAGCTATACACAAGTTATTTTGTTTAAATAATTTGCCATACAGCTGTCAGATTTAATTACTAATATTTTTTTAATCTTGTATTTTGTCGGCAAGCAAATTAATTTTGTAAAAAGATAATGAATGAAATTTTGATAAATTAAAGTATTTATACGTAAAGATTAAAACAAGATAACAAAAACAAAAAATATATACATATATATATATATATATATATATTAAATATTCATTAATATTAATTGGAAAAAAAAAATTATAATATTTAAATCATACTAAAATGAATAAAATTTAAATTGTCATTAACACTCTGTGAAATTTTGATAGACTTTAAAATGACATTTTTGTAATATTATTACAAAATTTTAATTTTAAATTATATTTTACATTTTATTACAACATTAATTTATTTAATTACATATCAATTTTGTTAAATATCATATATTATTATGCATCATATTATTATTATTATTATTATTATTATTATTACAGTACGTGCTCGATAATTGCAACAATCGATACTTGAGATCCTTGATAATTGTAACAGTGATGTTTTTTTTTTTTAATAACAAATTAAACAAGTTTCAACTGATAATATTGTTACTTTAGGTGTGTGCTTAGTTAAATACTAATTCTAATTAGACTATAGTATTGCTTAGTTAAACATTACTTCAAGTAGACAATTCTTTGACAATTTAAATTTGCAATAAGCAATACAACATTTTGAATTATAATATATCTAAAATATATATGTATATAAATTTAATATGTAAAAAAATATATATATATACATATATATATATATATATATATATATATATATATATGCTAGTATAATATCATTGTTAGTATAATCATGTAAAGTTTGTGTGCAGTTTAAAAAAGTATGCACATTACAATTCAAAACACCAACAACAATGTAAAGTAAATTCTCACTACATTTTACTTCAACCCACACCTACTTCCATAACACATTAAAAAAAAATAGATTTATTTTCTCAAATCTCATTCTTTCATTCATATAGAACTGTTTCTTCATTATTATTGTTTTTGTTATAAAAGGCTTCAGACAAAAACAAAATTAGTATATTATATAAAATGAATATAAATTAATTTTATTTTTGATTTATATGTTTTCAATGAGAGTTGAACTGTCAACAATTAGAAATATTTCAAGGTGAGATGACTAATTTCAAGACACAAACCACGAAAATTTCAAATTAGTCAATTCTAATTCAATGACTAATATATGAAAAGCTATATCACAGTTAGAATTATTCAATTCATTATACGCACAATCTTTGGTTTTATTTTTTAAGGAGTTATATTGTTTTAATTCATCACAAAAAAATTTTTATCAAATATTTATAATTATATTGAATAGCTCTTGACCTCTAATCATTACCAAAAATAATCAACAACGATAATACAAAAAAAATATTAATATTTGCAACAGTTTCTAATAGTTACAATTATCGAAAGACTACTGTACTAATGGCAGTTCAATTAATTGAACAAATAACTAATATTTGTCTGATAGATTTATTTTATGTCCATTATAGTTTTGTAAATTTAATTGGATTTGACCCAAGTGAAATGCCCAGAAGAATCGTACTCAATTTCATTATGAATTATTTTCCATCATATCAATTTATTTTTGGCAGTATCAAATTTTTTTATCTTAGACAACAACCGAATATATAATAATCTATTTTTAAAAATTTGTATATGTTGAGAATCTATAATATATGTGTATACTTATAATGAGGTGAAATTTAAAATTGAAAATTGAAAAATTTGTAAAATTATTTAACTTTTAGAATAGTGATATGTTGAGGAGTGGAGAACCTTCATACAAATACATGTAAAATTTGAACTATAAAAAAGTCAAGATATCACAACAATAACAATATTATATAATACATTAATATGCTAATAATGTCTATAAACTTTCCACCTCGGCGAATTAAAGCCAAAAACAATAGACAGGAGCTCAAAAATAAAAATGTAAAGCTTTTTTAAAATTATACCGCAAAAATTACCGATTAAAAAATACAAATAATTAAAAAGTACCATCTTTCAAACAAAATAAAATACGTAACATTCGTATCGGGAATACCTGGTATATTATTATTATTTTTCACCATTGTATAACAACATTGTAGTACCACATCATATTTATTTGGCTCACTTACCTGAAAATAAAAAAAAAATAAAAAAATTAAATTAATAATTTTGTAAATTAAATATTTTTTTTAATTAATTTTTTAATAAAAAAAAAAAATAAATATGACATTTTTTTCTTTTTGTTTAAAGTAATAACAGTAAATTATAAATTGAAAAATTGCATCATTTTTATATTATTATTTCCACAATACCATCAAATCTCATTAAATTATCTTTAGTTATCTTAGATTTAATTTTCCAATTTAATTTTTTTTTGCTTTTTATAGGAATGCGTAAGAGGTGTTAATTAATAAAATGTAAAGAAAAAAAATATTAAATTTAGAATTTTATTTAATTATATTTTTTTTTTTCTAAACACATTAACAGGATCTAACAAGATTTCTGTTTTTCAAAAATTTAATATTTTTACTTCCTGGTTGATTTCATTTTAAAAAAAGAAAATTACTTAAGGCTCTAATAGAAATTGCAATTAAATTTTAATTTTTTTTTTTTTTTTTTTTTTCAAACATAAGAAGACCTTTAAATTCCATTTCATACAAAATTTTGCAATTTTTTTATTGTTTTTGTTTTTTTAATATTTACATAATAAATACTCTATAATATTAAAATAAACACTGTATTAATATGTTATAGATATACATAATATATATATATATATATATATACTGATAAAGTAAATTCAATAAAATGGAAGTTCAAAAATTCTAAAATAAATCAATTTAATCAATAAATAATTCATCCAACCATCTACACACACACACTTATGTACATACATTTAAAAATTACATTATTGCAAAAAAATCATAAATTTTTGTACTCTAACGTAGGAATACATTTTACTTAAACAATCAATACAATAAATGGACATAAATTACCTCATCGCATTTGCAAATTTACATAATATTGTACGTATGTACATCACAAACAGCAGTTTAGTATTGTACAGGGTGTGATATAATAAGAAAATGTAAATATAACTGTTATAATTTATTTGAGCTTGATTCAAGGATATTTTAGTCAAATATGTATTGCCAGAATGTACTACATAAAAGTATTCTTCTTCATTCATAAAAAATGCAATGCTCACTGAAATTGGTTTATATTTTTCAATTTTGATTCAACAACTGTGTTAGAATGAAAAACAGTTGACTGAATTTTTTACATTGGCTATATTGTGAGTGTCAAAAAATAACTGATTGACACTTTAAAACTTATCTGTCACATTTATCTGTAGGTATTGATATTGTAAAAATCACTGCTTGCTGCACAAACAATAATCTATTTTTGTATCTTTTACTGATTGTAAGCTTGTTAAAGCTGCCCGGAACCAGCAGTTGGTATATCTATTGGTAATATTAAACTATCAATAGAAAACACCCTGAAAAGGGAAGCAAATATTCTTTGGGAGCGTATGGAAGGCCACAGGGTCTCCAAAATATATGCACCAAGAATAAACACAAAAATAACCAACTTCCTGCTAATTCTCAATAGAGGAGACTGTAGGAAGATGGTGGGCATACTTACTGGTCATAACCACATGAATAAACACATGAGTAGACTAGCACTAAGTGACCACCCAACCTGTAGACACTGTCTGGAAGAGGAAGAAACCTCCACACACGTTGTAGGAGAGTGCTTAACTCTTTCAAGGCTGAAACTCAGGCTGCTGGAAACGCACTACATAACCTCATAAAACTTCTGTAGGATAAATCCCCCAAACCTATTGGCCTTTATCAAAAGGGTCGACTAAGTTGAGGGGTGGAGGACGGCATAAAGGGCTAAAAAGCCTACATGACGGCTCTGACATATTAGGGCCACCTCCGTAGAAGAAAACAAAAAAAAAAGCTTGTTAAAATGTTTTAAGTTCAAAAAAACATATATTCAAATAATATTCCTTTGCATCTGCAAAACTATTTCAAACCCAAGAGTAACAAACAACTTCAAGCCGCATTGAATGTTTATTAATATATGAATGCGTAAGTGGTGTTAATTAATAAAATGTAAAAAAAAATATTTAATTTAGAATTTTATTTAATTATATTTTTTTTTTCGAAACACATTAACAGGATCTAACAGGATCTAACAAGATTTGACATATTTTTGTTTTTTATGTTTTTGTCACCGCTAGCTTAGGTAGAATTACTTTTGAATGTTTGTTTTGAAAACAGTCAGAATTGGCATCATTCCATATCTACTACAATAGTTTTCCTATTGACAACACTATAATTCGCTTTAATAGATGTGTTGAAGATTGTTGTGACTGATATCAATATAGAAACCATTTTTAATTAAGTCATTCTCTTACTCTAATTTGCTTATATATTATATTTCAATGATCAGTGGACCACCACAGTCTTAATAATATAACCCGACATTATGTATTTGTTGAAAACGCCCACATACCGAAATGGAAAAGAACCTGAAGTTGACTTGCAGATTTATTTGCAAGTTCGCTGATAAAAATAAATAAATAAAATAGTCCCATATTTTCAACTCAAATACAATTTACTCTTAAAGAACTGTAGTGTCTTAATTGATATTTGGTTACACAATAGTAATATCCATAACTAGGTTTATTTCACAATCAATTTTGTTTTTTTAATCCACGTAAAATTTGAAACACCCTCTTTTTACAAAAAATAATTAAAAAAAATGTTCTAATAAGATTTAAAATTGTTATTTAAAATTATCATAAAATAATTTACTATACACACACTAATATTTAACCTATATTTTATAAATTTTAGTTAAATTCAAATTGAGATTATTCAATTAACATCTGCTAAGTTATTATCATGGTTAATATCTTGAACTTGACAAAATCTGTCATATTTATTTATTTTACTATAGATATAGTAAGGTAAAAAATAAAAATTGTATCACCTTGAATATATATTTATGTACATAAGCATGTACATAATGTACATATATTTGAAAAAATAACAAAAACGAAAATTAAATTTGTTAAGTCTTTTAGGTAACACCATCATTAATTGCAAGTTTATATTTAATGGGGGTTATCGAGTTAATTAAAAATTAATTCTTAAGTTACATTAAATTTACATTTAATACGACAATATAGGAAGTCTCACGAGATCTTTGAAAGTTCAAATACAAAAATTAATATATTTTTCTATCTATACCTAGCCTGATATTATACAATATAATATTATGTACAGTGAAAGAAATCAAAAATAATGCTTAATTATTATTAACAGATTCAGAATTGTTATATCCTGTTCACAATACGCTCTATAACACGTTATAAACGATTAATTTTTAGTTATATACAACGTGTTATAACTACAATTTTTTTTTTTTGTAAATGAACCGGTCAAGTTTGTTTACCGGAAAAACATGAAAAATTAAAGGGTTGTCTTTTAAATTTAGTTCAAATTTGTCGATTATATTGGTCTTTTCTTAACCATAGTCGAACAAATATTGTCAATGTCATATTATATTTTAAATATGTATTTTGTTTATTTATAAATTTATTTTATTAATTTATTAATTTTATAAACAAAAAAGATAAAAATAAAATTTTCGATTTTCAAAACAAAACAAAAAAATATTTTAAAAAATAAATATTTACATAGATTTAAACGTCAAATGAAAACTTGTTAGTCTGAACGTCAATTTTAAAAACCAGTTATCCGAACTCGACAACATATTATACGCTCGTAGTGTAAATAGGATATTAATTATATAGTTTTGTCTGAAACCATCAAAGTGGATGATGTGAGGTTTTTTTTGACAAATTAATTCTGTTCAAAATTTTACCATTTTAAGTTAAAATTTTAATAAAAAAGCTATTTTATCATTTTACGGTCCAGAACAAAAATTACGGATCGGTAAAATGATAAAATAGCTTTTTTATTAAAATTTTAACTTAAAATGTTAAAATTTTGAACAAAATTTATTTGTTCAAACATTTTTTATCATTCCTACAACTTTTTATTAATAATATAACAAGATTCTATCAAAAATATTTAAATTTACTCTAAATAGATGTAATTATACTTCAAGACGAACAATAAATGTAAGTCTACGCAAGTTAGACGTAAAAATAAACAAAAATTTTAAATTTACGTTCAAGAACGTCGAAACCATTTTAATCCAAATTTTTACTAAAATAACTACATTCAATGAAATTAAAAGAGTACAAAAAAAGAAAAAAAATATATTTAAAGTAACTTAAAAATATAAATATCACTAATAACAACAAATATAATAATAATAACAATAAATAATAATAAAATGATCAAAATTAAAATTAATGATAAAAGATAAACTGCATGCAGCAGCATAATATTACAAAACTTATGAGGAATATATAAAATTAATATGACGGGAAGGAAAATAACTGTGGCAACATAGCATTAAGTAGTTTTGGATAAAAAAAAATCATATAACCCTTTCAGACCTACCTTAAGCGATTGTAGGATGTGATGAAATGAGTCTATAAAGCATAATAATTGATATTTCAATTTCTACTGAAACCATCTAATCCTAGCTTTTGTTCAATTATGTAAAAAAAAAAATATTAAATTAATTAGTTATGTATTTAATTGTAGTTGCGTAGATAAAACCAATCGAAGTTAAATTTTAGCTTTGGGTCTGAAAGGGATAAATATCATAGCAGTCATAGCAGTCATAGTAATCATATTACACGAATATGAATTAAATTTGTTCCGTGACTTTTACTCTGCCTTCAGCAAATTTACACGAATATGACGTAAAATTAATCTTTTTATATGAATTTCACTTGGGTTTAGATGTAAATTTATACGAATATAGCTTGAATTAATATTTTTAATGTGAATGTTACTCTGTCTTGATAGTAAATTTACACTATATATGTGATTTTAAATAGCAGTAAATTTAATTAAATATGAAGTAAAATTGATTTTTTTTTTTATGTCAGTTTTGGTCTGTTTTAGTAGTAAATTCACACATTTAATTTGCAAATATTTTACACAACTTATGCGTCATTTATCATCTTTGCGTACACAAGTAATATATACTATATGAAACACAGTTGCCTACTATAATAGTAGTAAAAAATTTTTACAGTAAATCCTTTTGTTTTTCAAATAGTCAACGTATACGCAAATACTTAAAGATTCACAACTTAAGTTTTGGATATAATATAAAAAAAACAAAAAAATGTACGTATTCATTTCAATGATCGCTATAACCTATGCCTTATAAATTATTTAAAATTAAAATTAATAAAAAAAATTTTTTTTTTTATATATTTTTAAAATATTATAAAAATTTTTTTTATTTATTTTTAACAGTTCATTCTACAGATAAATCTCGAGGCCAACTTTATAGGTAATTTTTCCTTTTCCCTTGTTTTTATTTTGAATATATTTTTAATAATTTGTCAAATATTTCAATGTATTTGAGACTGAGATCAGCAACATATAGAAATCGTTCTGAAAAAACTGTCACAGAGAAAAGTGGCTGTAAATCGGCACATGTGGAAATCCTCCTTAAGACAATTCAAAACATTAATTATTGTTAGCAGTTTAGTTTCAATTTCCTTCACTGTACATTTCACTGCATACAATAGTACATCAGTTTTGTATTATATTATAATTATTATTATTATTATACATAGAATCAGCAACAAATCCTAATAAAATTATTTATAGTATATTTTTAACTTATATTATATCTTATAGATAATATTTACAGAAACTCTCTAACAAGGAACTGTAATAATATTTTTTTTTTTATTTTTTTAACTTAAATTTCACTATTCCCTTTTAATTATTCACAGCTCTTCCTTTCATTATATCTCGTACATTGTACAAAGACGTTGTGTTACATTTGATACGATAAAGTTAAGTCATGAAAATTATTTTTAATTTTATTACGTTGTCATTAAAATAAAATCAAAGGTTATAGTTGGATAGTTTCTCTAAAGATGATTCAATCCTATTAAATAGTAATGTACTAAACCTAAACATGTCAGTGATATTCAAACTTAATATATTATATTGTAAATTTATTATATATAATTTGGTATAAATTGTAATTTTAATAATTATTTTCTACAATTATTTACAAATACTAAGTAAACCTATTATGTGTTACATATGTAAACGTAGTTTAAGTATATTACTACATGTAAACATAGCTTAAGATATTGCTATATGTAACAGTAGTTTTAAGTTTGACAGTTGAAATAAAGAAGAACGTGATATAACATGGCGCTGCGGCAGAGACGAATATAAAATAAATTAAAAAAAAAAAAATTTTCAATTAACTATTTAATGGAATTGAAAACAAAATAAATAAAGTTTTGTCATAAAATACATGGGGATAGTGAGTGTTACTAAATTGGAAAAAATTAAAAAACCACGTGGCCGACCAAGGAAAATTCAATATATATATATATGTTGAAAGGGAAAGAATGGATTTTTTAAAAAAAATTGAGGATTTAAAACTGGACGGGAACTTGTCGGAAAATTGGCGGTGGATTGGTGGTCGGAAAATTTAAACAAAGGTGGGAGCAATTTGCAGCAGCAATAGAATTTAATAAAAAAGAAAATGGACCTAAGATTGGAATATTTTTGAATGCGGCAGGTGTCCAGGCCACGGATGTATTTCACACATCACTAAATCTAACAGAGGCTGAAAAGAAGGAATGTTTAAAGCTTTTGAAGATTTTTGTCTTCCAAAGAAAAATCAAATGTATGAAAGTTTTATCTTTTGGAGCAGAGAGCAGCATCCAGCAGAAAAATTTGATACGTTAAATATGGATGGATATAAAAAAATTAGTAAAAACATGTGGTTATGCTGATTTAGAGGATAGGATGCTAAGAGATAGAATTGTGTTAGGAGTAGTTAATAAAAAGTTACAAAAACGAATGTTAGAGACGGATGGTTTAACAGTTACAAAGGCGATAGAAATGGCACGTGCTGATGAAATTACTAATCTACAATCTAAGAACCTTCAATTAAGAAAAGGTGAGTCAATGATAGCATCCGAAGTTTGTGCAATAGAAAAAGGAAATTCAAGTGATGGTAAGTCGTATGTTGAAAATAATAAATACGGCTATAATAAAAATAATAATAAGAATTATGTGAAATTTGACAATAAAGATAAACAAATTAGATGTAAGTTTTGTGGTCAAAACCATACTTATGGTAAATGCCCAGCTTTGTGGAAATCATGCAAAAAATGTGTCAAGAATAATCATTTTGCAATTTGTTGTAAGTCTAGAAGTGTAAATGAAATACGGAAAAATAATAGTGAGGAAGAAATTTTTTATATAGACAGTATTAATTCTAGTTTCCAATCAAATAGAGCCTGGTTTGCAAATATATTAGTAAATAAAAATATTATTAAATTTAAATTAGATACAGGCGCGGAAATTAATGTTTTGCCGGTTTCTTTTTTGAAATTTTTCAAAGATGTAAGAATAAAAAGAACTGATTTGAGATTAGTGGCTTAATATGTTGTTTTTTTTTATTTAACGAAAACTACTTATGAATTACATACTTAGTAATTCGGTATTAACTCAAAAATAAATGTAAATATATAACTGTGAGTTATAAAGTATGGAATGAAATTAATATATTATATTATATACTATATACAACAATTACATGTATAATTCCTGGCTCACATCTATTCACGACTTTTATTGATCACTGAAAGCTTTCTCAACTTTTAGAATTTATTTGACGAAGAATAATTACATTTTTTAATAAAACGGTATTTAAAAAATTAACAAATTTCTGCACAAAGCCAAACTACTTCTTTTAAAGAATATCTGATTAAAGTTTGAAAATCACTGTTATACAATTATTATTTTACAACTAAAGAAGTAAATTTTTTCAATTCAACTCTATAACTTTAAAGTTTATAATTGAAAAAAATAAAAAAATAAACAAACAAAAATTATAAATTATATGAAAAATTGTGACAAAGTTGTTTTTTTATTTTTTTTAAGTTAAAATTAAATAAATTATTTAATTTCCATACAATATTGTATATTATACTTCATTACCAATCTATAAATTAAATTTTATTATTAATGAGTATTATTAATATTAAATTTAAATTATTATATACAGTAAGAAAATTTTATGTTATTATTATGTACTGTACTTACTAATTTAAATAACATATGGTTACTCTAAAATATTATTTTAAAACATTTCAAAGGAATTGAATATATTAAGATGGAATAAATAATTATAGAGGAAATAATAATTCTATTGATTAAATTATTTTTCTATCACTTTAATTATTTTTTAAATTTTTATATTTCAAAACAATATATAGATATAATATAATATATACATATAAATAAATGTCTAAATTAAATAATATAAAATATATTAACAAAAAAAAAAAAAAATTATTTAGAAATACCGGATTTTTTCTATAACAATATCAGATTGTGGCAACGAACTTTGTATAGCCTACATAAATAGAACACTACTCTATGCAAAAAAAAAAAAGATTTTTGTTTTTTATTAGAAAAGTATTGTTATGTAAAATTTTTTAAATCTAAATTAAAAAAAAAAAAAAACAAGCTACTTTAAACTCTAAATGAGGGTTAATTAGAACATTTATTCTTATTTTTATTGTGTTATTATTAATAATGTTTGTATACATTATTATGGTAAATAAGTTGTTTTAGGTCTAGGTTAAATATATAATATATTATATCAAAATAGAATAAAATTTTTAATTTTATTTAAGATCAGTGTTAATGATCCGAATTTTTATTGTTATAGCTTTTAAATAAAACTCATATATACTATGACGTATTCTAGTGTGAAAACTTATCTAACTATTCTTGTTTTAGAATATTTTTCGATTGTATAAATATATTTTTGAATTTATAAATAATAATTAACTATATATAGTTGTTCTAAAAGCATATCTCGAGTATATCACTAAGAACTAAGGTCTATCTATATATCAGTTCTATCAACTTTATTTCCAAAAATCACAATGTTATGTCCAAAAACCTTTTCGAATCTATTTCATTTTAGATTTAATTTTATTAAAGTGCATTTAATATAGGAAATGCAATGCTGATATAATGATAATTTTTTTTAGCTTTAAATGCCGGTATTGGCCAAATTTAATAACACCTATAACATCACAATAATCAATACTCATCAATATCATTAACATCAATAACAAGTATTTTGAGTAATCTGGAACTGAACAGCCATACTGATCCACCAAGCTTATAAAAGATTAAAGAAGGCATTATAACATTATAACGGAATGGGGTTGCAGATATAGACGAAATTCCATTAGAATTGTTACAAACAGATCTGGAATTAGCCGCAAAAACAATTGACATTTGACAATTACCCATTTGCAAACAAAACCAATTAATACTAATATTTTTACCCTACGAATAATCAATTAAAAAAATAAATAGCTAAAAAATTGCAAGCAATCGGTTAATAGGGAATACATTTTTTTTTTTAAGGCTGCTCAAAATTTTACCCTGCAAGCAAACTATTTATAAAATTTAAAAACTATAAAAATGTCAGGATATAAATTTGTCTTGGAAATTATAGTGTTTTCGGCGTCTTACGTCATTAAAGTGCATAGTACAAAATCAATTTTTAGATTATATTATTGTACTGTAATTATAGTACGGTTGGCAATGCTGATTTATTATGAATCAATTTTTTTTTTTTGACATGGGATTTGTTTTGATTTAAACAAGCAATTATGCTTATAAATAATTTTAAAATTAAATTATTCAAATGTTTGTCACTCAATAAATCAATATGATGGATAGAATAATTTTGCAAATTTCGAAATGATATGTAATTAGTAATTTTTGATAAATAACACAGTATATAGCACAATACATAAGATACAATATTTTTAAAATTTCGATTTAGGTTGCACTTTTATATCTAAAGTATAAATTATAATTTAATCTGCCAACAAACGACTATTTGATAAGATAACTAACTATGATATTAATTTTTTTGCTTTAATTTAATCAATTTTATATATATATATAGATTTTCAGTTTATTTTTAAACTCACAACTTAACAGTGTACAACATTTTCAGTTAAATAAATTACAATAAAAATGGATTTCACAGATTCTACAGGTAGTGATGATACAGAAAATTATTTAAATACGGAAGATTATCTTATGTCAATTGCTTTATGAAACTGCACTAGGCGGTGCATGCATAGTAGATGGCCGAAATTGTATTGTAAGTGTTGGATATGATTCTTTGACACAAAATATTCCTAATGACCTTGCAGAACGTTCTTCAGATTCATTTTCAAGTCTGCATGTTGTTCATGCTGAAGCAAATGCTACATACAAAATTCAATAATATGGAATTTAAATGGTTGTAAAATGTATATTAAATTTTTTTCATGTAATGAATGTGTAAAATTAATTGCTGAAAATGGTATAAAGGAAATTATTTATAATTCATTCAAAATCGTTGATGACAAGGATAAATTTAAAGCATCCCTCCAAACGTTGAAAAATTTAGAATAGAAGAAAAACTACCTAACAAAGTGTTATAAAAATTGATTTTGACTAATAATAATTTTTTTAAAAATATTAATTTCAAATATTATTTTTAATAAAAAGGAAAAAACATTATTTTGTAAGCTTTTCCGAGCAGAAAAAAATTATTAAACTGAACAATTAAAATAAATAAATTAGTATTTGCTTACTTGGAATAATTGACTTTTTTTAAACTCTGTTTTTAGATACAAAATACATTATTAGTATCTTAGAGATACACAATGACAAAATAATTATAAAATAAAAAAAAAATAAAAATATTAGAAAAATGTATGTTAATTTAGTTCGTTTCAAAGACCTTAATTAAAACCTTAGTCAACCTGTTAGCTGTTAACCACTAACCATCCATACTTCAATATTTTTTCCAATGAAAATAAGAATAATAAAAACATGTATAGAACATTCATACGATCTCCAATGAATTTATTAGTTGCACGTTTTTTTAATGACCAAACGTTATGTAACCAAGATGCAATTGAAAATCTGTTTTCGGTTACTCGTCAGAAAAGTGGAAATAATAAGTACCCAACTTCGAATGGGTTAAACAGAATATCAGGTCGAATTATGTCATTGAAAATAGTTCAATCAAATTCTATTAGCAACAGTGAAGATGATATAGAGACTATTATTATGCTAATGTTAGATCAGGAATTCGATATGACAAACTCTAATATACCAATATTGTAAGTAAAATTTTCTCAGTGTTTAGCTGGAGAAGTGTGTTTGAAATTCAAATTTTAATAATAATAATTGATATTCCAATAATGTTGATTATTATTTATTCGTATATAAATCCATATCTTTGCAACTGGGTCTTTTGGTACATTTCTATACAATTGGCAAACATTCGAAATTGTTTCTTCAGAACTTCAATAATTATACATTTCATTTATGAGCAGTATAAATACACATATTTATATAATGTATAATATACAATAGTACCTACATTGATATTCTGAATTTCTGATATTTTATTTTATTATTATTTAAGTATGTAGCTATATAAATTCATTCATATCATATTCGTAAATCGTATAAGCTTTGAAGAGCAAATTGTTTTTGAAGATAAAATAAGAGAGTGGGTTGTAATGTAGCGACCCCCGCCTTAAAAATAATATTTTAAACAAAAATATAAAATGAGATTTAGATAAAATGACAGAATGGGTTGTAATGCGGCGACCTCTGCTTTAAAAAATTATTTTAAAAAAAATATGAGATGGGATTTAGATAAAATGAGAGAGTGGGTTGTAATGTGGCGACCCACTTTAAAAAAAAATATTTTTAAAAAAAATATGGGATGAGACTTATTACGTTTTTTTTTAAATTCTCACCATTTTTTTTTTAAAGGACTTTTTTGCAAAAAAAATAATAAGAGTAATTTTGCATCCCTGCTGAATAATAATTCATCATTAAGTTATTAATTATAAGAGATTCATTGCAAATGGAATGTATAGATGCATTAAAGATCAATTTTGATTATTGAATAATACAATTTTATTTTTAAATCAAAGAAACAAAATTTTCTAAATCAGTTTGAAGTAGGGCTAAATTACACATAAACTTATTTTTTTGTTTTTAATTTTTACATGAACAACACAAAGGTAAATGGCTCAAAAATTAGTTGTATGTATTTGTATGTGTAGTTAACTTTTTTGAATAACACAGAGGCAACTCTCAGAGAAATGATTAATTTAAGAGAGCCCAAATGTCTACCTTTAATAACAGATATAAATCTAGTAAATCCCTACGAAAATTATCTACATAAATTCCCAATTAATTATTTTTTACAATTTTTTTTTTTTACTTTTAACACATGTCTAATTAAAAACTACACGAGTATCTGTTGTTTCAGAATTACTAATTTGAAGATAAATTTAAAATTCATAATCAACAATATGACCTTAAAATTCATTCTTAAACTTATACACACTTTTTTTGTTATTAAAAGTAAAAACTTCTTTACCTTCACATACCTACTTTAAACAAAATATCACCAACTAACTGGCTTTACGCACAAATTAACCGAAATGTATTTATTAACGCCTTTCACAATAATCTCAAATATTTAGTCAGGACAATGTCACGTAAATTTACACAGCCGGAAAGTAAATACTAAATTAGCACGTTTTTTTTGTTTTATTTTTTTTTTATGCTGCATAACTGTACATTACCTATATTATACTCTAAAAGCAATTCGCGACATTACCACAAATTTTATGGAATCATTTTATTAAAACATTTCGTGGTCATACAAAATTTGAATATAAAACGAAGTATCCTTAGCAGTAATTTTTTTTTTTTTTTTTTTTTTTTGTATCTAATAAAAACATTTTCACAATCTGATGGTATTGAAAAATTTCAAAGAAACAGCAAACAACAAAGAATTTTTTTTTCAATCTAAAATGAAAATTAGAAAATTTTTTAATAAGAATTTTCTTTTTTTTAATAAAATTCAATATAAAGTGAAAATAGTAAGAAAGGAGAAAAATTTTATAAGAAGGAATTTTTTACTTTAAAATTCAAGGATAATCGATTCCATTGGGATTAATAAGTTAATTTTTGTTTTCAAAATATTTTGATATTGGTCAGAAACTTTACCTTTATTAATACAAATTTTATCCAAAGTATACATATATATGTATATATATATAAATATATATATATATAATTAAGTTTAGGGAATAGAAATTTTTTAGTTCTATAGGTTCTAAATTTAACCACAAAATTGATGAGCTCAGTGTATTACCATAAAACAAACTGGGTGAGTTTATGATTACCAAAGATTAGTAGAGTGATTAGAAACAATATGGTTTAAGGCATTTGCTGTTCTGCAATGTACAGTCAAAATTGGTTATAGCTACATTGATTATAGCGACATATCGTTTTTTTTTTTCATTACAGCCAATTTTCAATTTCAATTACAGCCAAAGTCCCGGTTTTGAGTTCATATAATTTCAAACAAATTGATGTCGGAAATAACGACATCGCTTATGACGACATATTGTTGTTGTAAGTTCCATTAGGCCAGTTACTTTAAAACAATCAACAAGTTAAGAACACAACATACACTTTTATGATGAACAAAAAACGTAGACTATTTAGCTTCAAAGAAAAGGTTTATATTGTGTGGAATCTAGTAAACGAAACAATTGTACACATAATCGTCTTATTTAAAAAAAATAGCCAAAGAATTGGGAGTGTCGCATTCAACAATTTCAACAATTTTTAAGAATAAGGCGAAACTTGAAAATGGTCTTAATGATGCAAATTTAAATCGCAAAAAAAATTCGGCTATGTTTGCTCTCTTGATTCAAACTATCTAATCATATCTACATTAACGGCACCATATTACAAAGCCAAGCAGGTATGACTTTGCAAAACTAATGGGGAAAGAAAATATTACTTGTTCAACTGCATGGTTATAGCGCTTTCGATCACGAAAAATATCGTAGTATCCACAGTAGTAAGTGGTGAAGTCAAAAGTGTTCCGGTGGATGCAGTTGAATAATGGGTTAGAAACTGTATGGTCACACATTCGAAAATAATATTTCGATGGTTGAAGACGAGTCTATTTTATAGAATGATAATGTCTAACAAAACATTGAAATTTAAAGGAGAAAAATGTACAGGCGAGAAAATGTCTGAAGAGAAAATTATTGTTCTAGTGTATGTATGTATGTATTTATTTTGTGTTATGTTACGTTTTATATGGGGGTAAGTGCACGCATATTACCTATTAAGTTTGCTTTTTAGTTAAAAACTGCTAAATAAAGATTTTAATAAATAAATAAACAATATTGTTTATAAAGACCAATTTTGATGACCCGCTCAATGCCGTTATAACCGATATTGACTGAATATAAAAGTGTATCTTACACAATGTGAAACAATAGGGCTTTTCATAAACACATACATACTTTGACGAAGGTGGTAAAATTTGAATATGATTTAACACTTTTTTTTTGCTTTTTTATTGGGATTGAAGTTCAGAATCCCCAATTAAAAAATTTCTAAATACACAAAATCCCCAAAACACAAAATCCACAAAACACAAAATCTCAAAAACAAAATTCTCAAATTCAAAATCCCTTAAACAAAAATGCCCCAAAAAAGAAAATAAAAAACATTTCAATGAATGAACGACCCCGAAGGTTTGAGATGGGTGAACGGATTGCATATTAATAATGCTACATTAAAATTTCCTAACAAAACGGTTTAAGCTCATGCTAGTTTAATCAACCCATTTTCACAATAGATACATTCAAAGATCAAAGCGTAAAAAATATTGTACTTGTATTGAAAAAAGGAAAATTTATAATTTGAAGGAGTAAAAATAAATATCTATATATAAAATAAGGATAATCGTAACATATTTTCCGCATCCGAATAAATATAGTTATAATCCAAAATAATAAGATAAGAAATTATGTCATATGGTTTTGAATGACATTCTTATCAAAAATAAATTAAAATTCAAATATTTGAAAAAAAAAAAATATAACAAAAATGTTCTAATTTTTATCCTATTTTACATATCCTTTTATTTGCACGTTTAATAAAAAATAAAGAAAAAAAAAATTTATTCAAAGGAGATTTGAATTAGTGTCCTTCTAAGAAAACAGAACAATATAATATACCTACATTTTTTAATAATAATAATGAAATATCCACTTAAACTGGGATCAAAAATAAAGTACCTATTTCTAACACTAATAAAAATTTAACAAAAATATCCTTTTTGAAAAAAAAGGCCAAAATGAAAATTTTTTAGAAATTTTTACCAATAAAAAAACTTAATACCCAAAAAATTTCCAAATGGAATATATTTCATAATATCCATATCCTCTTAAACGTTTTGTTTTTATTTTTGTTTTTTTTTTTTATTTTTTTTATTATTATTCTAATAATAACATATTCGAAATAATAAGATACATCTACATAGATATATTATCTATAGTAATATTTAACGAACCCATAATATTTATTTATAAAAATATCAACTTTGAATTTTTAACAAAAATTTGCAGAGTTTTTCACTAAAAATATTTTTGTTTTTATTCTAAAAATTTTAAATTATAAAAAAGAGAAAAAAAAAATTTGTTTTTCTTTTTACATTCCATTGAACTTCAAATATAATGTTATATAAAGTATCAATTCAATATGATGAAAATAAAAATAACAAAAAAAAAGGAAAAATGAAAAAAGGACATTTTATTGATTTCATATTTGATTAGGTTCCTTTACTGAAACATTTTAAAATAATTTTCATATTCAAATTCGATTGCGTCTTTTAAAATATCCAAAGAACAGTCAAGAACACTGATGTAAATCTCTGGAGTACCTTCCGTATAGGTGAAATTGATATTAAGTGCTTAGAGACTACAAAAAAAACAAAAATGGGAATTTTAATTTCTGGAAATTATAACCCGCATAGAATATTTTTGTTAAATTTTACCAAAATTTTATTTTTTATATTTAGTTAGCAAAAAAATTTACAAACAAACACTTTCAAAGAGAAGGTCAGTGGCGGTTCGCCCTAAGCGTTAAGTTGGGCACTGCCCATCCAATAAACTTAACCAGAATTCTGAAAAAAATTAAAAATTATAAAAACAGAAAATAGAATTCAAATTCCTACACATACTCTAAAAAAAAAAACCCTGACTATATCAATTTTTAAATATAATTTTTTTGATTATTTCCGACCCTATTCATTAATAAAGTTTCGTCACTGAATATGAAAAAAAAAAAAACCAATTCAAAAGTCCAAATTTGTACTAGTATAATAATTCATATATAATTTGGCGCTGTACACATTTAAAAACTTACACACTTGTACATCAAAATTGAATGAATGTGTCTTAGTTCTAGACTTTTTAAATTTGTGAATACACCATGATGAAAAATTATAAATTCGTCAAATTTTTTTTATATAAAATATAGATATAAGTAGTGGTAAAACCATATATATATATAATATATATCTGGTAGGGCAGATTTTTTTTAAACTGATTGTACAAACCTATGATGGAACCGATGTAATAAGTGACAGCGAATGAGGTATACAAACACAGCGAATGACGTATACGTTTACTGTTACGCTCTTATGTTCACGCGTGTTTGAAAAACAGCTTGTTTCGATTTTTCGATTTTACAAATCTAACTGGGTTTTCTACATTTTTTCCGTTTCTTTGAAATCAAACACACTTTTAATTGTAGAGTTACCCAAAACACAGTAGAAACTTGTTCGAATTTAAAATCGTGGGTAGTGCGGTCGGTTTTTTAAAGTAAAAAGGTAAATATCATCCAAGCATTAGAATTAATACCAATAGAAAAACGGAATGATATTACTATAATAGAATAAAATGGAATTTTAATACTCTTGAAAGATGGATAAGAGTTTAAATATTTTTTAAACTCACACAAAATTAACAGAGGTATAGCATTACATGAGCTCATTTACGAAATCAAAGATACACTTCGAAACAAAGAGATATTGTCCTACATATTGTGCATTTGACAACAATATAACCCAACAAGTGGCAGAAGCTAAAAATTGACTCCTCTACTATAAAATGGCTACTCAGCATGCTCAAAAGTAGAAGAAAAACAGCAAGTCTAAATAACTACTACCTAAGAGTAGCACCAACAAGGGGGTATCCCCACGGAGGTGAAATTTCACCACTGTTGTGTCATGAACCAACTACTAGCTATTGTAAAATTGCTAAATGATGCAAAAACGTGGGTCGGAGCATTATAATCCACACAAAATAAATAACATTATTTTTACAAATCTCAGAAAAGTAAACTACCAACCATCTTCATTGGACAGAGTTGCTATCGAAATGGTAAAAAAAAAAAACAAAATACCGAAGAATAATACTTGACAGTAAACTGTCATGGAATTCTCACATAGATTACAAAAACAAATACATAATTTAACCTGGTATTTTACCATGTCAAAATATTTTCGGCAAAACATGGGGATTATCTCCACAGTTCACTGTATGGCTCTACAAGTTTATAATATAAGACCTATAATACCGTACCCGACATTTGTATGTTGAAAAACAAGAATAGAACAAACCAAAGCCTGTGCAAAACTTACTAAAATACAAAGAATAGCATGCCTTGAGGCTACTAGAGTATGCCCTCAAAACGTGCCCTACTCTAGAGTTAGAAAAAAATTCTGGGATTTCCATCGATTGATCTATACCTGATGAAGACGGTAGGAATGACAGCAACAAGATTGAGTCTAACAAATAAGATCAAACACAAACGACAAGGACCCAGTATAATTCTACCTGTGTAGTTATAATCTGTGTAAAGATTAAGGGTGTATTCATAAATGCTGCAAACTGACAACAAGTTTGCCACCAGTTGGCATACTTTGCAATAATGAACACAAATTCTACATATATTCTACATTTATTTGACAATTCTGCACAGTTTCTGTTCATTAATACTGACATTTTGAAAATCACAATTTTTTTTAAATAACAAAACAAAAACTAAAATACTCAAAACAACAAAGAAAACTACTTTAAAAAATTTTATGCATACTAAAAATTTATTCTGTCAATGTGAGCCTGCATTTATGAACAGCATTCAGAAAATCTGACAAGCGTTTTCATAAATTCAGAATATGCAGATTGACTGCAGGTTTGCATTTATGAAAACAAGGTAAGTCTGATCCGTAGAAAAAAACGTTTTACTTTATTTAAAACTTCTGCTTAAAACAATATTTGTATCGGATTAGAGATATGCACCCAAATATTCTAACTTTCTAACAGATATAATCAAAACTAGATCTCTCTACACAGAAATTATTTGTATAAAGTTCATGCATTTAAATATTTCCCTTTAAACATTTTTTGTAACTGGTAACAATTTTTTTTTAGGAGCTGTTTCGTTCATCACAACACACTACTTGAACTCATCAGTAGGTTATTGTAATGTTAGACAATTTCTGATTTTTGTTTTGCTTAATTTTATAATTTATTAAAAGATGTTATCAATATATCTGTGAGTTATAAAAATCGACCAAAATTAACTGGTTAGAAGTATACCTATACCAAACTCAATATTCTTGTAACAAATGTAGAAAATTAAATAATTAGTATAGATAATTATCAATTCTATTAAAAATAAAATAAAAGACCCAAAACTAAACTTTTTGGGATAAAAAAAATATATATATATATGGTATATATATGTACATTACATATATATTTTATTATTACAAGTTAAAAAATATTAATTTTTTCAGGGTTGTTTGCCAAAATAATTTTACATTGAAATGGACCTAAACAAAAAATTAATAACTCTATCACGAAAATTATCAACCTAGACATTTAACAGTTAGGTTTTTGAACTTGGTTTTTTTTTTCGGTTTGACATCCTTTTTTATCATATCTTTTTTTTATACTTATATAGGTTCTTAATTCATATTTTGAGAACCATCTATATACATGTTTCAATAGTGGTAACATCTGATGTTTAAATATTAAATCTTTGATTATTAAATACAGATTATAAAAGGTGTCACACCTAAAAACCTTTTTTATTTTTGTTATTATATTTTTTTGTTTTTTTGTTTATATAAGACTCTTGACATATTTTTTTTTTTTTTGTTTAAATTTTTGTTTTAGATACAAAAATAGAAGACAAGCAAAATAAAAAAGGAAATTAGGTTTCTAACAAAATCAGACCCAATAAAATTAATAAGATTTTGTATAAGACATAAATGTGTATTTACTTAAATCAAGTTATAAACAACTTCAATATTTACTTAAATATCTGTAGACCTTTAAAAGCAAGAAAAATGATCAAGGACATTCAGTAGATTAATAAATCTGAAAATAGTTCTAGGACATTATTAGATATTTTTTTTAATTTAACTTTTATTATGTATATGTGCCATTAATATACAAACTTAAAACTATCTTAGCTTATAAAAAGTTTAAGAAAAACGGCTTTAATAAAACTAGCTATACTATTAACATTTAAATTCACATTTCAATTTTTATGTTATTCTAATTGATTATTAATTTGTGTTTTGTTCATTCATAACGTTTATTGTATGCTTACGTACTATACTTTCTTATATAAATATATTGTAAAAATAAGGCTTAAAAAATCAATATTATACTTTGCTATTTAAATGTTATACCTTGTTATAAAATATTATACCTTGCTAATAAAAATATGCCTAGCTGACCTATCTTGACCTAATAATTAACCTTATCTAAACTAACTCAACCTAATTCTTAAACCTAGAATATACATGTTTAATACCTAATACCAATTGAATGTGCTTTCTAACCACCAATATACTCTTTTAATATTTTTGCCTCTGTCTGGTACGGACAAATCCGATTGAAGATTATCTCCGTTACTATTGTTCAGTTCATATTTCTATCGTTTTACATGTGGAACCGTCTACTATAGTGATATAGTATGGGAACATGAATTTGGTTTTGGATAAAACCATTTTGGTCAAAAAATATAAAATGTTCAGTGGCTATGAATCCCGTACGCAAAGTTTTTCTTATGTACTCCCTATTGTGGTAAAATACATAAGATATTAAACCTGTATTTTAAATGCAATTAATTGGCCCCGCCCCACCAAAATCTAATTGTCGATTTATTACAAAGTTCGTGACATATATTGTACAAATATTGCAACCCAATACAATATAAAAATAACACAAATGTAAAGTTTATGAATTCAATCACATTGTATCGAAAACACAAAGTGTATTTTTTACAATTCTGATCACTTTTAACACAATGTATCTGAAATAATTGTCAAATCATATTTTGTTTACATTTTAAATATGGTCATATGATATTTTTTACTTTCTTATTAATGCAAAATAAATATGGACAATTTTTATTTAATCAATGAAGCTTGTATTTTTCTCACATGTATCCATTTTTTATCACTTTAACTATAAAATTAAAATTATTATAAAAAAATAATTTGATATTTATATCAATTTATTTATCATATTTTACTTTTTTTTATTATAAAACTTAATACAGTATACTAAAGTTAGGCTTGAATTATTTACATCCACAGTAGTATACTACAAATATGAATTTGAAATATTATGTCTTTGAAAATTAGGACTTTTCACAAACGCATAATGCAATAATCTACATTAATCTCGTCATGTGTTCATAAATGATCAATACATTTGTTTACAGTTCTTAAATTGTATGCAACAATTATAATGACACAAAATTAATTAGTAAAACAAAGTCAGCTATGCATTATGAAATGTCATAGTGCACAAAAAAAAATTTCTTGTCAGTTTTATTTTTTAGAGCCTTGAAGATAGATTCGTTTAAGTTTTTAAAATGGCTGAGGGTGAAGGACAAAGTACTATCAAAATAATATTTATTTATTTTAAATTTGCAAAAAAATTCATTTGACATTGTAAACAAAATTAAAACCAATGAAAACTAAATTTTAAATCCGGGTTTAATAAACGTCAATAAATTATTTTAGTGTGACCATCATAAACTAAAATCATGTGATTACAAGTCAATATCGTTGTTACCTATTATATCAAAAATATTTGAGAAACTGCTCCTCAAAAGACTTGCCCCGATTTATGAAGAAAGAGATCTGATCCCGAACCATCAATTTGGATTCAGAAACAAACATTATACAATTGATCAAGTGCATCGGATCACAAATATAGTGGAAAAAGCATTCGAAGAATAAAAAAAGTCTGCTCAGCAATCTTCTTAGATGTTGCTCAGGCTTTCGACAAAGTGTGGCACCAAGGAGGCCTTGAATTTAAACTACATCGTGATTTACCAAGACAATTCTATGAAATATTAAAATCATATAAGAACAATAGATGCTTTCGTGTACGTTATGCCAAAGAATATTCAGAAGTAAAAGAAATATCTGCTGGAGTCCCACAGGGAAGTGTTCTTGGTCCAATACTTTACCTGCTATATACAAAAGAGATATCCCACAAATTGACAACATTTTTATGGCTACCTTTGCAGACGACACTGCGATTCTTGCAGTTGACGTATCTGTCGAAAACTCCACAACAAAACTTCAAAATGCAATGAATAAAATAAGATTATGGATGCCCAACGATGGCGCATAAAACTTAATGAAAGCAAATCAACTCATATAAATTTTACATATAAAAAGATTGTTGCAACCATTCCCATCTCAATCAATAACAAAATAGTATCATATGCCAATACAGCAAAGTATCTGGGAATGACACTCGATGCTAAGCTAAGATGGAAAGAACATATAAGAAAGAAAAAAGAAGAGCTAAACATTAGACTCAAAAAATTTTACTGGTTACTTGGGAGTGGTTCTGAGTTATCAGTACAGAACAAAATATTGATATATAAGCAGATATTAAAACCTGTGTGGACGTACGGTATCCAATTATGGGGTTGTGCAAAGAAAACCAACATCGAAATGTTGCAAAAATTTCAAAATAAAGTGCTCCGTGGTACATACGTAACAAAGATCTCCACCGTGACTTGCGCATTGAAACAGTCACGGAAGAGATCAAGAAACATGCAGTCAAACACGAGCAGAGACTGCAAACTCATGTGAACTCGGAAATGACAGCAGTTCTTCATATCGACAACAGTATCTGTCGACTCAAGAGAACGAAACCCCACGAGCTGGTCACTACCTAAAATGGAAAATTCTACGATAATAGTTTCCTTTACGGTAATTATTATTTCAATAATTTTCCTTTGTGAAAAAATCTAAATAATCTTCCCACGCGGAACTATTGCTGTGGCTATCTCCTTCACGGGAAATATCATAGTGATAAAGTTCCTACACGGTAATTATTATGGTGTTAGCGATCCTCCACGAAAACTATCACTATAATAATTTCCTAAACACGCGATCGAAAATTTACGAAAAAAAAAGTCATTAGTCGATCTTACGTAGATTGGTTATAACGGAAAAAAGATAGGTGGGCTTTAGTGGGTTCGATTCCTACACTATCAAGACGCACACGCGGCTGGAGCTCTTGATGTCCTTCGGGGATTACCTCCTCTCTTTCGCAAAACAAAAAAAAAAAAAAAAAAAAATATAAACAGGCTGTTAACTTTTAAATGAAATTTTCTTTTAAACATCATTATAAATTGTTTAAATATTGTAATTTAATTTTTTTTTTATTTTTAAAAATCATTACTGTCCATAAATACCAAACAAAATTGGAATTTCCAAATTTAAATAATTAAAACAAATATTACAAAGAAATTTTTTTTAAAAAGCTCAGAAATCAGGAAAAAATCTTTATAATCAAAGTTACTTCTAACTGGCTTCACTAAAACCAATAGTATAAATAATAATTTTTTTTTTCCTTGTGTATTTTAACACCACTTTTTATTGTTTAAGTAAATGAAAAAAAAATATTTTTATTATTTACTATTTACTATACAATAAACAAAAATAATTCAAATAATTTAAAAATTTTGTCTTTAAGCTTTTTAGAATATTAGCTATGAGTATAGTAAAGTAACTTGAATCATAGAATATCTATTTGAATATTAAAAAAATAAAAATTGAATTTGAATAAAAAATAGAAAATTGCTATATAGAATATTGTTTTTAGTTGTAATTTATTGTTCTCAGAACACTTAACTCTTTTAAATATTATTTTAAGACTACCTGACACAATCAATGCTCATTAACTCAGTATTTATTGGATAAATATTCAGTTGTGTTTTGTTTCATAAATCCAAATCGAATTTGGCTTTAGAATGATAACATTTAAATACAACAACAATAACTATTTACAACCTGACCCATATTTTATGTTCACGAAATTCAAAAATTTGTCATATGTGTAACGGTTTAGCTCATGTTTATGATGTGGTGAAGAAATCGCTATGTCTAGATACGTGGTGGGATCTATTGTTGTAACTTCTAATGTATTGTTGTTATCGATCAAATCGATCGAACGACGTATCGTTGTTTGTTTGATCGATCGATTCGTAAACTGTTATCAGTTCTGCTGTGCCGACGAAGAAAATCTGATTCATGGTTGCTGTTACCAGTATGTTTTGATTTCTAACTATTGTTATACCTACTCCGTTTTCGTCTTTTGATGCGCCCATGTATCATATGTGTGACGCATTAGGATATTCTTATTTAATTTGTTCATGCATTTGTTTGTATTATTCCTTTGATGTTCTGTCTTTTGGATGGTTTGCAAGATGGTGTATAATGCCATTTTGCTGCCAGTCACTCTATGTGTTGGTTCTATTGATATTTTTATTTATTTTTTTGTGAAAAATTTTCCGGTTGCATGTATTTCTTCATGTATTGTGTACTTGACTGTGTTATGAAGTGGGTGTTTTGGATTGTAGTAGGCCTCGATAATCAACCGTGTTGCTTACGTCGTTCAGTTATTGTCGGGAAGTTAGCTTCTGTTATAGTCCATCAAGCCGTGTCTGTCTTGGGACTCCTACTGCTATTCTCGCTGCCTGGTTGATGGCTTTTTGTATTTTGTCCATATTTCTTCTGTCCCCGTATTCGCCGGTCAAGCATTAAAAAAATATTTGTTTCCTCTTCATTTAAATATTTAACTCAAAAAAAAAAAATTTCTATTTTAATATATTTTCTTTCTCTAATCTTCTTGTTGTTACCTCCAAATGGTCATCGATACATAACTATCCATTCTGGCTTAGAAATTTTCAACGGAGGCACCATGTGTAAATGAAGAAAATTATTGTTTTGTAATTTCAGTATCAATTCAATAAAATAGTTAATATCTTGCTTGTGTGTGTGTTTCCCATAAAAGTGATTTTTAGCAAATCTAGTGAATTTTTAAAGATGGCAGTGCATGGAAACAATAGAAATATTTTTTTTCTACTTGTCAATATTTTGGTTTACAAAACAAACCTGCATTTTAACTTAAAGATGGGCTTGCATTGGTTAATTAGAAACATATTGACGGAAGTAATTCAAAGACACAAACCATGGAAATTGTTTAATAAGTACTTTATTTTTTGGGTAATTCCAATTATTTTGATGAGTTTGCAAAATAACTCTAATTTGAAAATGCTTCATATTTAATTGATTCTATGATATTTTGCTATTTGGTTCTTGTATTTAATATATTGTTTTCATATATGGATTTAGAACTTGGATATGTTTTTCTATAAATGATTTATTTGAAAGATAGGCGTAAAAATTAGTACTTTTTAATTTTTTTGTATTTATATAATTAGTATTTTGAAAAAATCTCACATTTAAATTTTTGGGTTCTTGTCACTGCTATTTGCTTTAATTCACCGATATGGAAAGTTTTACAGACATTATTAGTACATATTAATATATTTGATTATACTATTAAAATAATATACTTAGAAAATATATAATTTCCCAAAAATCAGTAAATCATCCAAAGAAGCTCACGAACTGCTTTTTTACTAGGGAGTACAGTTTAAAAGATCATTAAAAGATCATTATTGCAATATTATAACTGTTCTTACAAGCTAACCATTAATTTACTTTTTAATTAAACTATATTAAACAAAAAACTAATCTATCAAAATAAGTGGGTTTCATGTATCATTTACAATTAAATATAAAAATATAACACGTGGTAGGTGATAATCATCGATCTCTAATGTAACAAAAATTAAAATAAAATAACTCAATATATTTCATCAAAATATTTTTACAACAACAAAAACAACTCGTAAATCACATTTATTCGTTTTATTTTTTTAAATGTAACATTTCTTGAAAGTTTAAAAACTATCTAGTTTTTTTTCTCTTATTTTTTTTTTTAAGTTTTATTTATTTAAAAATAAATAAATTTTGAATTTTAAATTTATAATATTTCTAAATCCGGTTGGGCGCTTTAACACTCTCATAATAATAATATTAACTTTATAATATTTAAGTTTTGTTATAAAATGCAACAAAATTAATATTTTTAATGAAATTCAAACAAAATCAAAAATAATAACACCAACATAACAAAACAAAACAACAATAATAATGACAACAACAAAATATTGCACAAACTTTGTTGCATTAGTTTTTTAAACATTTTTTTTTCTTTAATATATTTTTTATTTTAGTTTTTTTTTTTTTGTTTTTTGTTGTTGCAAGTCACACGCATTATTATTATTCATACATTCATGATTTTTGTAATATTATTATTATGATTATTATTACGGAATGTCAAATTATCTTTTAGGGTTAGTTTAGTTTAAGGTTTTTTTTTAATTATAAAAAAAAAAATAATATATAAAGTTAGAAAAAACAAAATTGTCAATGATGTCTCAGTGGAAAGATCTATTAAGCGACAAAATTTTAAAAATTCAATTTAGTTTAATTTTATCGTTATAATCAGATATATACAACACCACAACAAATTACAAGTAAAATAAATATATATGTGTACTGTACAATACAAACTATATTGTTTATTATACTATTTCTGTAAGTAAATGTATATTACTAATAAAAAATGTATACTTAATTACTAGTAAAAACGTATATTACTGCATATCTAATCAGGACTAACTTTTATAACTTTTATATTTCGTTTTTATTGTTAACTTACACTAAAATTTTCTTTTTTCTTTATTGTTTGTGTCAATTGTACAATCTTAGTAGATGTATACACCTTATACGAGCCATTGGGCTCTTTTAGGTTATTTAAATAAATAAATAATTAAAAATTAAAAAAAAAAAAATTAGAAAGCTTAGATAAGTCCTTATTATAATTAAGGACAGTAAAAAAGTCTCATATTAAAATAAAAAATTAAAAAATAAACGATGTACATACATAAGTCAGTCAGTATATACAGTTTTTTAAAAATTTTAATTAATGTTTTCTGTAATATAATTTTTATTTTAGTTTTAAATAATATAAGTATATATAAATTCTAGCAAATAGAACGAGAAATATCTCTTAAGTCATTTTATTGTTGAAATAAATAAATTAATAAATAATATATATATCATATAATATAGTTAACACAATATACTTAGTGATGATGACCCCTGTTAACCCTACAAATTCTAAATAAAGATTAGGTTCTATATCCAGATTAATATGATGGAAATGGACTATTTTGTGGTGTAAGTATACTAATACATACTATCAATTATATCTAATATATACTAACTATATACCATATTAATATACATTTTATATATTAAATAAAATATACCATTATACTACATAACATTAAGTATATTCTATATACCATAAATAGTATATTCTATATACTATAAAGTATATTAATTCTATATACCATAAATAGTATATTCTATATACTATAAAGTATATTAATTCTATATATCATAGAGTATATTCTATATACCATAAAGTATATTTTATATACTTACATATATGATATACTAAAATTTATATCTATTATACTGTAATGTATTATACAATTATTATACTATTTAAAATATATACTATATGTTATAGATTTTATACACCATATATTATTTACCACTGTAAATACTGTGTATACTATATAATTATATACTATATACTATACTATACTGTAAATACTGTGTATACTATATATTATATACTATATACTATATATTGTATACTATATATATTATATATACTATATTCTATACGTATACTATAATAGTATATACCATAAATTTGTTAAAATGTCACTTAGTAAAATAATTCTTTAAATTTCTAATTTTCGTAAATTTAAATTTTTTTAATTTATTTATTTAAAATTAAATTAAAAACTCACCGTCAAAAATACTATACGAAATTTCATTTTAAATTTTCGTTTATTTCGTCAATTATTCCATAAAATTAATTATTATCATATATATATTAAATATATAAAATAATATTAAATTAAAATTATTTTCACAGAAAATTTTATATTAATAATTGTTCACACAAGTTAAATATTTTTTTTTTTTGTTTTTTGTTATTATTTTTTTTTTTTTAAATTATAAAAATTTTAAATATTCTAAAATTCAAATTATTTTTTGTTTGTTTATTTTTTTCTTATTTTTTTTTTTTTTTTTTTTTGTTAGATAATTCTTTTTCTAATATTCTAAACACTATTTAAACACTTCGAAAAAAAAAAAATTAGAAATCCTAAACACATCAGATTTCTCAGGCCGATTTTAAGAAACTGAAGAAGTTTTACTAAAGATCTTTTAATTTATATAGAAATTTTTTTTTTTTTTTGTTTAAAGTCGCGTTCAAATCACAGTCGGTAAATTTTCAAAAAAAAAAAAAAAATTCGGAACTACTTAGTTACACATAAAAACGTTATTTTTCAGATTTAAAGATCCACAACGTTTGAGATCTGAACGGCTATTATATTAACAATTAAAATATCTCAAGATATTTAACTTCTTTTTATTTTCGAAAAAAAAAAAATAAAGTAAATAAATATTAAAAAAGTAAAAAAAAAAAAAAAAAAAATAACAGATTTTGGGATTCACTTCTATTTTTATTTCTTCTCTTCTTCTTTTTTCTACTCTTCCTCTTCTTTTTTTTTTTGTTTGATTGTTTTGATTTTTTCAAAGTTTTCTCACATAATAATAAACCATCATTTCTTTAACCAGTTCAATTCAACAGGTAACAATGTACTACTATTACATTACTACCTATTACCACTACTAATCTGTATCCGAACCGAATACGTGTACACACAAAACACTATGTGAGTTTAAATTATGAGATGCGATGCAAAAAATATTGATGTTGATGATGATGATGATGATTACTATTGATCGTTATTATGCTTTAAGATCAACATAAAATTGATCTAGACATAAAGTGAACAGCTTTAGAGGTATATATTGTTGAATAAATATATGACTCAACAAAGTTCGTGTAGGTTGCTTAGTTGATGTAAACTGTGTAAAATCTGAGCTTAAAACAAAATTGAGAATGAAAAAAAATAAATAAAAATTAAAATAAAAAAAGCTTAAGGTTACGTATATCAGCTCAGTTAATATTATGTAGTTAGTATTAATGAGATAATGATGACGCCAATGACGTCATAAACATCAACTGTATGAGATAATAAAAAAATTAAAAAAATATTCGTAATGAGTTCTGTTACAATTCTTCTAAGGTAACGAAAAACGAAAATTAAGAAACAAAATTGTTTTTTTTTTTTATTATTGTTTTTTTTTTGTGTAGAGATTTCTAAAGCCAAAGGTGTTAATGAATATGTTATTAAATCATGTGCTATATAATATATTTATATATTAAAAATTATATCGTATTAACCAAAAATTTATTTTCTTAAATTAATTTATTAACCTCTTTGGTCTTCACAAACAGAAGAGTTATGAACAAATTAAAGAAACCTAATCCAAATGGGGTAGCGATTGGCTTTGGTCAAATACCTTGGTATCGTAGTTGATGAACTGGAATGCTTATCTAGACAATGCTCTACTGCAAAGCCAGAATTGCACCGTAAATGGGAACTAAGCCCCAAAATTTCAATGTTTATATACCGCAATGGGGAGGCTAATCTTACACATCCGCAGTTTGGTGAAAAAGGTAAACAAACTCACCAAACTACAGCACTCAGTTTATTTGATGAAAACTAGGGCTATGCAGCATCTACCACAACAAGAAGTTTTATACAAAAAGAAGCAATGGTTCATGTTGGTTCAATGGTGATCATCCGGAAATTAAAAAAGTGGTACACTCAACTAATTCGTTTACTCCAGAAAGATAATACACTTTCAATAGCATTATCCAAGCAAATATTATCATGCCTCAATGCTCGCTAAATACTTTTTCAGGTCTGAATAGGAAACAGATACGTATCTTGGCAGGCATAACACTATCTAATAAAAAAACATCTTTATCAAATGAGTCCGAAACCGAAAATAACTTGTACAGAATATGTGAAATAGAGGAAGAACCTGCTCTGCAAATGGAAAGCACTCACTCGGGAACAGCATTTCTTATTTCTTAACATAGAATCCGAATTTGCATTAAAAAGTACCCCTTCCCATTTGAAAATCTCGATTTCGGTCAATTTCGGTGAATATTGAGCTGAAAATATCCTTTTCCGGTGCTTTCTGGAAGTTGAAAATATGACCAATCGATTTAGTTAATAATTTTTTTTTTTTTTTAATTATAAAATAACGGTTCTTTCCCATCTTAAAAAACTGATGCGCATGCTCTGGCTCACCCAATATACTACAAATTATATCTATTATAATAATACTATATATATATACGATATAATAATATATTATACTAGCTTTGTAACCCGTCATAAATGACGGAAGAAAAATAAATCCTAGTTTCTTTTTTTCTTTCATTATTTTCTTTGTTCCGAAATTACAGTACTTATGTTTATATCACTTTTTATTTATTTTTATTTATGTTTATATTGGCCTAACACTAATCTTTTTTTTTTTTATATAACAGAAAAAGAAGTACCATACCAACAAATTTGTATAAAATGTTTGTATTTTTGTATGGTATACTCGTACTCACTTCCATTTAATTATAATTCGTTAGTTGGGTTCCATTTAGTATAAATTATATCGTATTAGCGTTATTGTGGCCTCTGGGAGAGCAAATTTGAAAATGGGATCTTATTTTCATATAAATTTTGTCTTTTGTATAATGTATAGGGATCTTATTTTGCTATATGAATAAACTGTTATTATGGTATTGTGTTATTTTTAAAAAATATTCATAATTTATATATTCAAAATTTTGTATCTAAATTGGTAAAATTTACAAAAAAATACAAAAACATTTTCATCAATAATTTTCAATTTAAAAAAAAACAATGTTTTATTATCCGACGTAGAAGTAGAGTTAATTATCCTACTCTACTTCTATCAAGTTCTATTGATTGAACAGTGAACCTGAACAGTGAAGTGAACAGTGAACACTTAACACTGAATATAAAATAATATTTTTGGAATGGAGCATACAGAACATACAGAATACAGATACAGCAAATAATAGAAAAAAAACAAAAAAAAAACAAAAAAAAAACAGAAATAATTGTTTTTGAGTGAAGTGAGTTACGCACACAATAATGACAAAAATAAAAGGTATAAGCTGGTATAAGTAGTATAATGTATAATATTATACAATACAAATATGCTGATACACATGTGTATTATTATGTATAATTTTAAGTAATAAGAATAACCTTTGAGTGAATTATGTTTTTTTTTGTGTTAAATGCTGTTTGCCTTTTGGTTATTATACCATATTAAACTATTGATAAAATTTCTATTAGTCCTTATTATTATAAATCAAAAAAGTTGTTTGTTTTATTTATATTATTATTATTATTTTTTATTTTTTCTTATTATTTGCGAAGAAGACTAACATTAAATAAAAAAAATATAGTTCATGCAATCAATTTTTCCTGCAAAGGTTCAGCATGGCAGACAAGGGTTAAAAAAAAGCACCAAAGCAATTTGTATATATATGCATTTGTATACATATGCAATTTGTATATGTGTTGGAGCGTTTCGTCGAACTTACAAACATCCAGATAAATGCAGAATAATATATATATATAATACTCTAATATACTATATACTACATTTACATATACTATGTACTATATAAATTTGTTAAAATATCGTGAAAATGGACGAAATTAAAAATGTCATAATCAGCAGATGGGCATATAAGATTTGAAACGAAAATCAAATCAAATAACGTGTTCAACGAAAATATCACAACATCAACAGGTATTAGAGAAAAAAATAGTGTCAGTCTAACTCTGCTTAACTTAATAATAGATAAAAGAATCAGAAGCATAGTCTGGAGATATCGATATCTATGAGATATGGATGCCTATCTAGGCAAGCAGCAGCAGAAAGGTTTAATAAATTTATGAATGCTTAGTTCAGATATAAGTAAAACGGATTGGGTTCGAAATGTCGCATTTCAAAATGTCATTTGATCAAAGGTTTGCCTTTCATAATATCGTTTTTAAAATCTTGTTTTTTTTTAAATTTTATAAAAATTCTGAAAATTGTAAATACGTCGTTTTTGCATTCAGCACTGGCTTTGCATAAAAATAATTATTGTAAATATTCTGGAATTAAATTTCGATATTTTTAATAAGCGTTATTTTGAGATTAGAGACGAAAAAGCAAGATTTTGAAAGATGAGATTTCGTTAAGCTAAAATTTTTTTACACTTTTCTATACGTTTCTATGTGCCTGTACAAACATTTTAGTATGAACAGAAAAATAACACAAAGAACTAAAGGGTTAAAGAAAATTCAAAAATAAAAAATAAAAGTTTATATTCTAACAATTTCTAATAAAATATTAATTAATTATATATACATAATATATACAAATTAATATTTATACCTATTTTTTGATGGACATTAATTTTCATTTTTCAGTTGGACCATTTAATTTGAAGTGTTAATTAATTGTTTCTTTTTATTTCTTTTTTTTTTATATCTTTTATTTAAAATTAAAATAACCTTCAACTAAAATAAAAAGATTGAAAAAATAACGTGATTTTTGTTTTAAGATAATATATATAATATATTGAGCATAGTAGTTCCATTTACTTTTATTATTTATATAATAAATAATTTATTATAAAATAAAAACAATTATTTAAAATAAAAAATGAGAATTTTTAATAGAATAGAAATTTTAAATTGTTACCGTATTGTAAAAATTAACGGAAGTTTTTTATTTTATTTTTTTTATATGCTTTTGTTTTATTCTAATTAGTTATGGTTTATTTACTATTATAGATATTTAAAATAATTAAATTAGTTTTAATTTCAAATTCAATTAAATTGTCTGGTGTGAATACTAGAATTTAATAAAATCTGTTATTTAAACGTGAATTAATTTTTTTTTTATTATACATTTTTATTGTTTTCTGCAACGTTATTTTTACAATACGAATGAAGATAAAAATTTTGTAAGTGTTAACTGTAATTTTTAAAATAAAATATTTTGGAAATTTTTAACTGTATAATCTATTAGTAATGGAAATACTATTCTGAACATATTAAAAATAATATTTTAATATTATATGAATAAAATAATAGTTTTATTAATTTTAATTAGATTGCAAAATATTGAATCAATCAACATTTTTATTTGATCTACAATCTACAGATCACAGAGGAAAATGATTGAACATTTTTTAATGCACCAGCAAATTATTATTTCATTATATTTCACACAAAACTTAATATCATTGTACATAGTTGATATCGATATTTTCTTCTTTATGATCTAATTTTTATTTTTTACTTACTTTCTAAAATTTAGCAACACTGTGCTGAAAAGCGATAAAAAATCAAACTCCTCAGTTTAGAACATTTCCACCGGCATATATACACATTCGTTTGTAGCATGTAGCCTATTTCGATTCATATATCTTTTCATTCATATCTGGAAAAAACAATTAAGAACAAAGGAACAGCCATTGTAGTGGATGACCTGCTACATAAACTCAATGGATCTGGATCATATAAGCACAAGTCTATTATCCTGATCATGTAACTATTCTTATCAGAGGCAAATTTTAGTCTACAGTGGCTGAATTAACTTAACAGAGACTAAATATTAAACATGACATCCAAATAGTACCGAGAGATTAAACTCTTTACCAATTCAAATAAAAGCACTATTGTTGCCTTCACAAACAGAAAAGTTAGAGAACAATTACAGAAACCTAAACTAAATGGAGTAATGATTGACTTTTACTAAGAGGTCAAATACCTTGGAATCGTACTTGATGAACATTTGCTCTTCTACACAATGCTCTAAACAAAGCCATAACTTCACTCTGGGCATTTAAAGCTTATGTAGCCGTCAATGGGAACTAAATGGCATTATGGTTATACACCGAAATAGTGACGCTAAAAGGTACGTAAATCGGTAGTAGCTATATGAAAAAAACCTCAAGGCCCATATTTATTCAAGCCTAGACTCTACAAATGTAAAACGCGAAATGTAAAACGAATACATTATTTGAACGAGTTACATAAAAAATAAATTCAAGTTAAATTATTTTAGAAAGCATATTTAATTTAGTATATAAAAATAAAGATTTTAAAGATTAAAAGATTTAAAATTCATTTATTTTCTTAAATATAAAATTTTTTACAAACTACATCAAATTAAAATTGAATATTATCAAAACATAAAGCTCTTAAATCTAATAAACTAATATAATAAATTCAATAAAATTAATAAAAGTAAAAAAAACTATAGTTTATTAGAATAGTTAATATTAACAAAAATAATAATATAAAATTCAATAAGAAATAATTTAGTAAAAATAACAAAACTTTATATATGTAAAAAAATAAGTAGGATCATTCGAATATATTCCAAAGAATACGTGTTGAATGAAACAAACATAAATAAAAATATAAATGTTTTAGCGGGGTACTAAAATCATAAGTAATTACAAATTAAGATTAAATAAAATAGTTAAAAAAAAAAAAATAGAATTAAAAATAAAATTAAAAATAGTGTAAACAATGTATCAAAAAATGTAAAGAAAAAAAAAATAACAAATAAAAAATGTATGAAAAGCTTAATATTGAAGTAAAAAATTTACAAGTATACTATAAGTTCAAGCAAAATTAAAGAATTATATATATATTATGCTGCATTTATCTGGATGTTTGTAAGTTCGACGGAACGCATATATATATACAAATTGCTTTGGTGCTTTTTTTAACCCCTGTCTACCATGCTGAACCTTTGCAGGAAAAATTGATTGCATGAACTATATTTTTTTAATTTAATGTTAGTCTTCTTCGCAAATAATAAGGCAAAATAAAAAATAATAATAATAATATAAATAAAACAAACAACTTTTTTGATTTATAATAATAAGGACTAATAGAAATTTTATCAATAGTTTAATATGGTATAATAACCAAAAGGCAAACAGCATTTAACACAAAAAAAAACATAATTCACTCAAAGGTTATTCTTATTACTTAAAATTATACATAATAATACACATGTGTATCAGCATATTTGTATTGTATAATATTATACATTATACTACTTATACCAGCTTATACCTTTTATTTTTGTCATTATTGTGTGCGTAACTCACTTCACTCAAAAACAATTATTTCTGTTTTTTTTTTGTTTTTTTTTTGTTTTTTTTTTTATTATTTGCTGTATCTGTATTCTGTATGTTCTGTATGCTCCATTCCAAAAATATTATTTTATTTTCAGTGTTAAGTGTTCACTTTTCACTTCACTGTTCAGGTTCACTGTTCAATCAATAGAACTTGATAGAAGTAGAGTAGGATAATTAACTCTACTTCTACGCCGGATAATAAAACATTGTTTTTTTTAAATTGAAAATTATTGATGAAAATGTTTTTGTATTTTTTTGTAAATTTTACCAATTTAGATACAAAATTTTGAATATATAAATTATGAATATTTTTTAAAAATAACACAATACCATAATAACAGTTTATTCATATAGCAAAATAAGATCCCTATACATTATACAAAAGACAAAATTTATATGAAAATAAGATCCCATTTTTAAATTTGCTCTCCCGGAGGCCACAATAACGCTAATACGGTATAATTTATACTAAATGGAACCCATCTAACGAATTATAACTAAATGGAAGTGAGTACGAGTATACCATACAAAAATACAAACATTTTATACAAATTTGTTGGTATGGTACTTCTTTTTCTGTTATATAAAAAAAAAAAGATTAGTGTTAGGCCAATATAAACATAAATAAAAATAAATAAAAAGTGATATAAACATAAGTACTGTAATTTCGGAATAAAGAATCTAATGAAAGAAAAAAAGAAACTAGGATTTATTTTGCTTCCGTCATTTATGACGGGTTACAAAGCTAGTTTAATATAATTGAAGTATGAAGAGAAAACCAAATTTAATTATAATACATACACAAAACACTTATTTAATACAAATTTCCACCATCAAATAGTGATTCAATTTGAGAGTGATCGAACTGAAATAACCAGATTTTCAACTGTCTAAGAAATGAGTAGAAATTACGTTCACTTCTGATGTGAATTGGTAGTCTATTAAAAATTCGTGGTGCCATATTAACAAAGCAATGCGTAAATTGTGTTGTTCTGGCCATTGGAACAGCAACATAATTCAAATAATTTATACGTAGGTTGTAAGTTGGCGTTAATCTTTGATCGAGGTAACCAGATCTAAAGAAAATATTTTTCATAGTTTTGTAGATATAGAGATGTCTGAGTGGCAAAATACAGACTCTTTTGAAAAGTGGGAAACTAGATGATAGACGATTAACATTAAGCATGGTTCTTAAGTAATGTTTTTGGGCTAGGAGAAGTGGACGAATTCTGTTATTGCAAGCTAAACCATAATTCAACTTGGAATTGAAAAAGGCGTAGTAAAATATATTTAAAATTTCCAACGTATTACATTTTCTCAAATGGTAGCCGTAACGAACAATTTTATTTAAATATTTTTTTAAATTATGAGTATGTTCAGACCAATTTAATTTATTATCCAATATAATTCCTAGGTATTTGAAAGAGCTAACATTTTCAATATAAAAACAGCCATTATCGCAGAGGACAGAATCAAAGTATGACATGTTTGACAAGTTGGAGAAACAAATAAAGGAAAACGTTTACAAACCGGCGAGTGATAAAATAAATCGCTAATTTCATTATTATTACAAGAAGTTTTGAAAAACATTAACTTAGTCTTAGGCCTTATAGTTAAATGATGAACAAAAAACCAGTTCCTAATAAGCTGCAAATCGTAGTTAATTTTAATTACAACATCCATCAAATTAGAGTTACTATAAGAAAAAGCAGTGTCATCTGCAAAAGCAGTCGACAACCCATTATAATTTTGATTTAAAAGAGAGTTAATATAAATAAGAAATAATATCGGCCCCAACACTGAACCTTGGGGAACACCTTTGTTAATGAAAATCATTTCAATAACTTTAGATTCAACTCTGACTTTTTGCTTTCTATCTCTTAGATACGACTCAAACCATTTGAGAATAAAACCTCGGAAATAAAATAAATAAATAATTTAGTATACACTTTGTACAAGCTAATGAGCTCTTTTTAAGATAAATAAATAAAACTGAAAAAAATTAAATCGCTGAATACTTCTCAAATCGTTAAATACATCTCTATTGCTCACTACTACTTTTATATATTGCAAAAAAAAATACAATTATTCAGGAATTATCAATTATCAAGAATTTTCCAGATCATCATCAGTGATGCTGTATTTGAGCTATAAATACTGGACTGATGATAACAAAAATAAAATAATAATAATAAAACTGAAAAAATTAAATAATTTGTAATAATTAACAATCTAAACTGTAACAAAGTGTTACCTTTTAAAAATACCACACTTTAAAGAAAACTAAAAATCTGTATAGGATCATTGAAATCAAATACGTTTACTTCTCATCTAAAAACATCTATACAGTTCAGTTCAGTTTACTACACTTTTTTATTATGTTACAAGAGAATAAAACAAATGGAATAATCGACAAAATTACTATGGCCCGCCGTAATTTCAGTTTTTTAATATTTTTTTTTTACTCTCTCACTTTTTCCATACTTTTCAAAAATCTCTTTTCTGCTCATCTTCATCGTTTTTCATTCATCTTTAATACAAAAAAAAACAAAAAAAAACTTTTAGTTTCATTTCAGATTCACTTTTATTCATTCTCATCACGTTTTTTAAAGTTTTTGTTTTTTTATCAGAAGCTTTTTAATAATTACGAAGATGCTTCAAAAGCAAAGTTAGACAAAAAAAAATTGAGATGATTTTAATTTTTTTCTGTTTTTATTATTTTTTTTTTTTTTTAATAAAATATCTGTCTAAATTTTGATTTTATTAAATTCTCATAAATCACATGAAATCGATAGAATTTTAATAATTTTACAATAAAAATGATCATCAATCGATCATTATCAAAATCATCATCATCATCATCATCATCATCATCATCATCATCATATGTGATTATGATTTTTTTTTATTAATTTCAACGTAAAAAAATAAAGATTTGTCAATTGAAAATTTTCAAAATTAAGCTTTTTTTTACCTAATTTCCAAATCACATGAGATTCTTTAAAAAACAACAAAAAAAAAAATTGTATTATTTTTAAGTTTAATACAAAGATAATAAACCGGGGTCAGTTAAATCAAGAATTTTAATTCTGGAAATTTAAATAACTCTCGTAAATTAATACATATATATATATATATATATAAAAATAAAACTACGTTTTCTAGAATATTTCAATCGAACCTTTTTTATGAAATTTATGTAATTTCAATGTCAAATATAATATTTTTAATAAGCTTTGGACATTAAAGAGCATTTACAAGTTTTTCTCTCATTATATTAATGCGGTATTGGGATAAAATTTCAATGACCAAAAGTAGTTAATTATGACTTGGCATACTTAAATTAATCGGATTCAAGCTTTGACTCAACTAAACTATATTCGATTTGATAAAATTTTATAATGTTATTAAGATAATATGTCCTCTCTGCTATTGTAGTCCTTCTATATGAAGGTTTCGGATTTAGTTATAAAATTTGTGTATCACTTGAATCTGTTAAACCTAATTGTTATAGTGTAATTATAAAAAAGTGATAATAAATATTTAATATAACAGAAAAGATGATAATGTGATGCAAGATGTTAGTTGTTATATCAAACAAAGTTGTCTAATAGATCAGCTATTCTTTGTTGTTATGTTTAAGCTATTAATTTGTGTCGCTCAATTTATTATAAAGGTTTAGATATACTTCTGTGGTTACTTACATTACAACTACTCAATATTATAATACTAATTTTGATAGAAATGAACCATTTTCAAATTAATTCACCATGCTAAGTCGTTTTCTCAGCTGTAAATAATAACATTGATGTTTTTTTAATGATCTCAATTTAAAGTCAAATCAGTTTCAACAATCAATTTTATTAAAATAACTATATTGTTATTTATATTAATTTTTGAAAACCTTGGCATCGGAAATATATCGACAATGTCGCCAATACAATGTGTCATGATCTGAATTGTATAAAAAACAATATTCGACATTGTCTCATGATCGGAAATTCATTTGACAATGTATTTGCGACATATTTTTACAACGGGGGGGCTTGTTAAATTGTATATCCAAAAAATTCTGAGCATCACAGTACACATATCGAAGAATAATAGAATACACGCATATTAATGTCATTGAAATTGCCAGCAGAAATAGCCAAACTGGACCCCGACCTATTCGCAAAAACAATTGAACCCCACATCAGAAAAGCATGGATAGAAGAGAATATACCACCATTATGGAAGAAAGGAATGATTGTCAAGATACCTAAGAAAGGAGACTTGGCAAATTGCAGCAACTGGAGAGGAATCACGGTTCTAAATACTATTCATAAGATAATAGCAATTATTATAAAGAAAAGATTAGAAGAAGTACTAGAAGCAATACTACAAAAAGAGCAGGCAGGTTTCAGACCAAATCGAAGCTGTGTTGACCAGGCAAATACTTTACGGGTCATAGTTGAACAATCAGTAGAATGGAGGACAAACAACAGTGATAGTGAGCCAATAACAGTGTGTGGACAACAGATAGTAGTACGTAGAAGAATTCAACTACCTGGGGAGCATCATAACATCAAGAGGAGGTACAACAGAAGATGTGAACAACCGTATAAATAAGGCAAGAAGAACATTTGGCAGCCTAATGAAGATATGGCGGAGCAACCAAATATCGAGAACAACAAAGCTAACAATATTCAGAGCATGTGTTAAGTCAACATTAATATATGGCAGTGAAACATGGCTCACTTCGGTCAGAATCAAACAGAAGCTACAAGTATTCATCAACAAGTGCTTGAGAATTATATGCAAAATATTCTGGCCGGCAAGAATTAGCAACGAGGATTTATGGATGATAACTGGAGAAGAACCTATCAACAGACAGATAAATAGGAAAAAATGGAAATGGATATAGGTCATACACTAAGGAAATCTAAAAGTGATATAGCAAGAAGAGCTCTAGAGTGGAATCCACAAGGACAAAGGAGACCTGGCAGACCATACAACACATGGAGACCCACAATCGATCAAGAATTAACAATCAACAATTATACCTGGGACGATATCAAGGAAGTAGTACTCAACAGAGAGGAATGAAGGTTCACTATCGAAGCCCTATGCTACCACGCGGAGTAATAGGAGAAAGAAAAAAAATATTCATTGTCATTAGAAAATTTTGTTTTGATGCAGGACAAATGCAGTTTACGAAAGGTTTAAAAATAAACTATTTTATTTGTAATTGTACCCTTTGATCTGGAAATGCGCAAAAGTTATTCCTATTCCAAAAAAGAATAATCCTACATTTGTGATGATCTTAGACCAAAACTCTCTAGTATTTCTAAATCATTTTTGGCATCTACTTATGTAGGAATTAAACCATTTTGCAGTTGCTATACGCAACCTGTACAAAAATAAAAACGTTGGAAAATGAATATCAAAAGTCTACGTAGAAGGTGATTGTTCAAATGTTATAAAGCAATATAACCGCAATATATAACATGGGCGGCTTTGATTTGATGGATAGTTTACTTGGTCATTATAAGATTCGCATGAAAACAAAAAAATGGACCAATAGACATTTTTATTATATGTTAGATCTGGATATGATTAATGCTTATGTTTTATATAATCGTCAATTGACAAAAAATTTCAGAAAATTGAATTACCACAAAATTGCAAGAAATGGCAGCGAAAAGTATGGTCCAAAAAAAAATAGGTAGACTGATTTCAGTGAGTTTTGAAGAACCCATAAGCAAGATTAAAATTTTATAACCTTCGATATGATCAAATCGCTTATTGGTGTGTTTTTCGAGACCGAAGTGAAAAACGGAAAGTGCCCGAATGGTAACTGCAAATCAGAAACATAATCATAATTCAACAAAGCAATGCATTTCCTTACATTTCATACATAATAACTACTTTTTCACAAATTCACTTTTACAAATAATACTTTTTCAATAAAATCTGAATAAAAAATCAAATTATTTGGCTCAAATTATTTTTCTAAATATTTGTTTATTTTTCCCAGAAACAGTATCTATACTAAATTCATAGATCCGGCTCGGAATTTAAATTTTGATTTCTGTAGCCAACACCGATGACGCAAAATAAGAACTAATGTGAACATTATTGTGTTTTACGCATCCAAATTACTCTAGATCACAATTTTAAAAAGAAAAACAAAAATGTATGCATTAGAGGGTTAAAGCAATTCGCAATTTCATGCATTAGAGGGTTAAAGCAATTCGCAATTTGTTATAACCCTCTAATTCGTTTAATACTCAAATTACTCTAGATCAAAAATTTTAAAAATAAAACAAAAATTTATGTATTAGAGGGTTAAAGCAAATTGATAGTAATTTTAGCTGTCTGGATTTTATTGCACATTACTGTATATATGGGAAGACAACTGTTATAAATCAACTGTTCGTTCAGATCCGTATGTTTTAAAATTAAATTTTTTTCAAATCTGACTAAATTTTATGTTTCACAGAATTCTTATCTCTGAAACAAAAAAATCTTAATATTATGTTTTTGATTAGTTTTAAATAAGTCAGAGGCCCAGACCCTTCAAGTTATAATATTTTATTTTTATTTTATTTTCTATAGCATACTGGTAGGGGTGTGTATATTAATATTGTTCATATTTTTCAACAACATAAATATTTCATTTTAATAGCCTGTAATAAAAAATTCCAAGTACGGAGGGGACAACATTAGATAATACACAAATATTATTGTAAATTTAAAATTTGTCTATAACGAAAAAAAATTAATATGGAAATTTAAAATAAAAAAAAACTATTTATTTTTTAAAAAAAATGTAAATTTTTTATCGAATATTTTTGAAAATTCAAATTATTAACTACAAAATTATCATAATATACTTTATAATAAAATAATAATATAATCAAGGTCAAATATTAAAAATTTGAAATTCTAATCGGGGAAAAAAAAAGTTTAACAAACATTCTAAAATATCTAAAGTATCTTTAGAGATATAAAAGTAATCTAATAGATCTAAAACAAAAGATTAAAAGAATTTTTGTTGTTGTTGTTATTGTTTTTTTTTTCTTTTTTAGAATATTTTATTAATAATTAATATTTGTTTTTTGATTCTAAGCAATTCGATTTAACCTTATATTGAATTCAAATTTAGCAATTTACGACTATTTTAAGCTAAAATATTATGAAATTTAAAAATCAATCGATTGCATTTCAAGGTCATATCATTTTTTTTTTTTTATGTTTTTGTTTTGCAAAAATTACGGTCAAAATGTCCAATATTTGGTTTTTCTTATTAGTTAGTTAGTTATAAAAACAGAAATATACAATAAAAATCAATACAAAATTGCTGCTGGTATAGTTGTGATTTTTGATAGAACCTTGATGATATTTGAAAATTTAAACTAATCACAAAATAAATCATTTCAGTAAATTGATTAAAAAAAATGGTTTTTAAATTTTACCGATTTACCGAAAATGTTATACCATTTATATTATGCGGGTACCTACATTCAATAATTAAACAAGAAGCAGCATCGATTCATTAAACAAAACCACTAGACTATGAACATTTTTTTTGCTTTAATATTTAATAAGAGTAAATCACCCACGTGAAATATGCATTGTGCTTCCTTAATGAAATTTTTAACATGCTGAGATTGTCTCTTACATCATTAATTAGTTAAAAAAAAATATTGCGGGTTTATACAGTTATAATTGTTGGTTTGTCTTCTAATTCAAATTATGTCTTCTAATGGGCTTTGTTAGACCATCGTCAACACAAATCAATACTACATCAACTTACTATTACACCATTGTATGTCAACAGTCAACACTTATGTATGTATTAGTAAATGTTTGTTTTTAAAAATTTTTGAATTACATACTCTGTATGAGCTATGAGCTCTTTTAGAGAAAATAAACACGAAATAAATAAAAATAAAAAATATTTCCCATTTCGATTTTAATTTTAGTTTGTTTTGTTTTAGGAGCTATCATAATTTTACTTTTGCGATTAATTTTGTGTAGGTATAAAACAAAAAAATTCTAAAGCCAAAAAATGTTTATTGTTCTTGTCTATGTTTTTGTGACATAATACCATAACGTTTTATTTGCAAATTCTCTCTTGGTGTCAGCACAAATATCCCCACCATAAATTTAGTTTGCTGACAAGAGGGTGAGAGATAAAGAAAAGAAAATGCATTAATTGGCACCGTCTAATAAGGCCCCATCTATGTAAAGGGTTTTCCAATAGTGACGATGACGATACAATTTCAAATGGTTAAACTGGCAACACTGCGTATTTTTTTTTGACATTTACTATATCATTTGTGTTCAGTAGGTTATGCCATTTAATTATGGAAACAAACACAACATAAAGCTTGAAAAACATTTAGAGATTGGAACTTGAGAATGATGAACATTTTTATCAAAAATTTTTATTCACTGATGAAGCTCAAATGTTTCTTTAAATGTTTGGAGTGCTGAAAGTGCACACGAACAACAACATTGAACGTGCTATTGATGAAATACAGCCAAATTTATGTGAGAAAGTGATGGAAAATTGGCTTGACAGAATGCAGCACGTACGGAAAAGTCGCGGTACTCACTTGATGCTATTTTCCATACATATTGACATAATATAGCCTTTCAAATATAAAAAAAAGTTGTGTGAAAATATTTAGCAGTGAAAAAATATATTCATTTCATACATTAATCGATTGATACAAACATTTATTTTTAAAAATAAATATTTTGAATAAGAGTAAATAATGACAAATATGCTATATTATATAGGACTAAACAAATTATTATGTGTATTGACAAATGACAAATGCTAAGAAACATAGCAGCAAGTATAGATAATTGGTTTTTTAGCCTTTAATTTTTTAAGTTCTAATATCCTTCTTATTAAGTTCATTGATCGATTATCAAGTGTAGAAGAATTTATATTTCAGAAGGATGGTGCACGATGGTGCAAAAAAAAAATACTTTCAGCATAAGAATATCGCCGCTTTATAGCGATTATCAAGCAGCCCGAACTTAAGTTCAATTGAATCTGTGCTAATTGAATCTGCAGAGTCCTTTTCATAAATAATAATCAACATATAGTCCACAATTGATGGTATAAGTGAAAATATTCATTCAGCAAAAGTGAAGTTCAATTACTGCTGCAAATTGTCAGATACTTATCAAATGTCAGAATAATCAGGCACCGATTTTAAAATTGTCATAATTATTTTGTTATAAATAAAATTTTGTTTTTAATTAAAATGTCAAATCTATAAAATATTGCTAATAAATCAAGCTTTCAAGTATATATGTAATAACTTCCATTGAAAGAATCGGTAAGTATAAAAAAAAATTTGCAGTGTCCGAATTAATAATGGTTATGATCGTATACCTAACAATGTTATATCATACATTTTGTCAACTCTGCAATGAATCAAATTAAGTCGATATTCATAGGTAATTAGCAAATTGATTTTTTTCAATACCAGTAAGTGTATATAAATCACATCTTAAAAATGAAATTAAATTCTGAGCGTTAATAATCGTTTGCATTTAAATCAAACTAACATGACTTATATGATGATTCAGTGAAATTGAAGTCAATGTAATATAAAGCTTACCGATAAATAAGACGAGTTATAGCAAAATTAGTATTGTAATAAGTCGTATTGCAATCAATCAATTTAAATATTCGTCTAATAGCTCGTCTAAAATGCCGAATAATTAGACGAGTTAAAGCAAAATAAGTATTGTATTAAACAATTTAAATATTCGTTTAAAAACTCGTCTAAATGCCGAATAATTAGATGAGTTAAAGCAAAATAAGTATTGTATTAAACAATTTAAATATTCGTCTAATAGCTCGTGTAAAATGCCGAATAATTAGACGAGTTAAAGCAAAATAAGTATTGTATTAAATCATGTTTCAATCAACCAATTTAAATATTCGTCTAATAGCTCGTCTAAATGCCGAATAATTAGACGAGTTAAAGTCGAATAATTAGACGAGTTAAAGCAAAATAAGTATTGTATTAAATCATGTTTCAATCAACCAATTTAAATATTCGTCTAATAGCTCGTCTAAATGCCGAATAATTAGACGAGTTAAAGTCGAATAATTAGACGAGTTAAAGCAAAATAAATATTCTATTAAATCATGGTTCAATCAGTTAATTTTAATATTCGTCTAATAGCTTGTCTAAATGCTAACTAATTAGACGAGTTATAGCAAAATAAATATTCTATTAAATCATGTTTCAATCAGTTAATTTTAATATTCGTCTAATAGCTTGTCTAAATGCTAACTAATTAGACGAGTTATAGCAAAATAAGTATCGTATTAAATCATGTTTCAATCAATCAATTTAAATATTCGTAATTTATTTGTTTGTTGATAACCACAAATCTTACTAAATTTTCTAAAAATTTAAAATCTTTATTTTATAAAATAAATTTTAAAAAATTTTTCAGCAAAACAATTAAACTCATATTATTCAAAATAATCATCAATTTAGAGTCAAAGTTTAGATCATTAATACTAAACTCAAATTTAATAGAATTTAATAGTTATCATAATTATTTGATTTTTTTTATTATGTGACATAAAATACGACTTGAAAACTTATCATTAATGGGATCAGAGAGTATAAAAATTAAAATTTTAATTTAAGAATATTTTGTTCAAAAATAAATTTTCTGAATTAATTTTCGAATATTTTCGAAATGATTTTTTCAAATCAATAAAATCGACTATTTTATGTACAAATCGATTTATGAAAATTCATAAAACAAAAATATTTTTTTCTTTTTTATAAAACTTGATTTATTTTAGAATTTTTGTTATAACTTTGAAGGTAAGTATAAGACATGACAGAAGCTCTTGAACATTTCATTAGAAGCGAATTTAGAAGTAAAATTATTTTAGTTCAGAAAAAAAAAATACGGATCCGTAAAATAGCTTTAATAGTTTAAAATGTTAAAATTTTGAACAAAATTGGTTTATTGGTAATCAACTTTGTTCTGTGCTGACTTTAAATAAAACCAATACCAATCAAAAAGTAATATTTATTTTATTTTTTAATATTTTTGATTTAAACCATTTTCATTTTTGATGCCACATGTATCTCAATATTCTCAACCTAACATCACTTGTCTGATATCTCATCTGCTATTTATTATTTTTATAAATAAAAGAATTAAACAAAACAAAAAAAAAAACAAATGTTTCTTTTTTTAACTTATTAGATATCAAAACAGTTAAAATAGCAATAAATTTATTTCTTTGACAAAAAACCGCATATAGAAAGAAAAATAAAGTGAAAACATAATAAAATAAAATAAGAAATAAACAAAGAAACCAAAGAAGAAATTATTCCATCACTCAGAAATTAATCGGAGCTTCTATTTTTGTATTTTTTTTTTTTTTATTTAATATTTTTGAATAAAATATAAAAATTTTTATTGAACTTTACAAAATGAAAATAAAGAGAAATAAAAAAAATAACAATCGCAACTCTTCCTAGATTGTAAATCAATTCACGTTTTATATTTTTTTATTTATTCAAATTCAAAATATTGGCAAAATTAAATTGTGTAAATTTTCTCGATAAATAAATTGTTTTTTTTTTTGTTTTTATTAAATTACTCAACTTGATGAGACCTAATTATTGTGACAGATCTAAAAACAAAAAATATTTGATAACGGTAATTATTGTAGAAAAATTAAATATTTAAAATTAATGAAAAATTTAATTGAATTTTATAAGACATTGGTGCAAGATAAGTTAAGCTATCTGAACCACGTATTGCTACAACGTACTCTGCACATTGCACAAAATTAGCATCGATGTAATCCAAAAATCGTTTCAAAACTATATATAATAAGCGCGTTTTTGTACTACTAAATACAGTTTGTGTTGCGTATTTGTTACGCGGTACGGATACATTTCATATTTGTATACGATGTAATAAATATTATTTCATTAAAATTGTACTTATTATATTTGCCGGCAATGGCGTTAGTATTGGGGTAAATTTGTTTGGTGAATTGCGTTCAGCGAATGGGCCATGGATCCAATGGGCATGTTTCAAAATGAATTTCAGATCAATCGGTTAATGCCACTGAACTCACATATTTTCTCAACTATCAGGTTGTACTATCATAATTATTATAATGCCAGTAAAATTGCAAATAATTTGACATTTCGTATAACTAGGGATGAAAATTAGAAAAAAATAGTTTTTGGGTTATTTTTTTTCCTTTTCAAAAATAAAATCAATTTTCAAATCAATTTTTTTTATTAAAATTACTTTTTAAATTCTTTTACAATCATTTTTTTTTTTTAATATTATTTATTATCCCATTATATTTATATTATATATTTATATATATTTATTATATATTAACAGAAATTTGAACTGTGCAAGTTGTTGTTACAAGTTATTATAGTTTGCTGCATTTATCTGGATGTTTAACGGAACGCTCCAATACATATACAAATTTCAATATATATACAAATTGTTTTCATCTGTTTTTTTAACATAAAATAAATATATTTGAGTACCTAGAGTGAAGCGTGTTAAATATTAAAACTAAAAAAAATTTGCGAACCTAAGAAGTACCACTTTTATAAAATGAAATTAACTATTTTAGACGATTGTGGATATGAACATAAAACAAACATATATATATATATATTATATACTACGTAGTATGTACTATGGTATTATGTAGCTTTTGGTTCTACTGGTTTACACATAAAAACAATAACAACCAAATACCAATATATTTTAATACCTTGAACAGAATAAGCGCAGCCATCACCCAGTCATAACACAAAAATACTAATTTGAAAGCTGAAACATATGAAAACCTATACAAATACCCAGAATGAAAGAAGTCATCGCAGCCATCGCACAAAAATAAAAAAAGTTTTAACTTCAACGCAGAAATTTTACTTTGACAGCACTAATAAGAACCAATTTTATTTGAATGTTTGAATGTGTATGTCAAAGTCAAATTATTATCTGACTGTGAAGTGAATTGTAATGACGTGACAAGATAAGCAGCAGCTGAAAATATACTATAATTATACTTGACATTGTAAATGTCGCAACACAAACTTGAATACAACGTCCACATGATCTTAAATATCTACAGAAAGTCACAGAAGTTTCATAAATTGTCTACATGATCACAATTGTTGTTGACGATGTCTCCGCTGTTTCCGCGACCGGTGTGACAGGTATTTGGGTTTATAAAAATATTTGTACAGTGTTAATAAAAACTGTTAATTTTGCCTGATCACAAATGAATTAAAACACAGGTGCCTATTATGTATTTCGATAACGATTACGATTTGATCGAATGAAATGTCAAAATGCAAAATTGCAATTATGTATTTCGATATCGTTCAGAAATTGTCGACGAAATCGATAAAGTTTATCGATGTAAAATTTTACCACGAAAGAGACATCGAAAGAGAGATTTTATACAAATGATTTCAATTTTGAATTGAAAGGATAAAATAAAAGAGAGCGCTTGGACACTTGGTGTTTTGTTTTACATTTATGATATTTTTTTAAATAAAAATAAATTTAAAAGTTGAAATGAAAGTAGGTATTTTACTTTATTCTTCATAATAATTTTTGATTGAAATAAATGTTAATAGGAATGAAAGGCCAGTAACAAATAAACTGCCAAAACTTCCAAATCTAGTGGATTAGAATAATCCCGAATATATGTTCGCTTGTTTTTTAATTCTACAATTTGATAGCGTTTTTCAGCACTATCAGAAATTGAAAAATTTAACTCTGCAGAAATCATTTTATTTATAAAAACTTATAATTTTGTAATTATATTTTATTTAAACACTTTCAACTTATTTTCAACTTAAAAATTTCAAATATAACACTATTATTTTGTTTTTTTTTTCGTATAATAATTTGAATTTGACAGTCAAAGAATCAAACATATGTCATTTTCATCGTAGATTTGAATTTTACAATGGCAGCATTTTTAAACTCTTTCGATCAAATTTTCATCGAAATACATAATAACACTAACGATCACAGTCGAATAACTCTAACGATATGTTGTTATGAACGATTCGATTAATTTCGATCGAAATACATAATAGGCACCACAATGTCTCATAAAGCTCTCATTACACAATGTTGCCAATTTATTTTACGGATAAAATTTTTGTCATATTGTATCACCGTTTATATAAAATTTATAATATAATTATATAAAATTTATTGTTATTTAATTAGTGTATAATTATGTTTAAATTTAAATATTTTAATAAAACTGTTTTTTTTTTTTTTTTTTTTTTGAAAATGTGATTGCTTCGTTTATGACATTTAGCAACTTTATTGGTTGCGTGATGGCTGCGGTCATTCTGTTCAAGAGGTTAGGGTAATTAAAAGCGTTAATAAATAAATAAAGGTATGATAAATTCGTAAATTCATATTTTTATTAAATTTGAAATGAAAACCCTAATGGAAAAAAGAGAAAAACTAGAATTTATTTTGTCCCATCGTTTATGGCCGGTTACAAAGCTAGTCATTCAATAACTACCACCTGCGGCACAGATAAGAACAAAGTTTTTTATTAATAACCTGTACTTGCACCCTACGCCCTATATGCCCCACTACTGGCATTGCAAGACAATGATTATGATGATTATATATGTACACTCTACTTGTAGCACGTAACTTACTTGTCAAGTCACTAAGTTTATCATTTTTAAGAAATTATAAGAGAAATTATATGATTTATCGAATATAGTATAAAGGACATTTTAAATCATACATTTTGAAACTAATGAATGAAAAAAAAAGATAGAATATCCAAAGATGTTCTATAGAAAGATAATGCTTTGTTGAAGCATTAAACAATTTCAAACCGAACTGAGTCTTTAAATTTTACATGGAAACATAATTTTAAAACAAAAATTTAAATATTATAACTCAAGAATAACTCCAACAGAACGTACAGAATTTAACATAAATAGCATTAATAGACAGCTAATTTCTAGGAAGCAAAAATTCAAATTCAATTGACATCATAAATGAAATACAAGGTGAAATATAAAAGATTAAGGATTCAATTTATAATTTTTTTGATGGAAAATAAAAGGTAGACATCTCAATCCATATCAAAATCTAATTTAAAATTTGTCATCGAAATTGATTTATATTTTTTTTTATATTCTTAAAATATTTTCTAAGCACATCATTATTTGTAGGATTTCACCCTCATATACATTTGTATGATATCTGTACCACCAACTCTGCCAATCCACCACAAGTTACTAAAAATAAAATATGATAAGAAAAATGTATATACAGGATTGAAAATTATTGTATAAATAAAAATATAATCAAATTTTGCGAATTCACATAAATTTATATAATAATACTATAGTCGTATATTATATAATAATAATAATAATAATGGTCCTCCAGTATCACATTATATTCTAATTTATTGGTGTATTTGAAATTTCAAATATCAAATCGATAACCAATACTTATACATCGTATTTTATTGATTTTATCAATATTATATAATTCACAATAATGTCCTTGAAAATATCCTTTAGATAAATATAAAAGATGTTTTTGAATTTCATCTGTTTTGAATGATTTTTGAATTTATCATTTTATGAATGTGTAAATTTGTGAAAGGTTAAGATTGTGAACTTACAAAAAATTTTTTTCGGTCACTTCACTACTTTAATTTCAAATTTAATATTTTTATACAGAAATCAATTTTTATTTTTTCAAATAAACTAGATCCTAGAGGAAAAATAGTCGAAGGCATAATCAATGACATGTCCTTACATATACTGAATAACGGAAACCCAACATTCTTCAGCTTCTCTCATAAAACTCATAGTGCAATAGATATTTCATTATGTTCATCAGAAATCCAGACCTATTTTGATTGGTATGTGAATGATGATTTATACAGTAGTGACCATTACCCCATTGTAATATCTATACTGAATAGCAACCAAAAGGTATACACTAGAGAAAAATTTATAATTCGAAAAGCAAACTGGGATGTATATAGAGAGTGCATATTCTTCGCAAATAGAGAAACTTTTACAAACACAGATGAATATGAAAAACATATAAAAACGAACATTTTAAAAGCAGCAAAAACTGCAATGCCACTAGTTAAACCAAAACAGTATAGAAAAAGTGTTCCATGGTGGAATGAAAAAATTAGAGAATTAATACAAAAAAGAAAACGTCTGAAGCGGAAATATGATCGTACAAGCGATCTAACAGACTACAGAAACTTTATTATTGCTAAATGTGAGGCCCGAAAAACAATACGATATTATATGAAAAAATCATGGGAGGATTATGTTGAATCTATAAATAGTAGGGCTACTAGTAAAGAGATTTTTGAAAAAATCAAAAAAATTAAAGAAAAAGAAAAACAAAATTTAATAACCTCGATCGTAAATGAACATTGCATTATTACCTCTCAAAAATAAAAATGTGAAAGAATTGCTGAGTCTTTTGAAGAAATTTACAATTCAAGTAACTACGAAGAACCTTTCTCACAATTAAAAATTTTACATAAACACAATCCTCCAAGTATTCCGCCCGATCAAAATGAAACGTATAATCTTCCATTTAGATTAATTGAACTAGAATCCGTACTAAAAAAAGTGAAAGGTTCGTCCCCCGGACCTGACCTTATCCATTATGAAATGATCAAACAATTAAGTTCTAAGCAGAAAAAATATCTACTTGAATTTTACAATGATATGTGGATAAGTGGCACCTTCCCTGAAAATTCGAGAAGGGCATTACTTATCCCAATCCTAAAAGATAACAAAAATCCAAAAAATGTTAAAAATTATAGACCGATATCTCTAACTAATTGTCTTTGTAAAATATTGGAACGAATGGTGTGCAAAAGATTAACATGGGTCCTTGAACATACTAATAAAGTTAGTATATTTCAATCTGGATTTCGACAAAATCGTAAAATCGTAAACACTCTAGATAATTTCACCTATCTGGAAACAGAAGTCATGCAAGCTTTTGCCAATAAAAAATTCTTCATTTCAGTTTTTCTTGATCTGGAAAAGGCTTTTGATAGAGTATGGAAACAAAGAGTAATACAGCAACTGATACAAATGGGGTTTAAAGGGAATCTTGTTAAATTTAATTCAAACTTTTTAGCGAACAGATCCTTCCAAGTGTACACTGCAAACGCAGTTTCCTCAGAAAAATTACAAGAAAACGGAATACCACAAGGATCTGTGTTGAGTGTAGTATTGTTCATTATAACCATAAATAACATTTCCAAAATTATAGAACAACCTGTGAAATTTATGATTTTCGCTGATGATATCGCAATATTTATGACGCACTCGGATCTTGAGATATTACAAAATAATCTACAGAATACACTACGTAAAATAGATAAATGGTGTGAAAAAACCGGATTCAAAATCTCGGAGAAGAAAACAGTAGCAATGCTTTTTACTAGAAAAAGGAAAAATGTGTATCAACCAAGACTTACCTTGAATAACATCAGTATAAAATATGTTAACACACATAAATTCTTAGGTCTCACACTAGACTCTAAATTAAATTGGAAATACCACATAAACACAATTAAAAACAAAGCCAACAAAAGTTTAAATATACTAAAAATTTTAAGTAATATACGATATGGCTCAGATCGTAAGACGCTTATTAGAATTTTGAATACTGTTGTATTACCAATATTAGGATTATGTTAGCCCAATATATAGTTCAACTTGTAAAACGAATTTGAAAATGCTTGATACTATTAATAACTTAGGCACGCGAATCTCAATAGGAGCTTATCGAACTAGTCCCATTCTAAGTATAATGATAGATGCTGGTCAATTAAAATTAATTAAAAGACGATAAAAGCAGATGTTGAATTACGCAATGAAGATTCCTTCATTTGAAAATCATCCTTTAACAAATTTTTTTTAAAAATGATGAAATGCATAATAAAATGAAAAGGTTGAATACGCACTCCCAACCACTTCTGACAAGAGCAAGAACAATTTTTGAAAAATATGATATACCTTTCCAAAATAATATGGAGACCCAAAAATTCTCAAGTAGCCCTCCGTGGCTTGTTCCGGACCCAAATATAGACTTCGAGTTGGCAAATTATAGAAAAGATAGTACAAACCAAATTCAGTTTCGAGAATTATTCATAGAAAAAACAAAGACAAGATACTGTGAATATGAACATATATTTACTGATGGGTCTTTCAAAGATCAAGAGGCAGGATGCGCATTCAAACACAAACAAGAAGAACACAAATTTCATCTTCAAAGGCATACCACTATATTTACGGCTGAACTATACGCAATATTTAAAGCACTCGAGTATATTATGAAAAGGGACGAAAAAAACTTTTTAATTTGTACTGACTCCTTGAGTTCTTTAAAAGCTATTCTCAAACTATATCCAGTACATCCTTTAGTACAAAAAATACAAGCAATGATAAATAAAAATCAAAAAAATATACAATTTATGTGGATTCCAAGTCATATCGGCATCCATGATAACGAGATAGTTGACAGTCTAGCAAAAAGCTCTGTAAACCAACCATACGATAACCATCACCTTTTATATTATATAAAGATCTTAAAAATATAATAAATAAGAAAATATATCAAAGTGTAGAACAAGAATGGATAGAAACGGACGATAGTAACAAACTAAAAAATATCAAAACAAATACGAGACCTTGCAAAAATCTCAATTTACTTAACAGAAGAGAGTCGACCGTGATTACAAGAATAAGAATAGGGCACACTAATTTAACACACACATTTATATTTGATAATACAACACCACCAAATTGTGCTTGTGGAGCAAACCTTACTATTAGACATCTGTTCGAAACTTGTATTAGATATTCAAGAGATAGAGATAGATATTTAAAAAGTAATAGTCTAGATATTTTAAAGAGTGATGATGAAACCAATTATAGAAAAATAATAAATTTCCTAAAAGCTATTGAACTATACAAAACAATTTAAAACAAAAGATTAAATAAAATCAATAAAATATGTTAAATGAAAAATATTAAATGTTAAAAAAAAAAAAAAAAACGGAATAAAATAGAAAATATGTAGTTATAATTACTTCATATAATTAATATATGTATAAGAAAAATTTAACTATTGAATTATTTTATATAGAAATCAAAAAAAAAAAAAAAAATTAAAAATGTATTATATGAATAATAGAATATGTAATTAGAAAATAATAAAAAAAAAAAAAAATTAAAAAAATAATGTAAAGATCTGGCCTGAAAAAACCTATATTGTGTTCAAAGGCCACTTAAATAAAGTTATAAAAAAAAAAAAAAAAAAAAAAAAAAAAAAATCAGTGGCCTCGGTAGCCGAGTGGTAAAACACTCGAGTGTAGTAATGTAACGACCGAAGGAGCACGGGTTCAAACCCCGTGAGAACCGAAAAATTTTTCAAATGGTGAAAATTACTGAAAAAAGTAATTTTCAATACAACCACATCGGTTCAAATATAATTTAATAATTAATAAAGATATAATATAACTAATTAAAAAAAATAATATAAATATGTAATATACAAAAATATATACCAAATAATTAATACAATTTAATAAAAAGGCCCACATTTCGAAAGGGAAAAGGACCTATAAAGTTGGCCTACAGATTTATCTGTAGGATCAACTGTTAAAAATAAATAAATAAATAAATAAATAAAAATAAAAATTTTTATTTCAAAATAGTATTTTTATTAGATTATTATACAAAATAATCGATTCCATTGATCGATTTATTATTCTTATTTCAAATAGAATCAAATCTAGAACTATTGAAATTATCATTCATAATCGATTGTTCTGTGATTTGCCTTAAGGTCGTATAGGTCATTTTATAAATCGAGTTCGCTGCATATATCTGCTGCTTTCTATGAAATTTCTAATAAATTATTTTACTTATATATAGCGATTAGTCAATTTTCAAATTCTCAATATCGATAGCACTCACAGTATGGTACAACTTGAAAATATTATACGTAGATTATACATTATTACAATGATGGAATATTATGTCTGACTTAATAATGTATAGAACCAGTTCAGATAAATTGAATAATTTTATTTAGTTTTTTATTAACCAGTTGGTATTTTATAGTCATGTCTGCTTCACATTATGCTGATTACCAGCTGCTGATTTATCAGCAACATGTAAATCAGCATAATGTAAACTAGACATCATCAAAAAGCTATAATAGTATTTTGCGTTCTTGGAATTTTTTAATTTAATCAAAATATTTAATAAGTATTTTTTTCTATTCGAAATTTTGTAAATAGGATTATTTCTTATTCATGTATTGATCCTTAATACTTTCAGATCATCAATAATTATGCAATCTAATTCTGTTTTAGCTATTCGCGTGAACTCATTTTTATCATCTTTTCAACGGATACTAGCTATCATTTGACCTTTTATTATACCAGCTTTGTAACCCGTCATAAATGACGGAAGCAAAATAAATTCTAGTTTTCATTTCAAATTTAAAAAAATACGCATTTACTTACGAATTTATCCTACATTTATTTATTTTTTTTATTAGAACGCTTAGAAGAGAATATTTTGTAGTATAGTGCAAAATTTTCTATTTCGCTAAGCGTTATTTGTCATCATTGAAAATGTATCGTATTATTCATGTCTACTTTATGTGTCCACAATATTTTATTTGCTCTTCTTTGTTTAGTTTTAATTATTTTTATGCGGGTACCGAAATAAATTTATTTTATGTTAAAAAAAAAAGATATCTTAAGCCATTTGTATATGTATTCACGAAGCGTTCCGTCTAGTTTACAGATATATAACGGCAACTATTATGTATAACGATCGTATTTCTTGATACGATCAATATCAAGAATCATAGCACTCCTTTAACTGTTTTTTTGATTTTTTTCAGTATCTTCCAGTACCTGTTTTCTTGTCAATACAATTATTAACCGTAACATTTCGATATATACAAGAGAGGTATCAAGCAATCCGCCCCTAACTCAGTATAAAATTCTTAGGTGGCTCAAAACTGGCTATGGAAATTCGTTTGTAGTTAATATGCTTTTTTGCCAATACAATTATTAACAGTAACATTTCGATATATACAAGAGAGGTATCAAGCAATCCACCCCCTACTCAGTGCAAAATTCTTAGGTAGCTCAAAACTGGCTATGGAAATTCGTTTGTAGTCAAATTTTGTCGAATGTCATCGAATGTGCTCTCTTGGCAATACAATTATTAATTGTAACATTTCGATATACACAATAAACTCATTGCTAATTAGTGATTCAAAACTGGCAATTCGTTTGTAGTAAAATTTTCTCGAATGTGGAACTATATTCCAACAAACGTGTTTCCCCAATGCAAAAAAATACCTACGAAGCATCTACAAAAGCTCAAGTTTAATATTAATAAATTTGTTCAAAATGTCCCTACTGATCAGGGGGACATTTTTCATTTTCAATCCGCAATCAGTCCCAGTCCCTGTACATTCGTGTATAAAGGTTTTGCTTGAAACCTAATGTTTGGCTTAACCCTAAAATGTTGATTAACACAATTTCAATTTCTAAAAGTTATCAAATTTTGGAAAATTATCTTTAAATTTATGCAAAATTAAAAAAAAATATATATATATATTTTTTCTAGAATGTTCAATTACAAAAAAAAAAAAATTAAATAATATCATTAATTATATAACATTTAGACAACTAAATTTACCTTCAATAATAAAATTCAAAATAACAATTAACATAACAGCAACACACTGTCATGGAGGTCAACTGATGTTACAACCAACTACAATGCAAATTCAAAAAAAAAAAAAAAACAAAACAAAAAAATGCAAATTATAAAAAAAAAATTGGTATGTAATTGAACCATAATAAAATCAACGTAATTAAGTAGCCCACAAATTCTATGTTAAATAATTTTTGGTAAAATTTACTCTTTTTTTTCTTTTGTTTTTTATTTAATTTAAACCTAAATTTGGTTATTGGATTTGGTTATCATTTGGAATAAAACCAAAATAAAATAAAATAGTAATAACAAAAAAACAAACACAAAACTATTAAAATTGAAATTAACAAATTAATAATTGATGGGTTACATTTGAAATTGCGACAACATTGTTAAAAAACAAAACCAATAAAAAAAACTAACAAAACAAATGTCTACCCATTAGTTGACATTAAATAATTAAAAAGTGAAATTTTAAAATTTAAAATTAAATTTAAAGTATACATAATTATTTGGACATACATACATAATTATTTTGTAGTAGTAAATTTAAATTAATGTTTACAATTTATTTCAATCAAGATTGTAGAACTTATAGAAGTCATCTTAATCCTATGTTATGCATGCTACAGTTCAATCTTATTTTATTTTATTTATTTATTATTATGTACATATGAATATAATTATGCAACTAATTTTTGGACCCTTTACCTTATGATATGTGGGCCATCATTACATTTTTATTGATTCTGTTAATGTCTACTTTTATTTTATTTATTTTTTTGTTTATTTTTAATTCAAGGTTTAGAGTTCAATCTTTTAATCGTAAATTTTAAAATCCAATTTACCAGCTTAACGTTACTATTATTTAATATCGTAATACAAATACATTTATCAATTAATGCAATTACAAATTATAATTAGACTTAAATTTAAACTCAATATCAGTATGTACTTGCATACCAGTACTTGCATACCAGTACTTAACATTTATTATGACATTTGGCACCTAACATTTATTACTTGCATACCAGTACTTATCATAATTGTAATTAAGTATACCAGTAGTTGCACACCAGTACATAACATTTATTATGACATTTGACACATAACATGTATTACTTGCATATCAGTACTTAACATAATTCTAATTGCATACCAGTAATTAAAATTTGGAATGTTATCACAGTAAATCTATTATCATAATATCTCTCTCAATCAAACATTTTCTTTATGGCAACCATAATCATAATCATCATCATAACTTTATCTCAATCGACTTATATTCTTTTATATTAATTATTTTAACAAAAAATAATAAATAAAATCAACACTCATTCACGGTCTGAAAATTTTTAAAAATACCATTCTGTCAACTGTCATTTAAAATATTTGCATTTTTTTTAACATTCTGTACCATTATTATCAATAAATATTAAATTTTTAAAATTTTGACTTTATATGCATACAAACATACATACTCCCCTTCAAAAACTACAAATGATTGATTGAATTAATTTATTAATTTCAGTAGGAACATACATACATACTTTTAAAATATTGCATTAATCAAAATATGTATAAATAAAATTTGTTTTGATTTTATTTTTGTTTATTAACAACTTTTCAAGAAATTGAAATAAATTTAGTATTAATGATAAAAAAAAAACAAGTAAAATAAAATAAAAACATTCTTCCGTTTTGAAGGAAAATATTTGATGTTTACTGCAATTTTTTAAAATATATCAATTTAAAAAAATAAAAATAAACTTGACAAAGCACCCTGTAGCTTTTTTGGTTTTTATGATTTATGTTTTTTTTATAAAGAAATAAAAATTAAATTATTGAAAAAATATTCAAGAACAAATGTGTCAATAATTAAAAGTTAATTTGTCAAAAATTATTATTTGGTTTGCTACGCTAATTTGGAGTTAATATGAAAAATTTCTAAGATTGTCAATACGTAAGAGTAAATCTATCAAAAATAATTTACTTTCATTTCCTATACCTTTTAAAATATTTTAAGTATTTAAATTATTATAAACCTATACTCATCACATTCGAAAAACATTAATATACAACCTTAATTAAATTTAATAAAGTATTCAGTATGACAGCATTTAATTAATTTAATACAATTGATATTATTTACCCATCACGAATCGTATACCTGTACTTATTCAATACTGTTTCAAAATTGTTTTTTTTTTTGCAAATTTATATTAAATTTGTTCGCGTACAAAAAATTTTATAAAACTTTATGAAATATTATGAAATTTTTACAAAAATTAATAAGGTCTAAAATTAATAATACCCTATTCACACTATGCTCTATAATATGTTATCAACGATTAACTAGGTGTTATAACTGCAAATTTTGTATGTAAATGAAGCTATCAAGTATAAAATGTTTTTTTTAACAACTCTAGCAGAAAAAATCAATTGTCAATTGATGGGAAATAATTTGTTTATTTATTTTTTACAAACAAAAAATGATAAAAAAAAATATTTTCAATTTTCATTTTTCTCTATAAAGCAATATTAATAGATATTCTTTGATTGCAACTGCATAGTAGAGATAGAGTTATGATTTTTGGTTATTCTGATTCTATATTATATTTTTTTAATTCTTTTTTGCTTTATGAATTTCCAATCTAAAGTAAATTGTCTTTCGTTTGTATTAAAAATGTATGCATTTTATTTTATTTGTATACTCTACCCCTATCCAACAAGTGTTTATTTGATATGACATACATAACCTGACCCTATTGCCGCTACACTATATATATTATATAAAAGCAAAATCAAACAAAAAACAACAACAATTAAAATCATTTGCAAGACTCTCTCTATCAAAGCTAGAAACTATGCAGATGAACACGCATAAAATAAAAAAATTTAGTTCAATATTTTGTATGTGTTATTATTAACAAGGACATTAAAAGGACGAATTACAAAATGTTTAAGTAATTTTATGTGTACTGTAAAAAAACCACATACATTTTCAAAAAAATTTCAAGCTTTAATAAATCGTCAAAATTTTTGTTCTGTGTGATTACTCTATATCATATTTACTTTATGGTATTATACACTCATACTGTGAATAGGATATCCGAGCTCGATTACATGTTATACACTCGTAGTGTGAATAGCATATAATTTTAATTGTGACAGTCACAGAAATATATATATATACAAGTTGAATTGACAATTTGAATTAACTAAATTGTAATCTTTATGGTTTGTGTCTTGGAATCAACCAACTCAAAATGCTTTCAATTAATGACAGCTCAATTCTAATTAAAAACATATAAATCAAAGGTTAAAAATAATGTACCTACATAAATTTAATTTTTTTTTTAATTGAATTATTTTTAATTGATAATTTAAAATTTTGATTTAAATTCTCAAAAACATTTCAATTTGGTGTTTAGCGAATTAGAATTAGAAATATTATTTAATTAGGTACTAACAACAACTTTAAAAAAAACTTGATTCTAAGGATGCTCCATTTGGCATAATAAGCAGCAAAAAACAATAAAAATTTCATGAAATTTTATAAAACTTTATGAAGGTTTTTTGTACGCGAACAAACTAAATATAAAATACTAATATAATGTCAGTGCTAATCTAGTAAAGTTTGGGTGCACTTTAAAAAAAAAGTATGCACATTACAACTCAAAACACCAACAATAATGTAAAGTGTAAATATATATCATCTTAAATATATATATAAATATATATACATCATAATGTATTCATATTATTTTCTCACTATACATTTTACTTCTACCTATCTATACCTACTTCCATAAAACATTTAAAACAATTGATTTATTCTCTCAATTATCATTCTTTCATTCATAATGAACTGTTTTTTTCATTTTTATTGTTGTTGTTATAAAAGGCTTCAGACAAAAACAAAATTAGTATATATAAAATATATATATTTTTTGTTGATATATCACTTTCTCAACAGAATTTTAAGCAATATAATTGTAAGTCATAATTAAAAGTTAATTTATTTCAATTATGGGTTGTAGTGCTTCAGCAAATATGATATTCAGCAAAATAAGCAGGAGAAGCAAGGGTATCTACATTTATTTCAGTGTATTTAAAGTATACATACTTTTATTCTTAACCATCCCAAATCTTCCTCGATATTGGATTTAAATATAACGAATGGATGTCTGGTCCCTCTATCCCCACAGCCGCATATGAAATTATTATAATTAGTGTCCTCGCGACATTACAAAAATATCTATATATTTAATTTGAACAGTGAAAATTTATTTTCATGCTTATTAACGTACTATATACCCAAATATTTGATTAATATCACATTTATTTATTATTATCATTATTTTTTTTAAATCGATTAATTTCAATATGAAAAACAAACCTTATGTTAATTATATTAAAAATTTGGTAATGACGTAAAATAAACTCATTGAACTTGTCAATAATTTTTTAAAAATTAATAAATAATTTACATATTATACATATACATACATGTCCATATATATATGTTATCTCATTATTTAAACTTATCGTTTTTTTTTTTCAAAATCTAATTAATTACCAAAAATGAAAATAAAATGTCAATCTGTATAAAGATTACAATCTAAAAAAAAAAAAAGTTATGTAGACAAAATATGTCATCACCAGTATAAATTACATTTTATCAAATATACAAACCAAAAGCTGTTGTCTTGTCTACATAAATATAGATATACCAACTACAGTATATTTAATATTATTAAATTTTGGAAAAATTTATTTAACTTTTTGATTTTTAAAAACAAAAAGTAAAAATATTACAACATTATTATGATATACAATACATCTTTATAATTAATTAAAAAAAACAATCATACAAACTAACTAAAATAAAAGGCAATTGTTATAATTATATAGCATAGATTTAAACCAATTAAAATGAATATATCGATTGGTTTTATTTGAATTATTAAAAATTATAACAAATATATATAAAATAAAAACAAAACCAAATAATTTTAACGATATATTAGATACATACATGTCTAACGCTAACCGCAAATTTTGAATTTGAAATTGGCAAAACAAAACAGCTTTAACATTATTTATTACATAAATAAAAAAAATAAAATAAAAAAACAAGACAAAATTAACAAAAAGTTATACCACAAATGATAATGATCTGTGTTCTATGTGCTTTCTATTCTATAATTGTTAGCATACTAACACTAACACAAAGTCTTTTTATTTAAATCTATTTCTGGATTATTTAATTAATTATCCCCCACGTTTTCTTCATTGGTTCTAACAATCATTAATAACAATAGCATATAGTTGAGGAGCCTGAATATTGAAATTAATCAAGTTTTATATATTTGCAACAGTAATACATATCCAATTCTAGTTTGTTTCAATTACACCCAGCCCCTGACACTACTGAAATGAGGCTATTTAATTTTTTACATGCTATTTAATTTTTATTATTTAATCACACTCCGATGAATCTGTATTTAATTCAGTTGGCTGATTTCCTTTATCAAAATTTTATTCAATACACAGAGAGGATGTAATAACAAATAAAAAAAAATTGCATTCTGTTGCAGCGTTTCAAAAGCTTAAACATATTAGGAATGAACATAAATTGAAAAATGATCTGGAATGATCATATATTCGATGTTGCATAAAAAGCAGTCAAATTAATGGGATTTTTTACATCTGCAAGGCTTACTTCTGCTCCTGTGACCTCTTGAAAATCTATAAAGTTTTCATTGGACTCAAAATGGAATATAATTTTCACATATAGGTTGGCGCTTCTAGTAAGACGTTAAATCATTTGGATAAAGTTCAAAAACGGACTAATCGTCTTTTTAATGACTTTTCAAATGTCACTGCTCATATTGCTTCGCTTAGACATAATCGTAGGAGTCGGAGCTGTTTCCCTTTTTTGTAAATATATCATAGGAAATTCAATCTGTATTATATCGACTCAATCGCTTCCCTCGTGAAAAATAGCATGGGCAGTATGTGCTCATCCGTACACCGTAGAAATCCCTAAATAGCAGAAAACAAATTATAGAAATTCGTTTATAACCAGAACATCGCGAATGTGAAAACAAATTGCATCTTATGTGTTGACCAATTCTATATTTATGACATACATAAATTCAAGACAAACATTAACACATTTGGTTGTGATTGTCTACTCTTTTACTCTTCACCTTTCCTAACTTCCCCTTCCCTACCTAGTCAAACGTACCAATCGATGTAAAAGGTTCTCCCACCTAGTGTTTTGGTTGTTTATAAAAAAAAAAAAAAACAATCTCCGAAAATTCTAAATCCAAAGAAAATGCAACTTCCAAAAATCTACGACGCAGGGTGAAAGTTCCTGTTAATTTCGAGCAAATACAAAACGAATAGTCGCAAAGCAAGTCCTAGTTGTATTTTTTGTAAATTTTAACGTAAAGAAAACTAGTTATTATCATAATATCAAATACAGAATCTGATTACTTGCGTACTGATTAGTTGGCATTTTATCCTTAGAAATTTCAAATTACGATATTCTGATTTTTTAATTCCCTCCTAGATAGGGACAAAAATATTTTTCAAAAAATTCATAATTTCATAACTCAGAATGTTTCAAGCTCAGAATAACATTTTAATATAATTCCAATTTTAAAACCTTTACCCTAAAATTTTGGCAATTTAAAAACTGTATTGAATTACCCATCGATTAAAAGATTAAAATTTTAAAATAAAAAACCGTTATCAAGTTTTATACGTCTGAGCCCCCGAATATAAAAACTAATATTTTGCATACTAATTGAATATTGGACATGATCACATCATATATAAAAGATGTCAATTGCCTTTTTAAAAATATCTTCATATGACAGGATATAACTATTATTGTAAACTAAATGCGTTTTAATTTTTTAATAATAATATTATAAATGTATTTCTATTGTTGCCTTTTATTTTTAACGGATAATTATTTATTTTTAGAATTTCAAGTCCAGTTATTAAAAATTGTCATAGCAGCGAAAAAGTTCAAAAAAACAAACAGAAAAACTTTGAAAGAAATTGTTTTTTTTTTTTTTTTGATTAATTATAAAAAAAAAATATCCAAAACAGGTAATCTATGCATTTAAAAACAAGTCGAAATATATTAAAAAAATATCATTATAAATTATTACACCTTAATAAAATGATAAATTTTTTTTATTTTTATTTATAATTATAAATTTTTTTTAAAATTAATTAAAATACAGAATATGTATACAAAAATGAGAAATAAATAATTTGGGATTTTTTTGAATTGTCGATTTGAAAAATTTTGGGTAAATATAGGATATCCAGAAAACTGGTAACACCTTACCTACAACTAAGAACTTTTTCGAGAAGTACTACCAGACTGATATGCCATCCAAAGAAGAATCATGGGAAAACAAAACTGGTAGTGGTGGTCATCATCTCTATACGCTACTGGACCTGGAATGGAATTTAATGAATCTAAAAAAGGGGGAGATGGCGTCTTCTTCGTCTTACAATCACATGTCTGTATTTTCATTTGTCTATATGTCATTTGCCTGTATTTATATGTACAATTTATGCCAAATTCCCAATTTAAATACAATTTATATAAAATTTATCCCAAATTTATCTCAAATTTAATTTATGCCAATTTATCCCAAAATTCAAAATACCACAATCCAACTTTAATTTATTTAGTGTTTTCGAATTCAATTATTTTGTTTGTATCCAACAGTGTCAATATGTATGTAAAGCATAAAAATGTATTAGGTAAATATTTTGGAAAAAGGACTACATCCAAAAACGGCTACACATATAAATATTCTGTAAAAGGCATAGAACTTTGATTTTTAATTCAAATCTAAAATCTCTCTTAACTCAGAATCTCGCAAATATATATATTAATTATATTTCTACAAATAAATGAACCCCTTAGCAATAAATTACATTTATCATATTTAGTATCCAGCATATCCAGTCAAATGAAATACAGGCAATTGAAATACAGGTAAATTACATTCAGGCCAATAAAATTTAGGCAAATAAAATATAGGCAATAGGCATATAGGTATTGCAAGAAATACAGGCATATGAAATATGGGCAAGTGAAATACAGGCAATTGAAATCCAAGTAAGTGACATTCAGGCAAATAAAATATAGGTATTTTTTCAAGAAATACAGGCATATACAGACATAAGACATACAGGCATATAGCGCTTCCAAACTAAATGCTATCTTCCAGGCGAAAATTATCTTCATAATAGAAGCTTTGAACTGGCATAAAGTCAGAATAATATCATTCAGTAACATCTGTATCTTATGATATACGTCAGTAATATTTGTAGGTAGTAAATTACATCACTAGAATCACTAACCGCCTACTCAAAGACTGTAATGGACTGCCGCATTTCTCTGTATTCTTATTTGCTATCATCAGCATTATGGTGGTGGTTATCATTGCATTACAAGCCATTGTAATTGACAGAAACGACTTTGGTTCCATTCAAATGATTTCTACAAATGTGAAGAGAAATATGATACAATCACGAAAATCGGTAACCACCTACTCAAAGAATGTGATGAACTTATGCATTTTCCTTTATTCTTATATCTCATCATCAGTACACCTACTATGGTTGTGGTTGTCATAAGACACTGCATTATAGACAATTATGCCAGAAGGCTTTGGTTCACCTAAAATGATTTCTACGGAACCAGCAAATATCAAGAGGAAGATGATACAATCCTGTGTCATCTCTGCATCTGCACCACATCGACCCACAAAAGAAAAACTAGTTCAAGAACCTATTTCTTAGAATTCCTGAGTTATCTAACATATTCGAAAATTAAGTGTCTCGATCGCTTTGTAAAATATTCAAATTGCTGCAATAATCAGATTTGAACGGAATATCAAGTATGGTTTCATTTCGGCCAATGACCTTTACTGATACGACTCCTATTCTTAATATATCAGTACGGGACCTGTTTTTTACGAGTTTGGTTTTGTTGATCTTTTGGAAGGACAATATTTTCCTAGAAAAAAAAATTAGTAGTTTTCCAAATTTAATTAGTTGGTATAACAAAAAATCAATCAATTAATAAATATTTATAAACTATTACTTGTTCCACTTTATGTAGGCAAATTTTACAGTATCGTGAGGTAATCAAAAACTGTAAGCCCATACTTCGATACACGAAAATATATTCTACCTAAATTACTGACAATAGGATACAAAAAATTAACAAATTGAGAATGTAAAATCGAGAGATGGACAAAATCCCAGCAAATCTCTAAAACCAAAGTTATCATCATTGTTCTGTAACCCCATCCATGGCGTATACAAATCAAAGTCCCCAAAAATAAAATCCCAAAAAATATGACCGACAGTTTGTTTTGTTGTGTGTTGGATACATGTTGGATATTTGCTTTGTGTAGCCTTGGTTTGAATATAAAAAAAGGATATATTACTCCTTTGGCCATTTTATCATTTTGGGATTTTGTTTTTGGGAATAATTTTATCAAAGAAAATATACAAAACATGAACTAAAAACATTTATCTCTTAGAGCAGTTGCTGACACGAAGAAAAAATTCATCGCTTCACGTCTAGCTGAATATGCATTTCTGTTGGACACTGTAAACGAAGGGATCAAATATTTTATTATGTTGGTAGTACTGCCCACTTTTTACTGTCAAAAAAGATTATTTGTATATAAATAAAATACAGGTTATAAATTTTTTGGATAATATGAATACTGTGGCATTTGTTGAAAGTTTTAAAATATTTTTTACAAAAACACAATTTTTAACAAAAAATCTTTAAAAAAAATTAAAAACTGTTTATTAACCCGTATTTAACTGTTTTATTCATTAAATTTATTTATTTAATTCGATTTTTTGATGAAAAAACACAAAATAATTTGGCGCGATACTCTACGATTTCAACTTTTGAGGATATAAAACATGGCTGTTGACGTCCTATGAAAAGTTTAACAGAAATTAATTACTCAATTGTTTTGACATTTACCCTCCCACCAATTAAGACTATCACGTCTGCTTCTAATAGAATACAAAACTATCACTTCACCGATATTTTCATACAATCACATGCGATTGGTCTAAGTAAGAGAATATGGTTGATATAGTTATTTCATCTGATACAAGTCGACAAAATTTATTTGATAAAAACAAATATCGAAAGTCGTTTTTGATTCCCAATTTCATTATCTACATTCGAAATAAGTTATTATAAGCATAAATTTAATTCTGTAATGTGAAACAACATTTTTTTTTCATTTTTACTAACAAATAAAAATCTTTTAAAATCGAATTTTAAATTTTTAGAAAATAATTTGGTTTTTTTCATTTTTATTTTTTTGTTTTTCTGTTCAAAAATTCTAAACTTGATAATCTCGTTTCTATTTTATAATAAAAAAATAAAAATAAATATAAAAACATACAAAAAACAAACAGATTGTTCAATAGATAACTGTTTATAATAATTTTGAGTAAAACTTTACTTAGTAATAATAATCGAACGTGAGAAAAACCGCAAAGAAAGGCGCTTTCAAAAAAAAACTAAAGGCAAAAATCGAAGCTAGAATGGGTGTGACGATGACAGCTAAATAAAAGATAAAAATAAAAAAGATAATATATATATATATTTTTTAGAATTATGATCCTTATCCCGACTGTTGTTTGTTTTCTTATGCGTAACTGTTCTTAAATAAAATTTAAATACAAAATTAACCGGTCTTACTTCGAGTACCGTTAAAAAATTTTTCGATTTTGTATTTTCTTTTAATTTATTCCTTTTCCGGTTACTTTTAAATAACTAAAAATGACATCATTAATTCTTTACAAATTTTTTTTTTTTTTATATTTCATTTCGATTTGATTGATTTTCTATGTTTTTTTTTTTTTTTGTTTAATTAAAATTTTAAAAACAAAAAAATACAACTCGTGTTGTATTCTAATAAAAACAAAATTGTATAAATGGAGCGTATCCAATTTCATTAATTAATTAAAAATCAATTTTATCATTATTCGATGCGATTTTTTAACTGGATTATTGTAGAATTTAAAGAAAATATATTCATGTTCTTGAAAAAAAAAAATTGTTTTTTTATTATGTCTAGCAAGACTTAGAGACTAGATAAGATGAAATAATTTTTTTTAAGTTTTTCAGTCATCTTGAGAGTATAGGGCTTCAGAATTGCTAAGATAATGTGAATCTGCAGCTGTCCTTTAATTTTAAGTCAAAAAAAGAAAAAGGCAATTGAAACATGAAATCTAACGATATGGCAAGTACGAGTTCAAATACCATGGGAGATAAAATTAATCTCTTCTACGACACATCGTAGAGCAACAAGACTAGATTCATCGACTATCGGCTAGTAGAAAAAACAAATTTTATCTCGCATAGGATTTGAACCAGCACTTGCCACATTGTTTAGATTGCATTTTTCTGCCATTCAATAGAATGAAATATAAGTATTCCGAAACAACACTAAAAATTTAGAAGTAATACTAGATAAATGCAAATCTAGTACTATATGACAGTAGACTAATCAATTAGTTTGTGAAAATAATGACAATTGAAAACTATAAGCTCAGAATCACAAAATTCTGAATCATGCCGAGACCATTATACTGTGTGATATTATGTACTTTTATTTACAATTCCAAGACTATAACTTTAACTACGTCTACGTGGAGACTTGGCATACGCAATCACATACAATAGTTTTTTCTGTTAAATTTTTGATATTATATAATATATTAATAGGCTAATAATGTCTTTAAAACTTTCCACCTAGGTGTATTAAATCAAAAAGCAGTGACAGGATCCCAAAAATTTGGAAATGAAACTTTTTCAAAGTATATTACCGCAAACAATTACCGATCAAGTAATAAAAAAATTAAAAAGTACTATTTTTTATACTAATTATTCAAATCTATAATTATAATTGACAAGCATTTAAGGACCTGCGCAGTAGACACCTTTTCATTTTATTTCGATTCTCCTTAATGAACTTCTAATATAATAAATAAGTTGTATATAAAACAGAAATGCGCACACAGTTGAAAATTTTGTACTCATATGATTTTATTGTTCAGCAAATACATTATGCATAAGTGAGATCTTATGAAAATAATAAACAAAAGTAAACAAATCAGTTATTATATTTTATATTATGTACTTGCAAATGAATTTATGTACATATGCCAAAAAAAAAACAAAGAAACAAATTCATCTCAAATAAAAAATATAAAAAAGCAAAAACAAAAATTGTTCATATGACGAGCAAATTTATTTTTATATAGTAGAGTTAGAGTACTTCATTTTGATATAGTAGGTCACTTGAATTCTTCATTTTTATCTTTTTAAGTAACTGTTTCTAAATTTTTGTTATTTGTAGTAATAATATAGTTTTTATTAAAATTATGTATTATGTAGGTATATATATATACGTACCTCTTTAATAACAAAACTTTTTATTTTTAGTAATTTTATCACTAAATGCTTCTTACTATAGGGAATATATCGGAAACGAAGCAGTATATGAGGGACTTGTATTTATGTGTCCTAAATAAAACTTACTAACCACAAAACTTTTTATTAAACACGAGTGATTTCTACTATATCGTGCGAAGTCTATGTCAGTACGTAAATTACTGTTTTTTTAAAAACTTTAAATTTGACTTCAACTTGAAATATAATTACTCAACAGGGGCCCCTAGTAAATCATTAATATATAAACAAAAACATATCCAAGTGTTAAACCCATATAAGAAAACTATACTAAAACTATTTAATACAATAACCAAATAGCAAAACATGATAGAATTATTCAAAGTAATCAAATTAATTAAAATTACCCAAAAAATAAAGTACCTATTAAATTTTTTTAATTTTCCCTGGTTTGTGTCTTTGAATTTGTTCGAAATGTTTCTAATTGACCAATGCAAACACATTTTGAAGTTCAAATGAATGTTTATTTATTTATTAGTTTTTTTTTTAATTTCCATGGTTTGTGTCTTTGAATTAGCCACTTCAAAATGTTTCTAATTGACCAATGGAAATACATTTTCAAGCTCAAATGAATGTTTATTTTGTATATTAGTTTTTTTTAAATTTCCCTGGTTTGTGTCTTTGAATTTGCCACTTCGAAATGTTTCTAGTTGACCAATGCAAACACATCTTGAAGTTCAAATGAATGTTTATTTATTTATTAGTTTTTTTTTAATTTCCCTGGTTTGTGTCTTTGAATTAGCCACTTCGAAATGTTTCTAATTGACCAATGCAAACACATTTTCAAGTTCAAATGAATGTTTATTTTGTATATTAGTTTTTTTTTAAATTTTCCTGGTTTGTGTCTTTGAATTAGCCACTTCGAAATGTTTCTAATTGACCAATGCAAACACATTTTCAAGTTCAAATGAATGTTTATTTTGTATATTAGTTTTTTTTTAAATATCCCAGGTTTTGTGTCTTCAAATTAGCCACTTCGAAATGTTTGTAATGCAAACACCTTTTTAAGTTCAAATGAATGTTTATTTTGTAAAACAAAATAATGACAAGCAAAAAAAAAGTATTCCTATTAGTGATTGTCATGCTGATAAATCTTGATTTGCCATCGTTAAAAATACACTAGGTTTGATAAAAATCCTTCTTGTAGGAAAAACAGCAGAATAAAAATATTATAGAAAACATATCAAGGACAATATTGACTATTTCTTTAATTAGTGCGATTTTTACAAAACTACTTTTTTCTTCATCTTCACATGGTGTCCCCATTGTATGCAAAAGACAATTTTAAACCAGAATGGACAGTTGTACATAGGTGACTCCACGGAGAGGTGCAACAACAAGCAAATTAGAAAAAGAAAAAAATTGTAACAAAAATGTCATGTTTAAATTAGACAATACATTTATAAAAAAAAAAAAGAAAAATTATTGTTTTTTAGAAAATATAGAAATATTTTATTATTACAAAATCTCTTGTCAATTTTTTTTTCAACTTTACACACACAAACATGGTATGTCGTAGTAGGTGTCCAAATATACGTCAATTAATTATTTGAATGCTTTCATAAATTCTACAATTATTGCTATTGTATTTGCATTCCAATATTTGAACATTTACAGTTATTTCAAATAGCAGTAAATGATCCTGAATTGAATTTTTTGAATTCCTGAAGGAATTTTTTTTTTTTAAATTCATCTGGTATCAAAAAACTTTAATATTTAATATTCAAATAAATTAATTTTTATTACTTGAAAAAATTTTCAATATATTCTTTTCTTCTTTTTGTTGTTGTTGTTGTTTTTTTTTTTTTTTTGCTTTTGAATCCATTAACCTAAATTTTACCATGACATATTTATTTTAATATACATTTATGTATAATAATATATAATATTCATAATGTTTAATGTTAAAAAATTTAACATATCCGGCTTATAATAGTAACCAAAAACCCAAAAACAAAAGAAACAAAAATCAAAATAAAAACAAAAAACAAAAACTATAAATAAAGAACTTCATAAATAACGAAAAAAAAAAAATGTTATTTTTATTTAATTTTTTGGTATAGACATTTTATTTCTATGAAATTAAAAAAAAATTTGCAAAAATATAAATTTTAGTATTAAAAATTTAACTATTGAACTATTAAAAATTAAATATATATATATTATATTCCCTTCCCTTGAAATGTTATTATATATTAAATGTTAAATCTATTAAAATAACAAAACAGCTAAATTGCAATTTAATATTTAAACATGGCTTTTCTGAATAGAAATATATGTATGTATGTATGTATATGTAGGTTTTTTTGAAAAATAAAATTTTTTGAATTTTTTACTGTAGGATACTATGATTTTTATAATTAAGTAATTTTATGTATTATTAAGTAATAATTGGTATAATATAGATATAATATACAAGTCCACCAGTGTAATAATAAAAAAAAATATAAAAGTATAAATAAAAAAATAAATTAATTTAATGGTAATACTCGAGTGGTTTTCATAAACAGCAATATTGGCAACATCCTGAAAAAAAATGTTTCAAATGTAGTTTGTTTATAAACATTTCTAACTTAGCAGGAAAACTGTCAATTGTCACTTACTGTTAAATAACATAGTTAATTGTCAATTACTGTTAAATAACATTATCAATTGTCAGTTACTGTTAAATAATATTTTCAATTGTCAATTACTGTTAAATAACATTATCAATTGTCAGTTACTGTTAAATAATATTTTCAATTGTTAATTACTGTTAAATAACATTGTCAATTGTCAATTACTGTTAAATAACATTATCAATTGTCAATTACTGTTAAATAACATTATCAATTGTCAATTACTGTTAAATAACATTATCAATTGTCAATTACTGTTAAATAACATTGTTAATTGTCAATTACTGTTAAATAACATCATCAATTGTCAATTACTGTTAAATAACATTATCAATTGTCAATTACTGTTAAATAACATTGTCAATTGACATTTACTGTTAAATAACATTGTCAAATATCTTAATAAGTTCAAAATATAACGGTCTATGTTATTATTTTGAGCTACCTGAGGCATAGCTTCCACTTACTTTCTTATGATCAATTTTTCAACCTAAAATGTTTTACATGCAATGTTTTGTTCCATTTTTAACCTAGGAATTTTGAACCGATTATTTATTCACCCATTTTTATTTTAAAGTTATACTTTAACACTGTGTACATAAACTGGGAACAATTAAACATTATTATTATAATTTTTATCAATACTTTTTTTTAATATCTAATAAAAACTCTTAAGAGTAGCGCAAACTAAAGATTAAATAGGAGCACTAACGATTTGACAGAAAACATGTTATCTGGTTATATATATTAATTATTACAACTTACTACATTTAGAAATAGTGGAAGTTGAACTATTTTAGTTGCGGACGTAAGTTCAGCGAGTACAAAGTGAAAAGAAAGGTCTACCGCAAAATATTTGTTTAGATGAAAGAGATTTGTTGAAAATCTATGTAAATCATTTCATACTTTACATGGATACAATTTAGTGTATATCAATTCGATTCGATTATTATCTAACTACGTTATGGATAATTGTGTGTTATCAAAGCTTACCTTTGGTGAAGGATTGACCACAATTTTTGTTTCTTAGTGTCTTAGAATTAAATAATCAAATTTTAAATTACAGTTCAATTTCTATTTATTTATAAATAATTATATTAATTTTTCATAACACAAAGCTTGTTGCTATACATTTGTGCTGTGAGTTTTAAATTTTAATTTAAACTTATGAATTGTACTACTATGCTAAAAAAAACCAATTAACGGACAGTTGAAATGAAATACCACAATATTATATTATATAACACATTTCAAACTTAATAACAAAATTATCATAACGTCATAATAATAAAATAAAACTAAAACATTATTGACAAAATTGCATATAAATATTATTAAATTAACAAAACTGTTCCGATTATTTTAAATAAAAAAAAAATAAAATAAAAATGAATAAAAATAAATAAAAATATCGATAATAATAAAAAGAAAATTTTATCTGTCAAGAAAATTATGACAAATAAAATATCATATCGAATCAAATACATCCTTATTATTGAAAAATCAAAATAAACATAATTACATATTATATAAAAAAAAAATTTACATAATAAAATATATAAACATAAATTATATAAATATTAATAATAATAATAATAATGATTCCAAAATGAAAAAAAAATAATATTAACAAGGTTGAAAAAATCGAAATCGATTAATTTATTCCGAATCAATATTAATATATATATGCAAATTATATAAATATATATGTGTGTATGTACGTTGGTTTTAAATCAATGATATAGTTATGTTGCAGCTGTCAATTTACATTAATTAAATATTATAATTAAAATCGTTGAACTGTTCGATATTAGGATATTGACCTATATATATATGTGTATATTAGAATATCCCTAATATTAGTGAACTCAAACATTTTGATATTGTTTTGTTGTATTTTATTTTTACTTTACAATGTACACCTAGATCACAAATAACAACAACAGTGTTAAGTATATTAAATATGTTATAAGTATATGAGAAAGTGAATCTATAAAATCTAAAACATCGTTGTCAAATCTAATGGTTGGAATCTCTGCTATTTTTATTTTTTGCTAATATATTATTGCAATTGCAGTACTAGTTTATTAGGATGTAAATGTATGTAGTAAAAAAAATTCGATTTTTTTATACTTATTATTTTTTTAACAACCGAACATATTTTTCAATATTATTTAGTACTTTACCTTTAGTACCTTTGAGTACTTTAGCAAAAAAATTGTTGGAGATAGAATGATCTATTATTGTAAATTTAATCTGAGCTATAGGAGTTTACAGAAAAGCGGATTTGAAAACTAGAGTCCATAACAAATATTCAATACAGCTCCGAAATTGCATATCCAAATATTATATGGGTACCTGTGTTTATGTGAACGAAAAATTAAATCTGATAGTTGAACATTGTAACAATTTTATTTCATTAGTTAAAATTACTGAAGTTATTTTATTAAAGTTATTGAAATTTAAATATGACGTTACATGACAAACGGGAACTCTGACAGGATAGTGCAATGCATCAAAATAATTAATAAAAAAAATTTATTCGAAATAATTAACATTTTTCACAATAATTTCACTTATTTTATGTAAAAATTTTAAATTTTGACAGCTATAGTAATCGAAAACGGTAACTCTGACGTCTGTTAGTAGAAATAAAAATGTTAAAAATACCATATATCTAATTTTGTTAAATTGCATATCATCGGAATGTTTATTAGACATTCAAATCTATTTTCGTTATCCCCCTGTATCCCAAGTTAAATTTAAAAATACACCCTCCTGCGTAGAACAATTTTTTTCCTAAAATATCCCAAGGAACCACTCCTTAAAGGATTTTTTCAGATCAAACCGGATAGACCTGTACACTGTAGTAATATAAACATTTTCCATTCATAATTCGTTGGAAATGAAAGGGTTAAAATATCATTTAATACCACAAAAAAATATCTTATATTTTTATTCTAATTTATTTCTTTAATGAATTTACATTATTAAATACATTTCAGTACTCGAATACTCTGCACAAAATTAAAATTACATTCTATTCGAAAATGTATATGAAAAAAAAAATTAATGTCACATTCGAATTCGATCGGAAATAACTTAAAAAAAAAAAAATACTTAGCTGATACATTAATTTCTAAATTTTATTAATATGTATAATAAAAAAAAAATTTAAATTTTTATTAAAAATAAACAGAATAGCTATGTAAACTTATTCAGTAAATGAATATACATAGGTATGATATGGTAATCTAAATAATGATTTTTATAGATAAAACTTGTATAGCATTTTATAAAAGCCATTTTCATTTTTTAATTTAGTGTTTCACACCTTAAATTTGAAAACAAAATGATATAAAAATAAAAACAACAACAATTAATAATAAATTCTAGTACACTTTATTATCTTATAATAAAAAAATTTTGTTTTTTTTTTTTATCATTAAAATTTATTTAAAAATGAATTCATCTCATCAAAATTTGAATTTTTTGAATAAAATTTGAATTTTTTTTATGTGGTTTTACGTAGGGCTTTACTTAGGATTTGAGGTTCACTTAACTTAGGATTTTAGTTCTTAATTTTTTAATACTTCATACTTTTGCATTATGATTTGAAAATGTATGTTTATTATTAATATTTAAAATAAAATGATCACCACCTATTCCAATGGCGCCAGCTTGAGGTGAGTCTTTACTTCGTTTATAATTTACTTTTTTTCCTTTCTGATCACTTGGAAAAAGCATATAGATATTGCAGAACAAATGAAGCTAAACATAAATAGTATATATACTGGCTAATTGGCAAAAACTCTCCTCTCGATATTGGCTATAAAGTACTTTTATGCAATTCAATCTTAAAATCAATCTTGTCATATGGCTGCCAATTATAGAAAAATACATCTAAAAGTAATGTGGATTAAAATTATATACAAATAATATAATCAAAAATATTTAGAATCATTTCCGAAGGTCCTTGGTATGTAAAAAATTGCAACATACACGGCAAAGACTATGAACAAGTCAAACAATCCAAACTATCTAGCGCGGAATCTTTTATGCATACCCCTATAGTGGAACAAATTAAAATGGAGCATCTTAGCAGTGTAGATGTAGTGGTTAATCTGAATTAATGTCTTGATTATACGTCTTCAACTTTAGTATGTATAGAATTTGAATAATACTTGTTTCTTTTGAATAAGCCAAAATGGGAAATTATTGTCAATTTCTATAATGGAAAAATTCCATAAATACTTAAAATGTTAAAATATTTGATTATCCTAATGTTATTAAAATTCAATTTTAGCATAAGCTTCCAACACACATATTTCATGTAGTGGTTATGATTGAGTTATGTTCGACTTCTTTACCGTTAATTATCAATTATCGTTAATGTTAATTATCGTATAAATTTCTCCGGTATTGAATTTTGACTGGCACAAGTACAAAGAATACCTAATCAATAGATCAAAGATCAACTTTAAGGGTAAACAAATCCATTACAGATATTTAGTGAGTATATTATGATATTTCATCTCTTTAAAAAAAAAAAACTAATATTAATTTGCTATCATGAAAGCGCAGTTCATAAATAAATCGCAATATTGAAAATAAATCGCTGAAAGATGATTAACACTTATATAGTTTTCAATTTGATATAGTCTAATTTTTTAATTAATCTTTTTATCTTTTTATAAATAATCAGTAGCTTCTATTACTCATTTCACATCTCAACAAGTTCATTATTCTCACCATAATATAAATGACTTATAAGATTGCTCACAATTAATTAAAAAAAAATAATTAAATTATAATCTAGAACATTTATTTAAATAAATTAAATAATTATTTAAAATTAATTATTAAAAATTAAAACAAAATTTTTTGGACAAATTTGAAACATTTAAAATAGTTGTTTGACTTCTTCTGTACTCCCCTCAAGATAATAATATTAATTAAGTAATCTGATAATTATTATAAAATATTTATTAATTTTTATTATTATTTTTATTAATTTTAAGTGTAAATTTTCAATGAAAAGCATAAAAAAGCATAAAAACAAATTGATTTATATTTATATGTATATATATATATATATATATAGTTATAGTTATAAACTGGCTTTAAATAAAAAAAATAAAAACATAATTAAAAAAAGTTATTGAACTGGTTGGACGCGTTAGGTGGTAAATTTTTTGATATTGTTTTAACTGGTAATAAATAATTAAATACCGTATTTAAAAATGACTATATGCCAAGTATAATAAAAACAAAAAATTTACTAAAGAATAGAATATAGAAAATCTATTTGTTTTTAATATTTAAATTTTCAAGGACAGGATATTTAGGTTTTTTTTAACACAATTTTCATTTTTTTTTTTCTTTGAATTTACACAAGTTATAATTTTTTTTTAAATTTTATATGTCTTCTATAATTGAACTATAATAACTCTAATTGAGTTGTTAGCTTTTTTTAAATATTTCGTTATTTAAATTTATATTTATTTTGTTAATGAGTGAAACTAATTCTGAAGAACAAGAGTCTGACCTAAAATTAATATCATTATTTTTCTTCTTCAGTTGAAAATCCACTACTAGATGTCTGCGGTCACATTTCTGAAGCTCTCTTTATATTGCGCTGCGTGCATTAATTCTTCCACCGTTTGGAGCCATTGCCGGATGTTTCTTAGCTATTACATTTGGTTTCTGCCAACATTTCCTTGCAGAATCAGTTGTAGAATATAATGTTTGTCATTTCGCATCATATAAACCTGCAGATAAGTTGTTTTTGATTGTTAATCTACCTCCACCTACTCTTACTATTGTTCACTCGATCTACCCATGATATATTCAGTATTCTATTTCAAATGTTTCAATCTTATTCATGGTCGTTATTGTCCATGCTTCCATACCATAGAGTAGTATCGACCACACGTAGCATTTAACAAATTGGATTTTTTGTTTCGAGATCGATATCACGGTTGCATAGAACTTTTTTAAGGTTAGATAAAATTGCAACAACCATATTCTATTCGGTTATTTTATTTCTATATCTGAGTTCCAATTTTCATTTACCCAACATCCTAGATATTTAAAACTGAAGATTGATTCAATTATTCTGTTATTTATGGTTAATGTTATGTTGTTGAATATGTTGGTCCTAGAAATAACCATAAATTTGGTTTTACTAATAATTTATATTACTATTAAAGCCGAAATAGCCATAAATTTGGTTATAGCCAAAAAGGTTATCGAATCGATTGTTTATCTAATTTGAAAGTTGTTGAAGATCAATTATATTATCGGCAATTAGTGTTAAATCATTTGTGTATCGTATGTTGTTGATTCTATCTCTCATTCTATTTATCATTTTATCTATTCCTTATTCTATCTATTTTGTCATTATATCATAATTCAATTTCAATCGGATTTCAATTATAATCAATAAAAATTCAATTTCATTTCACTAATATATAGTTTTTACGAAACAAATATCGATGTTTCTGAAGCAAAATACTTTCGTTATCAGGACTTACTTTTAATTACGAATAAACTTCCTTTGTCAGTGGTTGGACTTTCTCAAATAATTTGCGAATTAAGAAATTTAAGACTATTGCAAAAGTCAAACAAAATCAACCGAACAGGATTTAATTTTAGAATGTATTCTGAGCTCCTGATACATGTACAGGTTATAGTACGTTTAAAATAAAATAATTAAATGTCTGCTTTCATCTGCTCAGCAATACGATATTAAATTTTATTTTTATCATTTTACATTTCCTAATTCTACTATCTTACCTACTTAACTACTTACTTACATTCAGTCAATACATACATACAGAGCCGAAATCATATAATTGCTGAATTAATTTAATGAATTAACTGTTCAGTCTAACTGACATAAAATTCCTCAACATCATTGTACTGCAACATTGTACAGTTTGGCATAGGATAGAAAATATAATATAGGTTCTATAAAACTGCAGCAAGTTAATTGAATAAAAAGAAAATAACAAAATTTCTTCATCTCGATCATTACTGGTATATTGACAGATCTTTACATTTGCTTAACTAGTACTCAATGGAACCAGGACTCTTCAATACTGATAACTTTCGAATCGATAAATATCTTGTCATTCAGAAATACATCAATTATATTCTCTATTATGTGTTTAGGTCTGACGCAACTAGCCTGACGTAGTTGGGAAGGTATACCGGGTGTTCTAAGACATGCGTATCAGTTTTTTAAGAAAGGAAGGAACCGTTAGCTCAAAATTTAAAAAAAAAATTTATTGACTAAATCGAAGGTGCTCTATCGATTGATGATATTTTAAATTTCTTATTTTTTGACGTAGAATCCATATTTGTAAAAAAAAAAAATACATCTTCTCATTTAAAAATCTCGATTTCGCTCAATTTCCGGTTTAAAAGCATATTTCCGGTTCTTTCCGGAAGTTGAAAATATCACCAATCGATACCTTATATCCCATAATGTTTAAATAATGTTTTTTTTTTAATTTTGAAATAACGGTTGCTTCCCCCCTGAAAAATTTATACGCATGCTCTGAAACACCCGGTATATTTGACAACATAAAAGAGATATCAAATGTTGCTTATACCGATATTTGTTACAACAATAGGTCCGCTCGGAGACTAAATTATAGTTTAATTTGTGGTTTTGATGTGATGAAGAAGATCACTATGGGTCCACACTGAGAGCTTCGCCATTTTTTGTTTATGCCAATATCCCATTTAATTAAAAACCGTCTAACAAAAATTGTTGTTTTTTTTTATACAATTAACTTTGAAATTTACCTAAAGTCATTTTCCAGATAATATAATAACTACTTTTATTCTATTCGACGAGACTACTATTACAACATGACATTTTAAATTTTTATAAATTCAAAAACTTTTAAAATATAAGCTTATCATATCATATTTCTAAATTAATTAAATAAAATTATTTTATATATTTTATTTTTATCTTCCTGGTTGTGTATTATTGCCTATTCAAATACAAAAAATCTAAATAAATTCACTAATTTCAACTTTGACCCGTGTCTATACAAAATATTATAATAGTTTGATATTCAAAATAATTATTTTTATAATTAGGTACCTATACCTAAATATAATATATTTTTTTTATAATTATTATAATTATTGAGATTTATATCTTATGTTCCTGTTTCTATAAATAATGTTAAAATGTATAGATACTATAAATAAAAAATCAATAGTTTAATTAAATCTAATATTATAGTTAAAAAAAATATAGATTGTACATACCTGCTTAACAATTATAATAAAAATATTAAGTTAAATAGGTTACCATTTCAAGCATCAACAACTAAACAATCATGTCATTCTAAAATAATATCATCATCAACCATTATCATAATTTTTTTTTAAATAACACTACTAAATATCACGCATACAACATCCATCAATAATGTCCCATATCAAAAAAAATAAAAAAAAACGAACATAATAACAACAAACAAATACAAATCACTTTTAATTACCACGAAAATTTGTTGGTTCATAATCATGAGTAAAATCATTCCATTCATATTAATTTAATATAAAAAAAAAAATAAAACAATTAAGTAAAATTTTTGAAAAATATTTTGACAGGAATTATAATAATTGTTAGTCAAAAACACTCTTTTGTTCCAACTCAAATGAATATAAGTTTAATTAAATAATGAAAATTCTTTTTCCTGATTCTTAAATAATTTAAAACGATTCACTACTACCTCCTACTATTTATAATATAACTAAAAACTAACTATCAGTTAAAATATTATTTCCTTGAAAAGAGTTACTTATCATTTATTTTTTATGTAGGTAAAATTCTGTCATTTACACAATATTTTATTTTAATTATTTAATTTAAATGAAATTATTAACATTTTTTTGTTTTTTTTTGTAAGTTACGATTACATTGAGTGATAAATGTTCATTGATTGACATAAATTAAAAAGTTTAATAAAATATGCTTACTCTATCTATTCTATAGAAAAATTAAATCAAAGTTAACAGTTTTTGAAATCACATGTCAAGTCAAAATTGATTGTAATTTTCTTTTGATAAAAATTTGTATATAAACAGTCGACTTGTTGTTCAAGCGTGTATGTTGCCATGATTAAATGGTATGTATAACCAACTGAACACAAATGACATAATAAATGGTAGCGTTCAGTGAAATTAAACATTGGATCTGAAATCCACAGATCCATGGATCTGTTTACTGAACAACGGTGTGGTAAATGTACCGGTTAATGTATCGCGGTTAATGAAAATGGATCTGAAAAAATTCTAGATACATTTCATGGATCTGACTTTTTATATGTAAAAACAACAACAACAATTTTTATGTTGAGTGTTGTGACATCTACCGTAAGAAAAATTAAATGTTTACATTTTTTATGAAATTTTTTAAATTTAAATCGCCATTATTTTTTGAATTAGTGTGAAAATTTAAATTCTTAAGGAAGATGTATGTACATAAAACTTAAATTAAGAGTTATAAAAAATAAATTATATGTATGATAATAAATATTATTCCATTCAAATTTAATTTATTTTTAAAAGTACTCATTATATTTGCCGGTGATGACGCTAGTATTGCGGTAAGTTTTTGTGGTGAATTGCGCTCAGTGGCCAGATATATGGTACATGGATCCAAAATGGATTCCAGATCTACCGGTTAATGCTACTGAACGAACCCAATGTCAAAAAATAATACGCAGTGTTACCAGTCTAACCATTTTAAATTGTATCATTTTACTATATTGGAAACCCCTTTATTATAATACTAAATCATAGAAAAACGGCAAGTCTGATATGAAAATTGTGTATGGAAAAGTGGTAGGGGATGATGGAACACATCAAAACAAATACATGTTAATATAAAACAAAACACGAATATACAAAAGCTGTATTCAACCCATATTAACGTAGGCTATTGAGACAACCGCGGACACTATCTAAATCAAAACAAAAAATGCGAGCAACAGAAAAGTGAATTCTGAAGAAAATATTTTGCTACAAATTGAAAGATAAGAAACGTAGCATTTAAACGGATATTGTCTGTTGGAGTTGAAATAGACGAGGAGAACTGGAGAGGCCATGTGAATGATCAAATCAATATCAAATGTGTACCAGGAAGAGCTCCAAAACGATGGTGTAAATGCTGGATGTCATCATAACAAAATTGAAAAGAAAATATGTGTATTGAAAAAAAATAGACACTATTTTCTTTTTTATCTTTAGTATCCATCTTCGTTAGTAACTAATGTTAGTTAGAGATAAAAATGAAAACCTAACATGCAATAGTTATAGTAGAATGTTAAACAGATAAATTTAAATACAAAAAGAAAGTAGAAAAAGACCAATAATATCAATTATAATAACTATTTATCGATTATACAGCTTTAATATTTTAAGCTTATTTTACTAAGGTTAGTATCAATACAAGCTACTCTCGAATTAGAATCACATAGCATTCTAGACATCAGCTCAAATTTAACGTTGTTAGTACTATATCTCTTCCGTGGCCTAATAGGTTGGAGCACAGAAAAATGTTTAAATTATGGTAAATAATTTTAAAAAAAATAGCAAAAATATTATATAAAATTTATAATCAATAAAAAAATAAAAATAATTAACATGATCAATACTTTATAACTAAAAATATTACCTATGTCAATATCTATATCAATACTCATATATCTCATACAACACAATAACCAAATAACATAATAAGTAAATATTGACAAAAGTATGTGACATGACGTACCCAGTAAACATAGTAACTTCAGGTATCATAACGTCAAAGATAGTGGATAAAATCGCAGAGACAACTTGCAGAAAATATGGCATCGTCTAATCATCATAGGGGGCAGATAGAATTATCAAAGTGGTCTTCTACAGTATAGGCCAATCCCCTACTTAGACAGTACAAACAGATTAAAAATAAAACTAGACATTGCCTTGGAGAACAAAAATGATGATACCATTAGAAATCGAGTACGATGGAAATGTCAAGTGGAAGCCCAAGAAGAGTAAGGAAAAAAAAAAGTACTATGGTTAGCATAATTAAACAGATTAACGGAACGTAAGTTCTTGAAAAGCTATAAAATCCCTAAATTTTAATTGCTATGATATTCAAAACAATAACTTAGTAGATAAACGTAATATAAGCCTCCAATCGACGTTGTTGGAGAGAGTTCAGGTATTAGATCTATTAAAAACAAATTATCAATTTTCAATTTCACAAGTAGGAAGTTGAAAAAGGTCACACCATGAAAACAAAAAAAACGTAGTGAATTTTAGTAAAAATTTACGCTGAACTGCTTCAATACGTATTCAATAGAAATGAATCAAAACAATTTCTTTTTTGTCTATTTTTAAATCATTCAATCCTGAAAAGTAAAATTGATACCCCTTGAATTTATATTTAAACTATATATAGAGTCTAGTCATAATTTTGAATGCAATATTTTTACAACCCTATTAATAATAATCTGTTCTATATTTACCTTATAATATACATATATGTATTAAACAACATAATATTATGTACTGTTATACATCATTAATATTAGATATAATAATTTAACACTAACAGTAACAGTCTCAGACTTCTTCTACCTCATTTAATATTTTTGGTAGACAAATATTTTTTTTAAATTTCGAATTTTTATTTTTTTTTTTTTTTGGTTCACTGAATTTAAATTTTCTTCAAAGTTTTCTTCAAACACGTGTTATTTAACTAAAAAGTTTGACAGTTTTTATTTTTATATAACAGTGTTTTTTGTTTTAGACTACAAAATTCAAATTAATTCTAAAATAAATGAGGCAAATTAATGGTTAATGTGGGAAAACTTTAAAATTAATAATATATATGTATGCTATTTATATATATATATATATTATGTATTTATATTGTGCTCTGTAAAAAAATGTATGTTAAATAAAAAACGCCGTAGGAAATTAGTATGTTGATTATCTCATAAAATAAAATTATCTAAGTTATATAAATATGTATTAAATAAAATAAATGACGGTTATTCTTTAGCTTAGAACAAAATAATTAAAAAAAAAAAAAAATGATAAACTTTTCTCAACTTCAGAATAAAAATTTTTTTAGATATTACAAATTTTGAAATTTTTAATTGAAAATTGGTGAACTTGATTTTTGTTAATTAAAAGCAAAAATTACTAAAAATTAACTGCACTCTGCAGTACCTATATATACGGTCATAAAAACTATCAATACTGGACATGTTATAAAACACCTAACGTCATTAATTTATCGCTATAAAATGTTAGAAGCAGCTAACCTGGTTTACAAATATCCGTTGGATAATTTTTCTGACGAAATCAAAAGTGTACAAATGGATTCTGTTCAGAAACAGTGCTTTTCCGAAAATTTGTAGCATAGATACTCTTCGAACCAGAACTATTAAATTTAACATTTTTTTTAATCAAAGTAGTATTAATTTTGTTACGAGAAGACACTTTGTTAGAACTGTTCCCCCCCGTAAGTCAATTTACATTTTACATGTTATCGTTAATATGTATAGTAATAATAAAATAATCCAGCAAAAATAAAATCTAGCATTGTAATTCATAAGATATTTATAAAAATTAAAAATGTATTGAAGCTTTAGTTAGTTAGTTCAAAAAGAAATGAACAGTCACAGCAATTCAGATGCTACAACACTGTGCTATGATTGAGGCCATGGCGATGCTTTTACAAACAATACAAACTGAATTTTTATCTATTCTTCGATCAGACTTGTAACGATGATGAATCTATGGATATTTTGGAGAATAATGTTCAAAATAGATTTAAGATAACCACCTAAGCCTAGTTTTCGGTAAAGTTGAACAATTGTAGAAGATCTGCTTGATATGTTGCTAAATGTCAACATCATAACAGATTCGACAATCGGCATTACAAACAAGTTTGTGTGCTCGTTAAACAAATAGTGACCTGTCAATATACCTTTCATTATCCTAATCTTACATTTATTTAAATTTGGCTAAAGTCGCAGAAGATAGTATGCTTGTTATGTTTCTGAATGCCAACACAATCTCAAATTCGACAGTTATCATTACAGACAAGTTTACGTGTTCGTAAACAAATTGTGACCTGTAAGTATACTAGTTATCGTCCTAATCTTAGTTTAATCAAGATGAAACGTTTTCCTATTCTTACCTTTCCCAACTTCCGGTTATAACTTCCTGGAAGTGTTACATTATACCTTAAATCTTATGTAAATTCTGCAATAAATTACTGTCAACAATTCAACATTACTTTATTTCATCCGCTACTTTATTAGCCAGTCAACAGTTCAACATTGTTATTTCAGCCGCTATTTTATTAGTCTGTCAACAACCCAATATTGCTTTATTTCAGCCGCTATGTTTTTAGTCTGTCAATAACTCAAAACATTGCTTTACTTCATCCGCTACTTTGTTAGCCTGTCAACAACCCAACATTGCTTCATCCACTATTTTATTAGTCTGTCAACAACCCAATATTGCTTTATTTCAGCCGCTATTTTATTAGTCTGTCAACAACCCAACATTACTTTACTTCATCCGCTACTTTGTTAGCCTGTCCACAATTTAACATTGCTTTATTTCATCCGCTATTTTATTAGCCTGTCAACAACCCAACATTGCTTCATCCACTACTTTATTAGTCTGTCAACAACCCAATATTGCTTTATTTCAGCCGCTATTTTATTAGTCTGTCAACAACCCAACATTACTTTACTTCATCCGCTACTTTGTTAGCCTGTCCACAATTTAACATTGCTTTATTTCATCCGCTATTTTATTAGCCTGTCAACAACCCAACATTGCTTCATCCACTACTTTATTAGTCTGTCAACAATCCAATATTGCTTTATTTCAACCGCTTTGTTTTTAGTCTGTCAATAACCCAAAACATTGCTTTACTTCATTCACTACTTTATAAGCCTGTTAACAACCCAACATTGCTTTACTTCATCCGCTATTTTATTAGCCTGTCAACACCCCCACATTGCGTTACTCTGTATATTCTAATGTTATCCTCTAGTCATATTTTATACTTGCCTCTAAAGAGCATGAATTTGATGTAAAACGATTTTAATGTCTTTATTACGGCTTGATTGTCACTATAGATGGTAATGTGCTTATCTTAGATTTGGTCTAATGATAACATCAATCCTACATCCTGGGTATATGTATATGTTTCATTATTTCAACTAATATTTTGATCGATTTCGGTTATTATACTACTGCCGTCATCAGAAGAGTAATAAAAGTCCTGATGTTGATGGTGTAACAACCGAAGCTGATCAAAGTTATAATTAAATTTAATGAAAAATATCTAAAGTTTGTAATTTTATTAAAAAAAATTTCCCAAGAGTCTACTTAGCATATTCAATAAAATATATTTAATTAACCCTGATTGACCACCTACGTCTATTAAAAGGTAAAACAGCTTGAGAGAGGCTAATTACTGTTTATTTACTTAAATTTCATATAGTAAGAAAATAATTTCCAAAAACAAACCTTTTTTTGATTACATCATATTAATTCAGTAATTAAAGGGTTAAACATTATTATATATGGATTCAAACTACGTATATTAATTTAAAATAGAAAACAACAATAGAAAAAAAAACAATTAGAAAGAAAATTTAAGTGGAATTAAATGATTTTTAATGTCCTATAAATAAACTAGATTAGTAGACAACATAGACAAATTATTCTTTTTTTTAGCTCAATATTTTCGATTTGATTTGACTTAAAACCTTAAGTGAATCCTCTTAAATTCGTTTTTTTTTTTGTTTTTAAATATTTTAAATTTTTCTTTATTTTTAAATTCACCATATAAAAATTAAGCCCTTTTCACATAATTTTATTATTCTAATATCCTTCTTCATTATACTGCTGCTTGTATAGTTAATAATTTTTGTTTCTTTTTATATTCTTTACCGCAAAATACATAGAAAACAAGAAAAAACAAAATTTTGTAAACAAGAAAATAAATTTTTGAACTTTTTTAAAAACTTTTTCGAAGATTAAGAAACTTTGTTTTTGTAAAAGTTTCAACTTTAAGTCCTAAATTAGGATTCTTCTTATTAAATATGTATTATAATCCTTATTAATATTCTTTTCCGTATTTTTTGTTCTGTTTTTTTTTTTTCATTATTATCATTTTCAGATTTTCAGATTTACAAATTTTTTTTTTTTTAATATACAGTCTGTTCCAAAAAAAAATGCCAAGTAATACTAACAGTATTATGTCAGTAATTCAATATTTTAATGGTAATGCTCTTCATTCTGAAACAGCATTACAAGTCATTACTATTAATTAATTTTTTTTCATTCTACTAGATTAATGCTTAGAGCAAGCACATCAGACGTCTATTACTAGACCAAGGCTTGTTTCATTCGATTATGCAAATATATCATCATCCAGTAGTGCTAGTGAAACACCGCCCACCTTTGATTAGAAAAAACTAAAAATAAACTAAGCCAAATACACTGCTGTTAGTAGAGTTAGAATTAGTTAGTAGAGAAAAGTCATAAGTTAATACTTATGTCAATAACACTATACATTAATTAAAAATATTTGCAAAAGTTAGGTCGAACTATTAAGTATATCAAAGCTAAAAAGAACGACAATTAGTTAGTCTCAGTTGTATACGTACATTATAACATAATCAAATTTTTTAACAGTTAAATCACTGAGTTGTCAATCAAAATATCTAGAATTAGAATTTACTTCACAAAGCATTCTAGTGATTTGCTATAATCTATCATATTCAGTAGGGTGGAAGGGAATGTGAAATAACTCAACGGTTGTGAGATTATTCCGATTGGTTCAAATAATTTGAAATTTCCGGAACTAATGTCTTACCCCAAATGCTCTGGTGAATAAAAGAGATAACTCTAATTACCCGACGATCAGACAATGAGTTTAAGACGGTAGGAATAAAGTGAAATTCGTAATAGATCATTTCACGAAAAAATACTCAAAGCGAAACGTAAAAACTTTCGCTGAACCCCAATTCAATTCGATTAATGTCAATCAAGTAATGTGGGTACCACACTTGACTGGTATATTCAAGGGTATGCTTTACATATTCCATCATTAGGAATAATTATTGAGATATAAAAAATTTTATTATAGTACAGTTCGAACGATTTCATCCGTTTAAGTCTTCTAACAAATATTGACATGTTGAGAAAGACCGACTTTTATGGCGTACACCCAATTTTTTTATTTCGTCTTTTATTTATTTATTTATTTATTTACTATTTAGTTCAAACATTTTACAAAATATAATACAATTTAATTATTAAAATTTTGAATTAACACAATGTATCAAATAAGATTTATGATTTAAAGTTTAATTTACTTTGAAATTTAATACAACATAGTTTTTATAAAAAAACAAAAAACAAAATTAGATAAAATAAATTTCATCAGAAAAAAAAAGAGAAGATGAAAAGTTATTAAAAGTATTAAAAGTTAATTATAACACTACAAATTAGTTAATATTAGTAGCGGAAAAACAAGATTAATTAGGAGGACTAAGGAAGCAAGTGAAACAAGGTTTTCTTTAAACTGGTTTTGTTCAAAGAAAAATCAACACTGTTTTTGTATTGATTAACTGCCATTAACATTCTATTAATTGGCTCAAATTTACCATAATTAGTTCTATGGAAAGGAAGATTAAAAAGATGTTATGTATACGAAAACGCTTACTGGTGTTAATGTACGAGTTAATCTGATCTTTTATAATTTTGGAATCAATTTCACCATTGTATACTTGGGAGATGAATAAGATATCTGCAACAACCCTTCTTGATTGCAATGTGTTCATCTGAAAAAGCTTCAGACGATTTATGTATGGAGGTAGGATTATTGGGTTAGACCAGGGAAGATTACGTAGAGCATATCGCAAAAAATTTTTTTTGAATAGATTCAATTCTATTAATATGAGTGGAATAGTGAGGTGACCAGACAGGGCTTGCGTACTCAAGGTGGGGGCGAACAAGAGTAGTGAATAAAGATTTAGTAATGTATGGATCATCAAATTCCTTAGACCATCTTTTAATAAAACCTAACATAGAATTTGCCTTGTTAATTATGCTATTAAAATGAAGTTTAAATGTGAGTTTATCGTCAAAAAGTACGCCAAGGTCTTTAAAATGAAAAACTCGTTTGATTAGTTTAGAATTAAAAGTATAATCAGTTATTATTGGAATCAATCTACGAGTAAAGGAAATAACAGCGCATTTATCAATATTAAGGAGAAGATTATTATAGCCGCACCACTTAAAAAACGAATCAAGATCGTTCTGTAGTACAGTACAATCATTATATGAAGATATTTTTTTATAAATTTTCATATCATCAGCATATATGATCACGTTACTATTGTTAATGAGATTGTTGACATCATTAATTGATATAATGAATAGTAAGGGACCTAGATGGCTGCCTTGTGGTAAACCAGAGGTGGCAGAAAATGATTCAGAAAAAGCTGATCTAAACATTACACTATAAGATCTATTGGATAAAAATGATTTATGAGAGGAACCCCCCTGAGATCCCTATGAATATCAGCATTGCGAACAAACCAGAAAGCATTATGTTTCGCAATATTTTTTTTTTGAAACGTTTTGATAGTTTGAATATGTTTAGCACAACCCCATATTTGAATACCGTATGCCCAGACTGGCTTTAATATCTGAGATAAAAATTTTGTTATATGTCGAAAGCGTAGATATACGCCCAATTAGCCAATACATTTGTTTGTATTTCAGATTCAGTTCTAGTTTTTTTTTCCTGATGTGTTCTTTCCATCTAAGCTTTGCGTCAAGTGTCATACCAAGATATTTTGCAGAATTTTGATATGGTATGATGACATTTTTTAATCTTACTGGAATGTGCAACTCAATTTTTTTATTTGTAAAGTTAACATGTGTGGATGTTGCTTCGTTCAGTTTAATTCTCGACCTTTTGCACCAAATGGATATTGGCTTGTTGCAATTTATTTGTAGCATCATTTATATTTTTACGGATTGCTAGTATAGTCATATAATTTGCAAAAGTAGCTACCATGGCCTTCTATCTCTTGGGATATTACTAGCGTATCTTCTTGCTTAATTTGAAATACTTAATTCGATAAATATGATGAAATCAGCTCGACAACATATGTTTCGGAGAGCAAGCGAAGTAGCTTATAGATAAGCCCTTCATGCCATACTTTGTCGAAGGTTTGCGCAACATCAAGAAACACTGAAGAGCAGATTCTAATGCTTTTTCGATGACATTCGTTATTCTATGAGCTTGTTCGACAGTTAACTGCTGTTTTCTAAATTGATGATTTGATGTCTTTCAATCAAAGGTTGCATTCTTTTAAGGATAACTTACTTATCAAAAATTATTTTTGAAGCATTATATTTTGTTAATTGTTAGATTACATATAAGTAAGAGTTAATAACCTTTATAGTATATCAACTGTTATAGTAAAATATCAAATTCTAACCATATGACTTTTGCTAAGTAATCCATTACAATATATTATAATACATATTAATAATTTTGTCACTCACTGTACTGTATTATTGTAATTTAAAGTAACCGCAAATATTATTTAAAACAAATAATTAGAAGAAAATTTTCTTGCCATTTATAACAAGCGCTTTCGGAAAATTTGCACAACAATTTTATATGAAAAACAAGATTATGAAAAGAAAAACTGTATAATAAAATAAATCATAAAATTAAAAATTATTATTGAAATTAAAGTTTTAATGTGTAATTATTAATTCAAAATTAACACAAAAAAAATTAAAAAAACATCTTCAATATACTTTAAGGCAATTTATGATTTTTTAATATTCAAAATAGATTTTTAAAAAATCCATAAAATTCATTAAATTAAAGAACTATTTATACTTTTAAAATTAGAATACTAGTATAATATTAATACAATATAGTCAATACAATTATGTTAGTTATTTATGTATTTTTTAATTCGACGATAAAATGCCTAAAGAGATCACTCTCATTCTAAATGTTCAGATCGACACTATCACATGAAATATACCACAATTCCAAATCCGTAGTACGATTTACTATAACTGACGCAGTAGAAGGATTTATCATGATTCGATTGCGATTACCTCTTTTCATTGTAATGCTTCATGAAATGCTATCAATTGGTTGATCATTTGTCTTCGACATTTTCTGAGATATGGATTATATACATATTAAATTCATACTTGATTTAATTTTCACACCTGTTAGATTCAATTAATTATAATTTTCTTCAAAACTAGCTCAAATGTATTTTTAGATGGCTTTGGTTGCTATTTGATAATTCATAATAAACAAAATAATGTAATTGCTTGCTCACAATTTTGATATGTAAATCAGAAAAGGAACAATATTTAATTTTCAAAATAAATCAATAAACTTTTGAAATTTGCTATTATCATAAATTCTTGAACAAATGTTATTCAACCTATACTATACATGTTTTTCAACCTTTACTCCACAACCTATACTCTATACTCTACAGCAGCGGTCGGCAAACTTTTTTGGTCATGGATAAAATTCGTCCAAGATGAGATTTTTTTGAGCTCGTAGTGGCAATTTTATATGAAAGTAATTTAAAAAAAATAGTTAAACCAAAAGTGAATTCATTTATTATCAAGCAAAAAAAAATTTATATAAATATAAATTGAATAAATTCAATACACAATAGTAAAAATAAATAAAAAAACAACAAAAATAACATTTAATATTTTAACTGCTATCAGTAGGCGAAATCAATGGCTTCCATGATGCTGTACTGTTGATGCTGAAGCTAATTTGGACAAGTTTGGTTCATATTTTGTCATTTTAAGCTGAACACATTCATCAGAATGCTCAATAGTCAAACTGGTCCTGTTTTTATTCAAAAAATATATTTCATTTGTGAGAATGTTTGTTCACAATTATAGCTTGACCCAAACGCAGATAAAAGAGCAAATGCAACTTTTTTGATACATGTGAATTTTGTTGGAAGAGATGCCCAGCACGTAGATATCATATCAAGATGATTTTCTTCCGTTTTTCTAAATCTCCACGTAAAGTTTTAAATTTGTCAGTCTATAAAGTTGAACTTCTTAAATCAATCAGCTCTAGGCTAAAATTGGTGATTTCAAGGAATTCAAAACATTGTAAATCTAAAACAGTTTCATCAATTACATCCACCTTCGTTATAAATGCAAACATTGGACCGTGCTCTTTCAAAGTTCCAAATCTATTTTCAAATTCGTCTTTCATGCTATTAATATAAGACTCAAATTTTTTTTACATCGAAATCATCAACATTTCGTTTTTCTTCTTGAGTTTTTATATGTGGGAAATAGTTAAATTTACGCTTTTTTATATCCATTTCAAATAAAACTAATTTTGAGCAAAAACTCTTCCATTCTTCATATAATTTGAAAATTGTGTGGCTGTTACCCTGAAGTCGTTTGTTAAATTCATTATAATGGTTCATTATATTAGTTAAGAACAGAAGTTTTAAGAAACATTTTTTATCATCAAGCTCGGTTTTTAAGCGAAGCATATGTAACCGTAAAATGTATTCATATTCAAATGCTGTGTTCTTCTTGTCTGTTATTTGTTATGCTATGTTATGTTAAAAACTTAAAAAGAACATTTTAAAGAACAAAAATATATTTATTGATTTGAAATCAATTTTACATTTTCGAAGCGGGTAACATGAAATGATGATTTGGGTCACTCCGTGACTCGCGCGTCATACTTTGCCGGGTGCTACTCTACAGTCTACACTATACACTCTACATGTACCAATTATTTATTGTTTAAATGGTTAAAAAAAGTTTAATTCAAGATTTAATTTCATTTAGATTTAATTCAAAATCTACACTATGTAAATATGTTCACGGTAGGTACAGCCGGTTTTATTAGCTTAAATTAAGCAATAGTATGAACAATGCCCAATAGAATCTAGTTTTTAGTATACTTTTTATTAAATTATGTATATTGTATTGTGTATTTTGTATTAGACCATATTCACAACAACAAACAAATTATTTCAACATTTTAAACCAAAATTTTGACACAATTGACGTAATCTTTTGTAACAGACTATTCCTGTTATTTAGAAATAACAGTTACAAAATTACTGTTACTTATATTGTATAGTATCAAAATAAAATTCTATACTGTCTATAAATAGAATCTGGTAAAATAAACATTTATTTATAATATTAAAACAATAATAACCGGCTTACTAATAAAATTTATTATTATAAAAAATTAAATTCAAGTGGAAAACAAAAGAAGGTATAACAAACGTTTGATCAAAATTAAATCCAATAAATAATCAAATTTATAAACAGATACATATGAGTAATATCACAATAATATTTAAATTCAATATATACATATATAAAAAAAAATAATTAATTATGTATAACAACTAGTAAATGATACCAACATAATCTAACAATATCATTTCAATAAAAATGACACTTCCGATTTTTGAGTTTTGTTGTTTAAAATTTAATCACCCACCATGACACTTCTTAAGTTGTCTATTAACAAAATTTAAATGAAAATTTTTACCTATATTAAACAATAATTAAATTTTATAATAATAATATTTAAATAAAATTCAGATTCCAATATATTATTATTAATTACTAAATTTAAAAGAAAAAAAAAATACTTTTTTTATTTAAAACAAAAAAAAAATATAAAAATACATATAGATTTTGTTTTTTTTTGTGATATCAAATATTTAATTTCAATGATAATCGACAATTTATTTAAGGTGATTTCATTAGTTTTTAAATTAAAAATTATTAATATTTTATAACTAACATTTTAAAAATATTTTGGCTACTGTTTTTATTATTTTCTTAAGAGATAGTAAATATTTACCGACTTTTTATTACTAATTATATTAATATGTAGAGATCGGTACAAAAATATTGTATTACAAAAGACTATATGTACAAAATACTGCTTTTTTTTTAAGTATGGATTGGAATAGCTTATATACATATTTTAAATATGTATTTTTTTTAAATATGTATTTTGTAAGGTGATAGTCACAACAAAATACTCACAAATGTTTTTTTTTGTCATTCTGTAAGGATTTTGTCACTGATATGGTGACAATTTTTGGTTAAATTGAAAGTGACAACAAATTCATTGTCACACCATACAAAATATTATTTATTCTCTTCTTAGGCAGCGTTTACACGTCAGACAAAATCAAAGATTTTATTGTAGACAAAGTCGGATGAGTGTATACATTTCAGATTTTTTCTCAGATTTTATCTACGATTTTATGCCGACTATTTTGTGCATTTTACAGAGTGGTTTTGATAAAGTGTGTGATGTTTTATTAGTCAAAAAATTTACTATGGAAGAATTACATATCAAACACATATTGTTATTAAATTTGTTACAGTAATATAAAACACTATTACAGACTTGAGGTGCTATGAGCAAAAATTATTGATTTTCGTTTTCACTTCCTGTAGCACAATTGTAAATTTTAAGGCTATTTGACTATATGCCTTGCTTTAAAAAAAATACATTCTTGTTTCTTGTACATTTCTATAAATTCAAATATTTTAGCTTCTACTATTTTATTGTTATTTGAATCTTTCATTTTTGAACCTATAAAAATATTATTTTTTGTTTCTTTATAAATTAAATTTACATTAAAAATTTTAAAAAAAAATACTTACTTTTCAAACTACACAATATTTCAAAACAAATTTTTCAAATTTAAAACTGCTCAACTGAACCTGTAAACATTAAGTGGTATCTGTCATATGATCGAATCATATATAAAAATAAAAAAAAAACACCAGATGGCAATTAAAAAATTCTAAAAAGTCGGATGGTTTTCTATTTTTTCCATCAGATAAAGTCTGTGTTTAAATTTCAGACTTTCATCACATTCAGATTTAATCATAGATTTTGTATGACGTGTAAACGCTGCCCTACAGAAGTTATTTGTCATAAGACTATTTGTTTTTTTTTTTTATAATCATATGTGTTGCTTGAATTTTGACATACATTTTCAACAATATTTCTGATCGCTTTTACTTTTTATCACAGTCACTATCGATTATCATCTTACAAAATTTCACTACACGTTATTATAAAACTATGCTTCATGACTGTAATTCATGTAGAATGGCATTAACAATTGTTTTTAGAAAATCTTATCTTTCATGATAGCATAGTTCCATTTTATTTTTAGTGATAACCAAAACTCTCAACTAATAGCTCTCTCTCTCTCTCTGAAATATACATACATCAAATTCTTCTAACATCATTGATTTCTGGATTAGTCTGATTTTTTTGACTTTTGAACCAATTTATTTGAAATATTAATCTGTAAATTGAAAAAAATACAGTTAAAATATCTTAACCATTTCACAACCGATTTTCATAAATTTAATAGATATTTAAAAGGAGACGTACCGAAACTAAATATTTTTCAATTAGAAATTTCAATTTAAAATTTTAACCCCTGGTAATAGTATACAAATAAATTTATCTAATTCACGAATTAAAACTAAATTTAATTTTTTTCTTTAAATGAATTATTACGTATGTGGTTGTTGTCTAAGATAATTGAAAAAAAAAGTTATATGGTACCAAAAACAAATTGTAATAATGGAAAACAATTCATTATGAAATTGATTACAGTTTTTTTTTTGTCAAGCTTAATCGAATTTTGAGCAGCGGGCGAATTTTGAGCAGGGGGTTAAATTTTATTATGACAGCATTTCGTATTAATTTTAAAATATTTTTTATTTAAAGTCATGGGCCGTATTTTTTTATTTACAATATTTGGAGCATACAATCTGTTATTATTATTATTTTATTTTTATTGCCTTACCTTAATGTTTTTGTACAATATGTATTACTTGTATTACTAGAATATATTTACACCTTTGACTTGTACTTAATTAGACTAACCTGACTTAATTATTTAGAATAAATTTAATTTGTAAAGCACAAAATGTCAAATAAAAATCCTTCAATCTTTTCATTAGTAGTATGTATTTAGAAAATAGTATTTTGTATACCAGGATTTTATTATACAGTATTTCGTTCGCAACCCTACTATCTACTATTATACATTTTTTTTTTTTAATTTTACAATTTAAAATATAAGATAAGGAAAATTTTATATTACATATTAAAAAATTCATTCATAATTTTCTTATCCAATTAATTCGATTATTAATTTTTAAACAAAAATTTTTATTTATTTATCATTAATAAAAAAAAAAAAAAATTTAATATTTCATTATTATATAATCCTAAATGAAATAATTAAAGGGCATATCACATTTCAAAATTATATTATTATTCATTTCTGTTGAAAAATGTAATATTCATTTTATAATATTCAACAGATTCAGTGTCACAGCACAAGTTTGTGGTGGTCAAAGAGAAGCAATTACGATTTGATTCATTTTCTACAGTGCAAATCAAAAGTGTTTGTGCTACTTGTCGAAATAAAGTATTTAAGTTTAAATTGAGACATTTACTACGTATACCTGATAACATGAGTACTTAACTTGAATTTTTCTAGAAATTTCAAGATGTGTATTCGATTAACCAGCTTGAGTGGCTGGCTGTCAGCTCAAAAATATCTTGAATTTGACATTGTGTTTTTGATGACATATATTTTGACGTCTAAAATTGGTCAATCTTTCTATAAATTTAAAAATTAAACTAAACATAAAATATAACAAATCAGGTATTGTATAGGTAGTCTGACACTATTAATACCTACTGATGAGTTCTAGTAGTATTATGATGAACGAAACAATTCCTAAAAATATAAAATTAAAAAATTTGTTACTTACTTACACTCTTTTAAATCTTCTATTTTTTAAATTTACTTTAAACATTCTAAACGCTCTTTTTTCTGTAGGACTTTTTGAAGTAAAATCGTCCAAGTGGAGTAAGATTATATTTTTAAGATGGCGGACACAAATGTAATTTGTTACCGAAGAACCATTTCCAATTGAAATTCCCAGTTCAGACTTTGATTAGCATTTTGATATAATTTTTTCAAGCTGCGGTTATGACTAATCCCAGACCAGTTAGTATTTAGCCAGTCAGTATTTGTAGTAGTAGTAGTAAAAATTAAATCAGTATTTGTTAGTATAGTAAAAATTGCTATTGAACATGAATTGTGGTCCGCATGATTCATCAATCCGTCAAAATGCAAAAATGTATATTATATTTTATTAACAATTATACGAAGGCCGAATTTTAAAAGAATTAAATTCCATATATTGAAAATATCCAATCAAAGGAGGTGCACGACTATACATTTACATTTCTTGTACATTTCTTGTACATTTCTATACATACGATATCTTGTGTAATAACTTTAGGGATAACCTATTCTACAATAAAAATGTTAATTAAAACTAAATTTTAACAAAAAAATAAAATATATATATATATATACATTATACATGAGTATACGTATATCTTCATTACTAATGGAAATTTATTTACATATTTATTAAATTCGTTATTTTGTAATATCATGGTGTAAACCAAAATGTCCTACAATTTTATTGGAAGTATATATAGAATTGGATATTTAATGAGAATTATATACGTGTGTGCATTTATGATACCTATGTTAGATTAAAATTCAAGATGCGTATAAAAATCAAAGCATTTTTTATTTTATTTTTTGTTTTTGTTTTTTTTTTTTCAAGTAGTTTTTTATTGAGTGACTAAAATTTTTCAGAATTTTTAATATAATTTTTCAGTTTAACTTTTGAAGATTATATACGAATTTGTTGTGCTCATGTTTTTTTGTGCGTTTTTGATGAAACAACAACAACAACAGCAATGTGTATTATATATATATATATATATATATATATAGATATTTAATATATATATATATTATTAATATTTTTTATTCAATATATAAAATTAAATTATTATTTATTTAGTTTGTGGAGGTATACGAAAATATTTCATTTTGAAAGAATTTTTTACATACTTATACAAACTATCAAAGTCCGGACTTTTTGGTAACCACATAATGGTCAATCCGTTTTGAACTGAAAAATAGAGGCTTTATAATGTTATATGAATATAATTTTGTTTTTAATCATGTCAACATATTTTTCTATAAAATGTTGCCACACTGAAAAAAAACACTAAGTAATATTGACAAAAATCTGGGTTTAAATGACAAAAACTAGTTAAATATAGCGTCAACAAAAACGATGAGTCAATATGACAAAAAAATACAAATTTTTTTTTCATTCTGTAAATATGGCAAACAGTTGTCTATATAACAATTTAAATCTGAAGAAATGACAAAACTAAATTTCTTAATATGACGAAATAAATTTTCATTATGTTAAAATATTTTGTCAATGTAATAAAATAATATGTTGAAATGAAAATAATATTTTGTTGATTAGAGAAAAAAATATATCAATTTAAATAAAGTTTTTATTAAATCAACAATTTTGTTTTGTCAAAATAACATCTATTTAGTTGTCGATTTAACAGAATTATTTTGTTAATAGGATATTGTATGCATACCTATACAAATAAATAACTTTATTTTTGTTTTAACACATTTTGATGATAAACTAATCTGTAAGTTATTTATTTGTATGCATACCACCGTACTCTACAAGTTAAATGTGGAACCATATCTTATATTAGCAAAACAAGGCAGTCCTTATAAGCACTACATAATATATGTAATATATGGGTCTGAAAAATAAATGCATGATATTATTACAGTTAGAAATAAAACAATAATAGTCTTGTTAACAATTAATTTATTTTATAGCATTTCTATTATTTGAAAACAAAAAAAAAAAATTAAATTCATTATTACATTCAAAAAATTTAAATTAATAAATAAAGTTTTTTTTATCACATTACATTTTTCAAAATTATACAAATAAAGTTCAAAATATTTAAAAAATTTTCAGACTTCAGTTTCTGATTGTTCCAGCTCTTTGGTTCATACTGTTTCTTCAAAATATTTATTTAATAAAATAGTAAAATTTATTTTTTTCCTTCTTCAAATTATTTACTATTATTTTTAATAAATGTTTAAGTTGCAAGATTCAATTAAAACTAACCAAATTTATTAACTAAATTTAAAATATATAAAATTAAATAATTCACTAGTTCTGTTAAAATACATAAGTAAATAAATTTTTGCTTTAAATATTTCACATTATGTATTTAGTTTTTTAACTTAATTATAATATTTTTTTTAATTTAATTTTTCAAAAAATCTTTTTTTATTTCATTTTTCATTTTGTTTTTGAAGTTATTTTTATATTTTCAACTAAAATAGAAAAAAAAGATGTTTGCCGACTACTGTTTACAAAATTCTTTTCTTAATCTGACTATGACAGCATCAAAAATTATAATAATAATTTTCTTATTGACAAAATAGATTTTGTGGAATTAACAAAAATTTATTAATTGCAATGAACTGCATTGTAAATTTTTTTGTCAAATTAAGATAAATTTTGTCAAATATACAAATATTGATTTAAAACGGTTTTTTGTCAATAGAACTAAATATTATTCACTTGGATAAAAATTATTATCTTTTTTTTTGTCAATTTTACAAAATTATTTTCCACTTTACAAATTATAAATTTTGGAAAAATTATAAAAAAATATTCACAAACTAACAAAAATTGTTGAGCAAACAAACATTTTTGATAAAATAGAAAAAAAATTGTTGTATGAATAAAAAATTTTTGTTAACAGTTTACAAAATTATTTTGTCAATTTTACTAGGAAAAATTTTTTCAGTGTAATAAACCAATCTTTCAAATAAGTGTATAATTACTTGTATTGAAGCAGTCAGTATAAGTATGTTAAAAAATCCTATCAAAATGAAATATTTTTAAAATTTGCAGTGTTCGAGTTAATAATGGTTAGTAATGGTCGTAATATAGTCTGACACATGTCCATAATTATTTAAAATTCCTTAAATCTAAATTTTTATTATTCAAATTTAACTCCTCACTCACAATTAAAAGACTGAGTACAGCTCAATTGAATTTTAAAATTTCCTTCCTTTAAAATTTCATTAAAATAATCACTTCCAAGCTAATCAGGACATTTTGTTTAAATCTATTTTTAAAATTAAATTAAAATTAACAATGTTATTTATTCTTAACAAATAAGAAAATGTTGTATTAGAACGAAAAAAAAAACAAAAATTGAAATGATTTTATTTAAACCGTAATCGCACGTTTTTTAGTAAAACCTTAAACAACATTATTTTCCTTTAAAGATGGAAATTTTAATTTAATAAAACTTTTTAATGATTTTAGATATTTCCTAGAAAATCCCTATTAAAATTCTTATTAAATATTCATCCCTAATTTGGAAAATATAGAAAATATTATAGTGGTGAATATTTTAATTTTTTTGTTTTTTTTATTTTTTTTTTTTTTATTGTTCTGTTTTCTTTTTGTTATATTTTTCGTTTTTTTCTTCGAATTTCATATTAAAATTCATATTAAATTATTAAAATAAATCTCAAACAAAATCTTAAAGTTAATTAAAAGAATAATGTGAATTTTATTTGTAGAATTTAAAATTAGCAAACAAACATTTTTTTGATTATTGAATTAGTTATGGTCTTTTTAACACTTTAAATACTGAAATTTATTTGTTTTAACAATTTTGATGGAATGAACTTTCAATATAGGTATTTTAGGCAGAGCTTGAGATAGTGATTTCGCAAATGTGGTTAAACTGTAAAATTTACGATGTAGCATTTTCCAAAATGTATATCAAAAGTTCTTGATTTTGTATACCTACTATTCCAAAATGTGTAAAATACGTAGGGGGGACATAAAATAAGAGAAAATATGTATTAGTATATATTTTTGCCGGAAAAATAAATTTATTGCCAAATTATAGCAAAATATGTTAATAAAATATATTTTTCTGTGAAAATATGTCCTACCTATAATTTAATTAATTCTGGTAATTTTATCTATGACATGTATACAAAATGTAGTCTACATTTTTTCACTATATAAACTCTGCTTTTATTTAACGTTCCCAATATGTAATTTTAACCATTTTGGAATAGTATACAAAGTCAAAAGCTTTTAATATACATTTTGGAAGATACTACCAAATACTACATTGTAAAGTTTATAGTTTAACTGAATTTTGAGAAGTGTCTGGCAATATTAGAAGATCTGACAATATCAATTTTCATGTAACAAAAGATCAACCAAAAGAAAATTTATCGAAAGATAAACAAAAAATCAGATTATTACCGATTTATATTACAACAAAAAAAAACAAAATTATAATTTAAACGTCAAAATGTATGTGTATATTTATATTGTCAAAATGATATTCCAAAATGTAGCAAAACTTTTAATATATATTTTACAATGAAGTGCTTTTAAAAGCTTTAAACGGCAGTAGAACTATATTTAAAGTGTATTAAAAAAATGTATACTAGTATATACACTAATATAGTATACTATACACTAATTAATATTTTTTTTTTTGACAGTAATGAATATTTGTGTTCGTATCGACGATATTTTTTGGTATTTTGTGGTATTTTGAACATAATATATTTGTGACAAAACAAAATTAAATTTAAAATAAAGAATGTGAATTTAATTAATTTAATTTAAAATAGCTTTATTTGACAATAAATGTAAATATTACTTTGACATTAAATACCATACCACAACACCATGAAAAAACAAACTCTGGAGCATGTTTTCAAATACGAAAAAATATATTCATTACTGTCAAAAAAAAATATCAATTAGAGTCAAAATACGAAATCACGAATTTTCAAATCGATGTGACAAGCATTACTGTATTTTGGAAGTTACCCATACCAACAATTACACAATGAAATAAGTTTTCCCTTGAATGTTTTGGTCTGTTTATAGAATGTCAATGTATAAAAATTACATCCATTTAAAATATAATTTTGCCTTAATAAATTGATTTTGAAACAATAATAACATCACTTTACAACATTCATGCCACAAATGAAATTCGAGTTCACTATCTTTCTGTTAGTATATAGTGAGATTATCACGATACTATATTTACGATACTATTTACGATATATCACGTATAGGTACTACCCTACTATTTCTTTTCGTATATGATTCCTATCTTTAGTATGAATCACTATACTATTTTACCAATACTATACTTACTATCTTTACCATGAGTACTATCTTTAAGACGACAACTAAACTATATGACTCTATCTATACCCGATGGATTAATTTTCATAACATGTGTATTATTTTTAATTCAACTTCTTCCTTATTATTACTACTACTACTACTTTTATTATCCTACACCTATTTTTTTACTATTACTAACTATTCGCACCATGACTTCTATTCTTACAATGCCTTTTCTATCTTTCAATATAACTTTTTAGATGTACCAGGTGGTCCAGAGCATGCCTTTCAGCTTTTTAAGAGAAAGGTGCCCTTATTTTAAAATTTTTAAAAAAACTTATTAACTAAATCGAGAGTGCTCTATCGATTTGTGATATTTTCAACTTCCAGGAAAGACCCCAAATAGGCTTTTTAAGCTTAAAAATCGACGAAATTGGTCAAATTTGAAATTGTCAAATAGAAAAGGGTATTTTTTCATGCAAATTCGGATTTTACGTCAAAAAATAAGAAACTTTTATAATCTTCGTTTATGATCTCTTGAATGACTTCAACCAACGACTCAACTAAACATTATTATACTATCCTGACTATTAGACATCCTGTATATAATTAGAAATTTTTAAAACAAAAAATATATTTTTCCCTTTTTTTTATCACAATTTTTTTAAGATAAATCATCAGAATTTACGTGTTAACATTAAAAATTAGCGGTGCATTACAAATAATTTTATACTTTTTTCTTTTTTTGAAAAATCCTAGCACGTTTTTTAATTAATTCTTTGTAAACAAACCGAAACCAAATGAAATAATAACAATATACCTTTGGTAAAGAACTTAGAATATTTCATCTATCTTACATTTTTAATCTTGAAATTGTATTTTTTATTTTTTATATAGAATAATAATGTCCTTTGTAGTAATATCTAGAGTTGCGGCAATTTAAAAAATTAAAATTTTTATTTTAAAAGTGCAAATGCACTACATTACATTACAATCATAAATCTTTGCTGAAATTATATTATAATTTATTGGATGTACATGTTGTATATATGTACAATATCAGATGTGATGCACTCTTGTAATTAACTTTTAACAACTATATATAGGTTACTACACTACTATCCTTATTTATGTACATCTATGTATCTATATTTGTGTATAGAATGAGCTTTAAAATGTTTAAATGGTTACAATTAATTTACTGAATAAAAATAAAATGTTATTTTATTATTATGTTTTGTTATGATAGTTATTATATATAAATAATTTCATTATCATTTAAAAATTGGGTCATAAAATATAATTATAATAATTCTAAATATAGAAAATTTTAAAGTTTTGTATTTAAAAATGAGAATTAAATTAAAACAAAAAAAAAACAATATTTAATTTTATAACATAAATTGCAGATGACATTGTTTTCGTGAATAGAAAATTTTATTTAAAATTAAAAAGCATTTTTCACATAATATTTAATATTATTTTTTTGTTGTTTGTTTTTTTATTTAATTGAACGAGTTTTGGCAATTTAAATTTCATTACAATTCAGAGAAGATCATTGTTAAAATTTACTGTTCTAGATTTTGACATGTTTAGTAGTACATACTATTTTCTATAATGAATATGATTTTTTACCATCAGTTTGTTCAAATTAAGGCTGGGTTAAAAGGCTTAGAATATTATGTATGTAGGTTATCGATTTTATCTAGAATGATAAATTATCGGCAATTATGACATTACAGTTCTTTTAAATACAATCAAAAAAATATTATTTATGCCTAGTTTACATTATGCTGATTACCAGCAACATATATCCGAAAAAAGTATGATGTAAGCCGGTTATCAGCTGCTAATATTATATTGCTTATAAATCAGCAGCTGGTGTGTTATCATGTTTTATCTTGATTTATCAATAAGTTATATCAGTATAATGTAAACAAAGAAATAAAGAAAAAACGCTCTGGAACAATCTGGAGTCAGGGTTGCCAGTTTTTCTAAATGGCATATGGGGATTTTACAGTCGCGTGCGGTCATAGAGTGCAAGGTGTGCACTGCACACCCTATAATACTGTATTTAATAATACAATTCATACTGTAAATAATCATATTTTATTAATAATAATTTAAAAAAATCAAACCATAACTTAAAATCGTCTTCCTCACTGAAAAATATTAGATTGAAATTTGAAATGTTTTCTACACCATATTTTTTTGCATATATTGAGGCAAACGCGAAAAAAAAAATTAAAACTAAAAAATATGGTGGAATTAATGACTACGTGCAGTATATCCTTTTGCACGTTTATTCATTTTGTTTTAGAACCACTTACAGTGCATATATTCAGGCGGAAGAAAAGGTGAATTCTAATATGACAACGTGCAGTATATTTTGTGCACGTTAACTCATATATTTAGATATCAATCTGTCTCTATTATTTTATACTTAAATTTCAGGTTAAATTAAAAAATTTATACTACTCGGGTGTGCAGGCTCTCATTGCACGTGGTGAAATAGAATTAGCTAATGATATACAAGACAAAAACAATAAATAAATGTGACAATGAAAAGTGAATAAATAAGTAAGACGAGAAAATAAAGTTAGAATAATAAATTAATATTCTAAAATTCTTGTTACACATTAATTTGTTTTGAAAAGAATAAAATCGTATTCTCGTAATACAATGGCACAAAATAGATTAAGTAATTTATCTTTGAGGGTCAGGGTTGCCAGTTTTTCTAAATGGCATATGGGGATTTTGATTTTAGTAGAAAAAATAAAAAAAAAAAAAAAATTTAACTACATATTTAAAACAAAAACTCAGTATTTCAATTCAAATTTATAGAGTCAGCGGCACATTCTTTTTTAATTATTTAAATAAATCACATTTAATATTAAAAAAATGAACATTTGTCATAATAAAAAAAAACATAAATATAATAAAATAAAAATTGCATCGAGTTCTTTGGCAACAAAAAAAGAAAATTAAAAAACTAAATAAATTTCATCTGAAAACTAATTAAATTATTAATATTTTTCATTTGAGGCGCTTTTTTTTAATATTCCTTGAGCATTTTCAGTCTTTAAAAAAACTTTAAGTATTCTGCAGCTCATTTTATAGTTCTCCTTCACCCTCAATTCGGCTTCTAAATTTTGAATAAGTAATTTATTCCTCTCTTTACGCCAAGCGGTAGTCATCAAACTGAATATTCTTTCAGATGTGGCATTCGAATGGGGAATTGAAAAAATGAAACTAACGATTTTATATATATTTTCAGTATTCTCGTTTAATTTAAAAAAAAATCAATCCATTTTTTCATTTTCAGATTAGCATTTTCGCCAAGTATATATATAGGAATTTAATTTATGTAATTTTTCAAATAATAAATCTTCATTTACAGAAGCAATATTAAATTCTTTAATTATTTTTGCAATAGTGTTAAATTCTATAGCTTCATTCAAACGCAATGGTTTAAGCAAGCTTAACTTATTATTATCGCCAAAATCAAACCATTTTTCTAGATAACTTATGGCAACATCAAAAAATAAGTTAGCATCTGCTTGGAATCTGTTTACTGCAGAATCATTATCACATTTCAACAATTCTGTTCTTGCGATCGAATCAAAAAATTGTTGTTTTTTTCTATCAATAAGTGATTGGCGCACTTTACTTGTTGAACTGCTAAAGAATTTTGTAAGTTTTGTTGAACTAGATGAAGATTGCATATTCGATTTATAGCAAACAGTTCTCATATGTTTTATTAAATCATTTCAACCGTCATGTCCAATTGAAATTTTTAAATTATTGCAAATTGTGCATGTAATGTGATGTTCTCCACATTGTCGTACCCACTCATATTTCCTTCATTCCTGATTAAATTTGACCATTTGTTTTACATTTTTTCTCCTATTACTGTTTTCTTCACTTTCATATTCACCGTAATTTATAAAATATCCGAGTTACAAATTTTAAAAACGAACCGTTGTAAGTGTGTTGACCAAAAATGTCAATAATTAATAAGAAAAAAACCATTAAGATTTCAATATTAACTTGTTGCGACCACTTTCATATTAATGTCTTAAGCGACAACTGCAATTCGCAATACTGATATGACAAGTGAAACAATATATTTATAAACATTGGAATTGGAATATGTATTCATTTGAGGTTAAAATGAAAAGCGATTTTTTTTTTTTATGAAAATAATTTTTTTTTCTGTTAAAAACAAATTTAGTGGGTGATTTTTGGACAATCGGGAATTAGAGATTACATATCGGGAATCGGGAATAGAGTTTCAATATCGGGAAATTCCCGCCGAAATCGGGACACCTGTCTGGAGTATTGTGTTCAATAGTTTCCATTCAAATAAATTAAACTTATTTGTGCAAGAGTGTTCTGATCGGTGTTTAGTTTTGGACAATCCAGTTCTAAATCAATCTTTTTTGTTTTGAATTTTGTTTTAGTTTAGTTTTTCAGAGCTTTTTTTGTTTTTCCTTTAACCTTTTTTTTAAATTTGACATTTAAACAAAGAAATTTGGGAGTAAACAAACATTAGAGCAAACAAGATAAAGGAAGGTGTTCAGTAGATTTTTCTGTTTTAAATAAACCTAAAATGTTTGACATTTAATTGTCACTGTCAATTCCGTCAAATTCTATTCTAATTCTACTACTGAACAAATTTATTATTATAACACTAATTCACAATCAAAAGTGCTTACAAAACGTCTTTAGCGCCGAGTTTAACTCCAACATAAGTCAATTACTGCATTTCCATATTTAGAAAAGTCATTAAAATTACTTTCCATATTCCATTTCCATCAAATTTATTATTATTACTTGCTTTATTGTTATATATATAGATAACAAAACAACAAATTCATCTGAAATAAAAAATTTATTAATATATAAATATATATTAAAATTAATATTATGTACATTAAAATTACAAAATAAAAATTACCGTTCTTTTAAAAGCATTAAATTTGGTTTCAACTTGAATTATAATTACTCAATAGGGGCCCCCTAGTAGAATTAAATTAGATTAAAAAACATTAATCAACAAAAAATATATTTATTTTCTAAACTTACGATAATATCGTCCTTGAATCATCAAGACGATAATAATTTAAATATTAATTTACCATCTTGATACGTTATTCTAGTCCCAATTGGTTTTTTTTTTTTAATTATGAATTGAAAATTACCTTATATATTATGCTCTCTAATATAAATTTTAAAATTAATTTTCAAAGTAATCCATATTAATAAAAAAATACTCTAAAATACAACAAAAACAAAAAAAAAAAATTTAAGGCTCATAAAATACGCATTGTTGAACATACTCGTATATAATATAAAATTACTTCAACAACAAATCTTAAAGGAAAAATTAATATTTATTATTACGAAAATTCAAGGACATTAGAACAATAAAATTTGGATAAAAAAATGTATATGTAAGTTATTATTTAATAATTCTAATTTGTGAACATTTAAGGAAAATCAAAAAAATTTCCTAATTTTTTGAAAATTTAAACAAAATCTCTATATTACAAAAATACAAAAAACAAATACATTCGCCTTCAAGGCGAAAATTACCTTCTTTTTTATAGATATGTTAAAAATATTTACTTTGTAAAAATATAAATTTATTAAATTGCTAGGACAATATGTTAGTTCAAGGACAAAAGAAAATTATAAACAACAAAATTGAATTGCATTGATTTACAGACCCTGAAAACATATTTCTGAAGGTTGGATGTCTTCCATAGAATAAAAAAAAACTTAATTCACATATGACCTTTTTTTCATTTTTTTTTTTTTTGTTTTGGTTGTTTTTATATTACTCCTAAATGTACTTAGTTAGACATCGTTAAGGGTATATATTTTTTTCTGTTAATTTGACAAAATAAAAATATATAAATACGTTGATTTAAAAATAAAATTATATAATTTACTAAAGTTTTCTGATAAAATTTGAAAAAAAACAAAAAAAAAATTTAAATAGACAAGTAATAAAAATATACAAAAATAGATATAATCAGTAAAAAGTATTGAATTCCTTATTAACATATCGATTATCAATTATTATAACAGTGATTCTCAATATTATTTATTTATTTATTGTTATTGAGATAAATTTAGACAATTTATATTAGACCAATTATAAAAAACTACTGGTATCAAAATTCAAAGGACTTCAGCAACTTGAAGGTGAATTTTTACATGTGCCGATTTACAGTCACGGTCGATTTTAACAGCTTAATAACCAATCAGAATCAACTGTCATGACGAAAAGTTAAACAAATTTTATCTTTTCCGTAACGGTGGTCACACATACCAAGAATTTTAGCATATTATGACAGGCAATAAATTTAATGACACCAAAATAATTTTATAATTGTATTTGTAAATATAATTATAATGTGAATATAATCAATCTAAAAATATAAATAATTTATTGTTTAAATTTGTTTAATATTTTTTTATAAATATATAAAGATATAATTTTTTATTTATATTTGTTTGTGTACATTATTTTATTTGAATATTTACCCTGGATATAGCTTTTAAATTTTTTATGGCGTTGAGATTTTCTGCTCTAATAAAATTTCATATATTTCAATTTTTTTTTACATTTCTCGCCGTTGAAAAGCGTCGAAATTATCTCCAACATTAAAATATTATGAAAATTGTTTTTTTTTAATATATTATTAAAATATTTCAATGTATGCGTGACTGAAATCAGTCGCAGTAGGAAATCGTTCTGAAAAAACCAAATGAATAGAAATCTGAAAAAAAAAACAAAAGAAATTTGTATATTTGGTAACGAAAATTGAAATATCTTTGTCCACGTTTATACGAGGCAGAAATCTAACGCAGATCTGCCGCAAAAATCTACCTTCATGTTCATACGTAAAAAAACTGTTATATTTTTATAGTTATAGTTAGTTATAAGTTTATTTTATTTTCTTATATATATACAAATAAAATTTAAACTATACAGTAGTGAATTCACACTATTTCTGCCATATGATACTGTCAAAGTCAGATTATTGAAATATCAAAATGGCCCAAAATGAAATTATTGACAAAAAAATATAAATAAATAAATTTTGATTATTATTTTAAAGTGTCAATGAAAAACAAAATCACTCAAAATAAGCCAATTTTGATGGACAAGTTACAAAGCCTTTCGTCTAGAAAATCATTATGAATTTCGATTGTCAATGAATGAGGGAATGAATCAAAGACATAATCAGATAAAAAATAAATGTCCATTTTCAAATTTCAGAAAAATAGAATATTTTTAAAAATTATACGGTATAATTTTAAAACCTCTATAACTCATGAACGTATAAAACTAGATTGTGCATTTGCTGGGGAAAAACTCAATGAAATATCAACGTAGGATTTAGAATTGTATTCTTAGAGTAACCGAAGGCGTGAAAGATCAATAGTTTTCTAAAAAAAAAAGTAATAGATTGGAAAATATCAATTGTAAGAATAATTTGATGGAGAGAAATAAAACGAAACAATTTGTCTACAAGTAATCAAAAAACTTACTTTTGAAATAGATAATAAGAGTTCTACTGAAGAACAACGCAAAAAAAAATTAGATTATACCTTTTATAGGGATCGACAAAATCTACTGAAATTCTTTGTAATTGGACCTTTTTTTATTTTATTCATTTTTTTGAAAATATTTTTTGATACAACTCGAATAATTGTACACATTCCACTTTATATAGTTAAAATTTCAGTATCGTAGTTAATGTATCAAAAAGAAATTATACCTAAGTCACTGACAAGAATATATATAAAAAAAAAAACATATACCAAAAATACCAAATTTGGATTTTTCCTAAATTATACATCTAAGTTTGTTACAACAAGATTTTCTTATAACAAGAAAATGTTGAGAGCCACTGTTCTTACAATAATATTCTTCGAAAACAAAATTAACTTAAATTCTTTGAAAATTTATTTTGTTAAAAACTTTTTCCACCTTAGGAGACATAAAAAATAAAAATACATGGTCGTGTTAGAAAAAGTTTTATAAATTTTCAAATTTGCATTGGTGATCAAATTTTCATAAATCTATTATTAATAAATACGAATAGGTACGATAACTAAAGACAAGCAGGTGAAAAAAATAAATAAAAAAAAAGTTTTGTAACATTTTTCTTTTTTAAATGTTTTTTATTTGAAAATTGAAAAATTCGATTGAAAATAGAATTTAAATATAAAAAATATTTCAAATTTATGAACATTTAATTTAAAAATAAAAATTAACTTAATAAATTTTTATTTAAAATAAGTAAAAATTCAATTTTTAAATAAAATAAATTATCTTAAAAAATTCATTTAGTTTGAATCAAAATTAATAAAGGTAATAAAATTTAAAAAAAAATAAAAAATTATAATTTAATGATTGATAAGTACTTACATTGAATTCAAAAATGTGTAATTACATATAAATTACATAATAATTACATAATAAATTACATAAATACAATAATTTATTTGCATGAAAAAATGAATTTTACTTTACTTTTTTATATAAAAACATGTATTCGTACGTATAGCATCTATAAATAGGTATACAATTTACAATGCACTTTAGCATATAAGAAATTCGCCATTACATTCTGTTTCCTAATTTTAGCTGCAATCAGAAAAAAAATTGATGCGATGGTACTCTGTATAAAGCCTGAAGTCCAATGAAAACGACACGGTATTGACGCCTTAGGTTGTCGATCTGTAGAACTGTCTGAACTGTAGAACTGTCTGTACTGTCAGAACTGTCTGAAATGTCTGAACTGTCGGATCTGTCAGAACTGTCTGAACTGTCTGAAATGTCTGAAATGTCTGAAATGTCTGAACTGTCTGATCTGTCAGAACTGTCGGATCTGTCAGAACTGTCTGAACTGTCTGAACTGTCTGAACTGTCTGAACTGTCTGAACTGTCTAAACTGTCAGAACTGTCTGCACTGCATGATCTGTCAGAACTGTCAGAACTGAATTGTTTTTGCACTACGTTATTACATAAAATGAAATAACGTAGTGCAAAAACGAGAGATTATGAATTTTGATCAAACTTTTGTCAACGATTTTATCGTTTCATATTATTTGTTAAGATGTCTGAACTGTCAGAAATCTCAGAACTCTCAGAACTGTTTGAACTGTCTGAACTGTTTGAAATGTCTGAACTGTCTGATCTGTCAGAACTGTCGGATCTGTCAGAACTGTCTGAACTGTCTGAAATGTCTGAACTGTCTGATCTGTCAGAACTGCATGATCTGTCAGAACTGTTAGAACTGTCTCATTTTTGCACTATGTTATTGCATGAAATGAAATAACGTAGTGCAAAAACAAGAGATTTTGAATTTTGATCAAACGTTTGTCAACGATTTTATCGTTTCATATTATTTGTTAAGATGTCAGTCACTTAAAGATTTTTACTCAAAAATAATTTGAAATAATTTTATCGACGCCAATTTTCAATATAATTTTTGAGGATGAGCATTAAGTGATTTATGTATTATGTCTGGCTGTAATTGAACCAAAATTCAGGTCTAATAATGTAATACAATTCATTTTTAAAATATTCTTGATAGATACTAAGAATTGACTTGTATGACAGCTAACAGCAGCTACCCAACCTTTCATTTGACAGCTTTGTAAAATACCGCAGGCGGACGATTATTTTTAAAAATAATTCAAACATATTGGTATTTAAATAATAGTTGCCATTCAGAAGAACGACAAAAGGGCGATTTTTTTTAAAGTTGTGAACGTGTATAGACAAACAAACAAACAAACGCCTTTAAATGAGTCTAGAAGAAAAAGAAGAAGATATAGAAGAAAACTAATAAACTATTATTATCAATCAAAAAATATCATATACCTAATGACATTATTAATAATAACAGAATTTCAATTTTACTTTTATTACATCTAAATACGAAATATTTCTATCCCATATTACAATAAATATGTCTAAGGAAATTTATTTTTTCATTTATTCCTTTTTTCATAAATAAATGAATAAGAAAACTTGGATTAGGTCAATCACAAAGAATAAACGACCAAAATTTATTGAATGAAAACAAAAAATGAATTTATAAAGGGTATTTGACCCATCTTTATACCCTTTATAAATTCATTTTTTTGTTTTGGATGATAATGAAAGTATAGTTTTATTATTTTCTTATATACATGTATGTATGTAGATAGGAAATTTTCCAAAAGCAACTGGAATGGTCACTTCCACCTACCTATACCATATATACCTTGTAGAAGTACTCTAATTAAAAACGACAACACTTATAATAAAAGGAGAAGTCAAATAACAAACCAAAAATAATACAATATAATATCAAGGTTATATACCGGGTTAAGGTACCGGTCTATTAAACTTTCATAAGACTACAAACATTTTGTAAAAAAACAAATTGTTTTGTTGGATTTTTATTCTTAGAAAAAAGAGCTCAACACTGTTTATTCACTGGAAAAAATGTTTTATTTAAATAAAAAAAAATAAATAATTTTGTTTTTGTTTTTCAACCATTTCTGTTAGATTTCTTAGAAATTATCTTGACTATAAGTAGTGAAAATTTGTTTTTTGTTTATTTTTTGCCTTTAGTAAAGATACAATATTTTCTTACTTTATTTCTATTTTGTTGACACTAAAACCTACATAAAAATAAATTTCATCTTTTTGATAAGGGCTATAATGAAAATCCTTTTTTACAGATTCTCACAATTTTAAGAGCAAATAAAAAAACAAAAACAGAAAAACTAACAACATTCTTAGGATTTCAATTTGATTACTTTACAACACAGTCCTTCATTCTAAACTTCTCTTTGAGATTCAATTTTTTTTTTCTTCTATTTGATTTTCCTTTCACAATGTAATGATGGTGATACTGATGTTAGTGATAAGAATGGCGCGACAATATAAATTCTTTCATTTTATTGAGTTACAAAGAGACAACAACAACAACAACAACACTTGATATTTAATGGAAATATTATAAAAAATTAACAAAAAATAGATTTTTTTTAAATGTTTTCTTAAAACCACAATAAGTGAACTAAAAAATAAAAATCTATTTTAAAAGGATATTTTTGATTTTGTTACTTATTAATATTATAATATTGATGACATTAAGCTTCTTTGCATTGAGAAATATTGAATTAATTTATTGTGACATGATATTTTTGTTTATTAATTTGTATAGGTTTAGTAATAAAAATGCTATGATAAAACCAAGTAATTTTTATTTTTTTCTTCAATTAAAATTTACAAAAAAAAAAAAAAAAAAGATTTATTAAAATCAAATGTCATGTATAGGAAAGATTAAAACTAGTTAATTTCTCGTGACCACAAAAACAATAAGAATAGAAAAAGCAGAGAAAATGATTAAAACAAAAATATGTATTTTAAGGATAAAAATTGATATTATGTAGAAAATTGTATTTAAATTCTTATTCAAAACAGAATACTGTCAATGAACTAGATATATTATGTACATAATTATTAAAGTAGTATATTGTACAGAGTGGTATAAAAATTTGTATTTATAATTTTTATTAAAATTAAAAATGTACATAGTTGTGGTATAGCAGCGGAAAATCCTATAAAATTAAAATTATAGGCGTGTTCGTAGTTGCAGTAAAACATGCGTCGGTGTCTTGCAGGTTTTTTTCTCTGTCACTATGTACATACAAAATTGTTTAGCAATCGTTCTTGTTTATAGAAGCAGCACATGCTCAATTCGTTTATATAGTAATATTATATTATTTATAATTAGATTATTATATATTTTTATATATATTTAATAAATTTTAATATATTTTTTTAAATATATTTTATAAATAATTTTTTTAAATATTTAATATATTTTAATATAATTGTATAAATATTACTTATATATTAAAATTATTATATATTTTTTTCAATATATTTATTTGTTTATTATATTTATATTTATAGATTATTATTATAAACACATTTATATTATTTTAATAATTAATTTTTATTTTTTACTTAAGTATTTTCTCATTTATATCATATTCTTATTTATTACATGTTAAATAACATGCATTTTAAAAATCATTCTAAAGCAGACGCACTAAAATATCTGCACAATATGCCCGACACTGACGCGACATCGATTCCTATGAATACAAGCGCCTGCTTTTTATCTGCACAGAATTTTTGATGATATGCAACTACGAACAAAAAATATTTTTTGTTGCGCAAGCGCGACCACTATGAACACGTCTTATTTCCTATTAATTCAATTAGATTTTGCTATTAAAATTCGTCAATAGGGCATACAGTTTTAAAATGACAATTCGAATTTAATTAAATTAATAGTTGAAATGTAAATTATTTTAATAGATGTATCTTGTAAATACTATAAATCCATCATATTGTAATTTAATAGTATTGCCTATTACAATAATAGTTTTAATAATATTAATTTGATTAATCTAATAGTATATACATTATACATACTATCATTTGAATAGTATTGTCGAAGTGGTATACTTTTTTTTATAATAAAATCATCATATTAATTTTAATATTAAAGATTGTTACTCTTATACTACTTATCATATTAATATAATGAGGTAAATCCTATTTCTCTAGTACCTAGCTATGTAATGTTTGTTATGTATGGTTAAAGCAGTTCAAATTAAATGAAACAATGTTTATTATTTATTATAGTATTTTATTCTATAAAACTTACTTATTTACTTTTACTTGTACTTTTTAACAGACTTGTTTGTATTTTATCATACAAATTGAAATATAGCTAAAATTTATCAATATAATACTATTTACCGAGTTAACTATGATTAAGTTCCTAACCATAGTATATATAAAAAAAAAATTAAGTGCGATTTGTTTTTCATATAAAACTAATCATACTTATAACTATAGTAATCATACTTATAACTATAGTTATAATACTTATAACTATTACACATCAATCATTCGTCAATCATTCATCCATATATTGGGCCTTATTCTGAGAAGCGAATTTTTCGGTACATACTGAAAAATATGATAAATTTTATTTTTGGTATTCTGCGAAGCGAAATAGCAATACTGATCGGTTTTTATTGCAACGTTTCGATTTTCATGGTATTACGAGAATCGATTTTTTTTGTTCGCTGTCAGAAAAAACGATAAATATATCATTATAGAAAAAGTTAGTGAAAGATGTCGAATGAGAAAAAATAAGTATATAATTAAAGTAAAATTCAATTAAACTAATTTTATTTAATTATATGTATTTAAAAATAATTATTAAATATTATTTTACATTTTTAAGTATAGAAAAGTTACAAATAGTAGGCAGTTTGAATGTTTGTTGGTGCAATGATTTTTACATGTGTTCCATCAACACATCCAATAATTCCTGGAAATCCAAATTTATTATAAAATCTCATTATTTTATGGATGATTTTGCTGATTTTTAATTTCAGGAAATTTTATATACTCTCGAGACAATTCCGTCTCAAATATTGACAATGTTTCGTAGCTAAACCTATCAAAAAATCGTTCCCACGCCTTTTTGATAACTTCCTTCAGCAAGGAAGCGAAATGTTCCAGCCAATATTGGATTTTACTGAATGTGGACTAATTATAGGATTTAAATTATTGTCTATAAAGATAAATATCTAGAATCATTAAAAAGGTTTCTTTCGAGAGCCTGAAGTTCTTAATGATTTCTAAAAAAACAAATAAAATTGATCATATTTTTTTTTTTATTTCATATCATATTCATACATATATAGTTGTTATAACTTAACCTACATTAAAATAGGTAAATCTAATAGATTCGCTTTATCCCTCAATTCTCTTCTTTTTATTCTAAGTAAATTCATCTCTTCCTTCTCATCAGACGATGTTTCGTAATATAAATATAAAAACATTTTTTAATATCTATAAAATTTGAATTTAACTTCACTTAATTTCACTTTTCAAACAGAAAATTAAAATAAAAAATGTCAAAACATAAAAGAAAAAATAAATTTGACAGTTTTAACCAGCAATGCTGCCAGTTTTACAAAATATCGTATCATTCGCTTCTCAGAATACCAAATGTGATACAAAGTGATGCTCTACCGGTACGTAGCGAAAAAGTGATTCGCTTCTCAGAATAAGACTCATTGTCAATCATTGACCGTTGATTGACCGTTGATTGATGAGAAATGATTGATGGTGGTTCTATTCTCATCAGTCATGTCATCAATCATGTAAGCAAAATTCCCATCAATCATGCTGTCAATCATCCCATCAAATAGCGGAATTAAAAAAATGGCTTTTTGGGGAATGTTTAAATATTATTTTTTGAGAATGTTCAGATAAGGTTATAATATTAATTTGTGATGTTATTCAAAAAGAATAATTTTTATATTAATTTTAATAATTATAGTAATTATTGTAAAAAAGCGATTGATATATTATTCAAATGTGCAAAAAAATAATTTGTTGTTTTTTATACCCAACATTTACTTTAAAAATTCAATTTAAATTGAAGTTAAAAACATTCCCCCAAAAACTATATTTTTAATATTCATATATGTTTCGAAATTATCAATATATTCAGAACACTTCCAAAGTGTGTCCTTGCAAAATGTATAAAAATATTGACGTTTGCATAATTGATGTGTCATCGGTCATCATTCTTTTCATCCATATATTGTCAATATATGGACTAAATGATTGATGAACAGAATGATGTGTAATAGGCACCTAAAAATACACTTAAATTCTGTTAAATTCACGTTTACAACCCTCCTTTTATGTTATATCGTATTTTTGATCGTATTTTTTTATTTTTGTACAATGAGATTTTTGAAACAAGTTAAAATTTAAACAAAATTAAAATTTACCTAGACCTACATATTCAACAACGATATATTGCAAACAACGGTAAAAATTAGAAAAAATAAAATAGGTTTGTCATATTTTGTAAATTTTAAATTTTAAATCTTTTTTCTATTGATTTATTCGATTTCGATTGTATATATATATTGAAAAAACTATTTTTAGATGAAAATTTTTTTTTATTGATTTCAAAAATAAATTAATATATACGAAAAAAATATATACACATCCATATCTGCCTAACTAAAAACAAGACAAACCAAAAATTATTAAACAAAAAAATACTAGTAAATATTTTTATAGACTAAATGTAAACTCGAAAATATATAAAAATTGTATTACAATTATTTTTACAATTTTTTTAAAAAGTATTGTTTACTCCATTATTTATTTTTTATTTTGATAAACAATCAAAACGTCAAACTCAACTATCAACTCTTGTATAATGCGAACACTTTTTTTCAACCATAGTTAGCAAACGTAATTTAAACACAATTCGAACATGCTATAACTAATAAGTAACACTAATGCTTAGTTCACTGTTTCAGAACATTGTGTTCCGAACAAAAAAAATTTAAACAGCCAGACATTAATATTTGAATTTGATTTGAATTTGATTTGAATTAATTTTAAAATTTTTGTTTATTTCAATCTCAATATATCAAATCATTGTTATTCAAATAAATAAAATAATATTGTTAATGTACAATAATTTTTAATATAAAATAATTGTTAATATATAAAATAAATACAAAAAAGAAGTGTTATAAACATTGGTTTTTCAATATTTTTATGAACTGTTTGTTTCTTTTTTTGTTTATGCTTTGTATTGTAATGTGAGAAATGTCAAAAAAAGTAAAAATGAAAGCAAAAAAAAATTGTTCCTAACACAAAGTTAAAGTTAAATCAACTTTTGTTCCGGAGAGAAAAAAATGTTCCAAACATTTTTGAAAATTGAAAGAATTCAAATTTTCATACAAAAAATATGCGCGCGCATGGGTTCGGAACATACGTTCTGAATCAGTGAATCTGGCATAACTGATATTAAACATATAATAATATATTAACATTAGATTTAACAAAAAAAAAAAAATAATTATAAGATTAATTATTATTTACAACAATTATTACAACACAGTCTTGGAAATGTTCGTTAAATTAATTACGCCCATTTAAATCTGACATAAATTATAATGAAAATTTAATTCACTCAAAAAATATTTTTTTTTTTTTTTGTTTAATCCAAAATTAGGAAAGACATTTTTGTGCCACTCTCTAATTATACTCATTCCATATGCATACGCTCATGTTTCTGTTCTAGAATGTAAAGGAAATAATAATAATAATAATAATAATAATAATAATAAAAAATAATAATAATAATAATAGTAATAATAATATAATAACTATCATTACTGGTGATATTATAAAATCCCTACATTTTCAATTAACATTTTTTTTCCTCTCTTTTTTGTTTTTATTTTTCCTTTTTGCAATTTTATAGACAATAATTTTCATGTGGTGTTGATAAGAATATTAAATTTCACTATACAGAATTAAAAAAAAAACACAAAAAAATGGTATTAAAAATATTTTTTTAAATAATTACACCTGTCAATTTAGCGGTTTAAAATTACATATTGTATGTAGTGTGGTAATATTCACCACGATTTAATAAAATTTACCTCAAATAAAATTTTGTACTTAAAATGTTTCATATTGAAAAAACTATTTTTAGATGAAAATTTTTTTTTATTGATTTCAAAAATAAATTATTAATTCAATTAAAAATTTTTACAGTAGCCAGACCTCATAAATTTTAATAATCTAAAATTATTATTAAAACATGTTGTAATTGAAGTTATTTAATACATTTTAAGAAGATGTTCATTTAGAACGATCACAATCACCATCATTACTGATAATTTTTTAACTGTACCAATTTAGCTGATTTTTTTTAATAAGAAGATAAGAAAAAATTTTGTAATTTTAAACTTAATTACAGTAATTTGTTGTTTTAAGGATTATAATATCCTAAATGACCTTCAGAAAAAATATTTTATAAATGAAAACAAAAAAAAAAAAATGAAATATGATTCGTTTAAAAATTGTTATTTTATTTTTTTGTTTTTTGTTTCTTTTTTTTTTGCGTTATTATTTTTATTACTGTTTTTCATACCAATTTGTGGGAATTTTTTTTTTTTTGTAATAGATTTTTTAAATTAATTTTAATTAAAACAATAAACTTCTAAAAATTTGATTCTATTCAAAATTATATTCAATTAAATTTAACCTAAATTAAAATTATAATTCATTAAATTAAATAGAATAATTTTTCGAACAAAAACAAAATTAATTTCTATACTTTAATAAAATAAAATAAATAATAATAAATATAATAAAATAATTATAATAATAATAGAGATCGCTTTAGCTTACATGTTTATATAAAACCACATAATAATCTCATAAATTGATTTTATTTTTACTATTATGTAAGCCAATACCATATACCAACTAGTAGGGATGTTCCGAATATTCGTATTTGTATTCGCGTATATTCACCATAATTTCAGTATTCAATATTTGTTTTTATAAAAATTTACATGAATACTTAATATAAATATATTTTTGAACAAAATTTAAATTAAAAAATTTAAATCTGAAAATGTAAACTTTTTTCTACTTACAGTTGAAACAAAAGCATTATTTTTTAATGATTTTAATTATTCAAATTACATAAAATAAATTGGGTAAATTAAATGAACTAAGCTTAATTAAAAATATAAATTAAAGTACCATCGTCGGTGTACTGTAAAAACATCTTAAGTCCATAAATACAACATAAAATAAACAACTGTAGTCTTTCTGCTTGACAACACGATACTTAGGATTTACGTCATAGTGAAACATCAGCAGTTTTGCAGTCTATTAAGAATGATTTGTTGAATTGACAAAATATAAAAATTGGTCCAACCTTACACTAAGTCAAAAATTATGTCTTACAATTTGTTGACGTTTTAAGTGTCAGTTTGAGAATACATTAGTTGTGTTCAGTAGATTTAGAACAGAATCGTGCAGAACAGTTTTGGACAGGCAGTTAACTGTCAAACAGATGTTTTGATCTTGACAGATTTTTTGATCTTTTTTGCAAAAAAAAAAACAACAAAAAAAGTTCTCCAAAACTGTTCAGAACAAAAAAGATCAATTTAAAATAGTTTCGCACAATCAAATGAACACAGAACAGAACACTTTCGGACCAAAAAGAACATTTAACGAAAACTAAATGAACACAAAAGCGTTTTGTTTTTTACTCTAGAACGTTTTAGAACGCCCTAGAACACTTTACTGAACACAACAATTAATTACATATATTTATGCATTATTTACTTGTGTAGCTTTACAAATTTTTTATGCTGAATGTTATTTTGTTGTAAAATATAAAAAAAAGTAATAAATTAGTGTCTTAAATGTGATTGTTTTCTTAAATTGTTAGTTTTAACTTTATAATTAAATTAAATTTTTACTATATACAATATGAATGATCAATTGCAGAAAGATAACATAATTGAATTATTAAATATTTATAAGCAATATGAATGCCTTATGAACTACAATAGTTGTCATTACAAACGAATAGATATAACATGTTTAACACTTTTTTGTTGCACTGTTTACTATCAAATTAAATGTCTTAACGTAATTTGCCCAGCAAAAAATATATCTAACTTTTTTTGACATTTGCAAACATTTTTTATATCTGACTTTATGTCGAGACCCAACCTTATTGTTAATAATGTAGCGTTTTATTTCAGCAAACATAATTTATATGTTTACTTCACTGTTTTTTTTTTTTTTTTGCTAGCTGCATAAAACAGTCAGTTGTTTTAATTACGGTTTTAAAATTACCATAAGAACAGTATTATTATAATTAACTACTTTATCCCATTCAAATATAGCTATAAAGTTAATTAATTCTCAATTAATCAAACTGAAATTAACCAACTATTCGTATTCTATTCTATCGCAAAATCGCAAATATAAATTGTCCTAATAATCGGTACATCCCTAGTACATACATTATGTATTGTAATGCAATTATTTACCACTTTTTATATATTACATTTTCAATATTAAATAAATGATAATTTTATTCGGATTCTAAAAAAACAATAGTCAGAAAAAAAACTAAAATAAAATAAACTACAAAGCTACCAACATTTTTTTTTTTTTTATTTTATTATAATTTTGAAAATAATGTAAACTGAAATAATTAAAATTTTTGTTGTGTATATTATAATTGTCTTTTAACGTTTATAATATAAAAAGTAATAAATTGGGATATAAAACTATTGGTTTAGTTTTAAATTTAATTAATTATACATTTTTATTTTATTCGAGATAAGCTAGATAAATTTGAAAAAAGTAAAATTAATAATCTTTGAATTGTCAAAAATGTTATAATAAATGTCAAAAAGCCTTAAATATTTTAAGTTGAATTTTTAATTGAATATGAAGCTGTCAAAATTTCGACCAACCAATTAATCGATCAAATCAAATCAAAATTTGAAAAAAGTATAATTAAATTTTTTTAATTGTCAAAATCTTTGTGTGTTGGTGTATCATAAGTGTCAAAAAAAGTTAAATAAATATTCTCCAGAACTAAATACAAAACTGTCAAAATTCCGATCAATCAGAAATTTTCCACAGAATAGATTCGGTGTGTAATTTATTTACATATAACAAAATCTGCAGAATAAAATTAACATTTGACATTTCTTTTCTATGTAATTTGTTGTTTTTTGAATTTGTTTTAATTTTTTTAATATTATTTTTATTTATTTGTAATAACAAATTTAATTTTAAGTACAATTTACTTTATTAAATCAATATGTATTCCCATTTTCAATATTGCGAACCATTAAATGTTTGAGTTTGCTAAAACGCTGTATAAATAAACTTTTTATTAAAGATTGTAGAAGAAAGCTTTCTGATCACATTTAACATTGATGAATTAACATTATTAACACTTCAGTTAATCCTTAATTGTTAGTAAATTAACAATATACGTATATGTATTTATATACATACTATATACATCAGCCTAAATTAGGATATAAAAATATATATAATTTATATATTATGTTAAGAAATAAAGTATGTAATGTTAATCAAATAATGTATTTTAAAATATTGGGGTGGGGTGATGTAAATATAAATACAACATAACAAATATAAATAAGGGCTTAAGGTATAATAACCACCAACATCATAAATTTAATGTCTAGAGTACCTAATTAAACTTTTAAAAACTTTTTACAATTTATTTTGTGGTTTTTACTTCTTCTAAGGATATTTCAGGATATTTTTGTATACATATGTATAATATATGGACATACAAACAAAGTTTTTTGAAAATATGGAAAATACGTTAAAATTATATGGAAAATTAGTATGATATGTACTGCAATTCCAGTAAATAGTTGAAATTACAACATATATATATCCTATAGTTGTCAAAATCAACCACATTTTTTTTTTTACTTTTTTTGGAGTTCATTGCATCCTGTAACCTAATATAGTTATAACTAGAATAGAATAGTTATAACTATATAGTTGTAATTTTTATTATTTTTCATTTTCTATAAAAAAATGTTCGTCAGTCAAAATTAATAGTTACACTGTTTGGTATTTTATTTTCTTTTTGGTTTTAAATTATAAAAAAAAAAAAAATATTTTTACTAGAAAAAAAAATGTTTTTGTCTTTTTTTTTTTTTTTTTTTTGCATAATTGAATTTAATTTAAAACGTCAAATTCAATATATTCCCTTAATAAAATATGAAAGTTATATGCATGGTATTTTTAAGTACAAATATATATATATAAGTATATTATGTATGATATATAATACACATACACATAATGAGATGTTATGGTTTTATTATAAATTTATTGTATTTTATTATAAATATTAAATAAATATTAAATTTAATGGAAATTTCACTAAAATAGTTATCAAAACAATGAATTTTATCTATACACATAGATATGTATATACATTGTTCATATTATAATATATAGCTATAATTTTAAAATTGTTGAATTATATATAGAGAAAAAAATTAATTATTAACTTTTTTTTTTTGTTTTAATTAAATTATCTGTGAAATACATTTAAAAATATTCTGATAATATAATAAATTATGATAAAATTAAGATAAAATTAAATATTTCATTATGTTTTTGAAAATTATAATAATATTTTAGAAGAAATAAATAATTTTATTGTTGACTGATTTTTCTACCGTAAAAATTTTTTTGATGAAATGAATATTTAATTAAATTATTTTATTTTAAATATTTAATTTTACCAGTTTTATTATGTACTATATATGTATAATATAAATAATTTATAAATCGTTTCAAAAATCACTTTAAAGTTAAAATTAATTGTTTTTCAAAGTTCCATGAACGCTATCTTATTTCATGCGTTGCCTATCTTTGAAATAAACTGTACAAATTGTTAATGCTATTGATTTTGGTTTCATTCAAAATTATATAGGGTACACATTTTCATTTCATACGTCTTTTTTATATCAAATCCACAATTTTTTTAGACAAAATATTGAATTAAATTACAATTATTCGGTTTACTTAATGTTTATTCGATCCAATGAATTTTCAGTCCTTTATTCAATATATATTGATTATTTGATTAAAACAGCTTCAACAAGCAGAACAATCTCTACAAATGTCTTTATTGATTGAACATTTTTATTCTGTAACATAACAACTTCTATACTTCTACAGCTCTACAACTGGAGACCGGGTATTTGTTCCATTTTTATTATTTTATAGGTCCAATAATATGTGATGAGCTCTCTAACCGTATTGTTTCATTTTTTGAATGTTTTGTTTTACACATCAACTAATTTAAATGTTGAAAACTACATTTATGGTAGACTAACCTCTTCTACATAATATCATATAGCTTGATTTTATTTTAATTGAGAATCAAATTGTATTCAAAATTATTTTTTTAATAAATATTTGAAAAAAAAAAAAAAGATTTTGTACATCCATGCCCTAACCCTATGATTCGAAACATGAACCTACTGGATAATAGTCAAATTACATAATCACTACATCATTTCGGTCAACTTCTAAATTTTCAAATTCAACTAAATTTTTAATAATAGTTCTATTTGTTTTTCACAATTCTAAAACAAATTTGGATTTAGAATAATAACATACATACAACACCAAACAATCTAAGTCTACATATTTTTATTTGAATTTGAATTTTGATTTGTAGTTATTATATTATTTGTCATATTTAGAGAGTGTGCCTATTGTGTTATGACAATATAAATTTAAATTTTGTATTATATTTGACTAATTTGAAATATTCCTGGTTTATGTCTTGGATGTAGCCATTAACTAGAATTAAATGTTTCTAATTGATGGCCACTCAATTCTAATATTTCTAATTAGATTAACATATAAATCAAAGCAAAATTAATTTATATATATATATATATATATATATATATGTATATATTTTTTAATTGGTTTATATATTTTTAATTAATAATTTAACATTTTGTATTATGTATTGCACATTTAAATTGTTAAAGAATTGCTTAGTTGATGTCTAGGGTATTAGAATTAGAATTAACGTTTTAATAGACACACACCCTACATAGGTATTATTTATATTATCATTGAGGAGCTTATAATGTTAATAATTTAAAATATAACAGTATAATATCAAATTATAACAGTTTTAACAATTTTATAGTTTAAAGTTTGATAGCTGAAATTTCATTTCAAGTAAAACTATAAACCTTGAGGTTCCACAAATGGGGCATTTTTCTCAAAATTATAGTTAATCATTGTTATAAGACAATTCATATATATGTAAGTCAGTATATTTGCTATAAAATAGCCATCACGGAATATTAAGTAATAAATATTATCTTATCATTCATACCCAGAGTATAGAGATATATTTTATAGAGTGTACATTATCGTTTATAAAACTTTTTAAATATACATAATTTAAATTAATAAAATCGACCACAACATTATGAATTTTTATTAATTTTAAATTTAATATAATTAATAATGTATTTCATTTGCTGAATAATTAATTTAATTTATCTATTAAATATTTACTATAATAATTGAAATAATATTAAATACATACCAAATAACATATATGTATACATATAGTATCAATATTTATTACTACATATTTAAAATGCATGCCAAAATATGTGACATTTGCTTTTTATTATCATTATACAAAAAACATAATAATTATTATTTTTTATTATTATTGTGTTATTATTCCAGTTAAAATAATTTTTAACTATCATTTTGTAATGTAATTATAAAATTTATATACGATAAATTTATATGTTACACAAATATACATAGTTATATTTATTTATGAATATATAAATAAATTCAAATTATAATCCTTTGATTATTTTCAGCTGCGAGTTTAACTCGCCCGTTATAAATATAAATTATAAAACAATTTGTAAAACGGAAACGGAAAACTACATAAAAAATTATGTAATTGAAATCCGGTACTATTATAAATATATTATATGAATGAAATTGAAATAATAATTTAATTATTTTTTTAAAGTAATCAAAAATGTATAATTTAAATATTACGTTTATTTTTTGTATTTTCTACTAGTAAAAAAAAAAAACTAAGCAAATAAATGAAAAAAAAAAACTATTTTTCCAAAATATTCATAATCTTTATTCAATCCATAAAAAATGATGAATTTTTAAACTAATTATAGTCTTATTTTTCATTTTTGTATAGATTTAATATGTTTAATTCACGAATTGCAGGATAATAGATTTGGGCGAATTTTATAGTACGTGTATTATTTTGTTATCTGTGCTTCAAAAGGTTAAACTTAAATTCTATATGAAAACCACTCTATTTTAATTATTTCGAAACATCAATACTGTATAATTAAATAAAAGTACGCAGCTTAACCCAATTTAACAAAATTGTACGCTGCTGTAAGCACAAAACTAAATAATTATGTAAAAATAAGATTAAAAATAAAAAATAGATATTGAGCATTTAGAACTGAAGTTGAATTTCCAATTAAAATTTTGCAAAATTAAATACGAAGTTATAAAAATTTCAACATACCGAAAAATTTTCTTCAGAATAAGATCAGTGTGTATTTTTTCATTTGCATATAAATTAATATTTTCATATAAATAAATATATTTATATAATATAATATAATATAATCAAAAATATATAATATAATTATTTCGTATCATTAATATTTTCATATTATTATTTAAAGTTGGCCTACAGATTTATGTGTAGGATCAACTGTTAAAATAAATAAATAAATAAATATTTCATATCATTTTTCATTTTCATTTTATTTTTCTGTGTTAAAAAACTACAAATACAAAAAATTTTAAAATCTATCAATTAAATTCTTCAAAAAAATGTTAAAGTTTACAATGGTTGAATTTTTGACAGCTTCGTATTTAATTCTGCGAATTTTAAATTAAAAATTCAATTTAACTGATTTTTTTTATCTTCAAAACATTTTACCGTTATTTTTGACACTTATAAATTCAAATTTTCTGTGCCGAGTTTAAAGGTTGATTTCCACATTTACCAATTTCTTATTACAATGTCCTGTTGTTTTTGACACTTAAATAACCAAACACTTCAACTGCTTTTAATTAATTATATATAAAAAAAAAACAATAATTATTAGATTACTAAAAAATATTAATTCATTTCTATATTTATGTGCTTTATTTTTAAATTTTTAATTTTCAAAATTCAAAAGAAGAGAAAAGACAAAATTATTATGAAATTATAGATGGCAGTATAATAAAATTTAATGTCAATCATATCTATTCCAGTCTTACTTTGACAATTGTCATTTTCAGATGATTTCATTTTCCAATTTCCATTGTTAAATTTGTTTTTATTTCAAAACATCGCACTTGTTCGTATTTTGTAAAAAGAAAGTTTTAAAAATAATTTTAAGCGAATAGATTTATTTTTTTAAACAAGCTTAATTTATTCAACATATATTAACAAAATGTCTGCAAATCTTCCTCCAGCTCCACCATCTCTAAAGCAAATTCAATCATATTTGAAAATTGGTGAGTCATTTTTAAAAATTGAAAATATTTATTCCGGTTGACAAATAAAATAGATTTTTACCAAAATGTTCATAATACAACCTATATAACATACTTACCATAACAATAATTTGTTTTTTTAATTTAAAAAAAAAAAAACAGCTACAGAACATGATGAAAGAGATCTTATTGTAAGCTATTGGGCAAGATTATATTCTCTTCAAGTTGGAATGAAATTATCCACAAAACAACCAGAGGAAACTGCTTTACTTTTGGGTACATACTCTTAATATTCAGTCCTTTAAATATATATATATATATATAGTTTTACATGAGCTTATATAACTTTATTAGGTTTAATGGATTGGCTGGAGCTTACTAAAAAGGAAAATAATGAAAATGAAGCAATAACAAATGAAGTTGTTGCTCAAGCTCATCTTGAAAATTATGCATTAAAATTATTTCAGTATGCTGATAAGCAAGACAGAGAAAGTAACTTTGGAAAGTAATATATTTTATTATATTAATCGAAATCTACATATATTTGGTTTGTTCAGTAAATTGTTCTAAAACGATCCAGAGTAAAAAACTTGTTTTTGTCCAAAAGTGTTCGGTATATGTTAAAAAAAGTTCTAAATTGATCTTATTTGTTCTGAATTTTTTTGTTGTTTTTTCTTTAAGCTTTGAGGGTTAAACAAAAATTAGAACAAAAAAAATTCAAAAAAGATCAAAAAAGTATTCAGATATTTCTTTCTGTTCTAAATAATCCTAAAGTGTTTAATATTTAATTGTCATTTTGTCCAAAACAGTTCTGTTCTAAATCTACTGAACAAATTTATTATATGACATTATATTATATTTGGATATAAATTTTTGTATAACTTTTTATTTTTTAGGAATGTTGTTAAAGCATTTTATACTAGTGGTATAATATATGATATTATACAAACGTTTGGTGAATTAAGTGAAGAAGCAACTCATAATAGAAAATATGCTAAATGGAAGGCTGCTTATATTCATAATTGTTTAAAGAATGGTGAAACACCAATTCCTGGTCCAGTAGTAGATAACCCTGAAGATGATAATGGTGGTAACCCAGAACAGAATACAGAAAATAATGATAATCCTTCTGCACCAATGGGATTTACAACACCACCAGCATCGAATAATGAACCTACAGCACCAGATTCAAATTTTTTTAGATCTCCTCCACCATCAGCTGAAGAAGTTCTTAATGATCCAACAAAATTACCAACACCTCCAAAAGATGAAGAAAAAAATCCTGGTGGTTTTATACCATATGTGCCACCAGAACAATTACAACCAAATTATGTTCCACCAGCAGCAAATATAAATTTAACATCAGAACAAATTCAAAGAGCTCAAAAATATTGTAAACATGCAGGAAGTGCCTTAAATTTTGATGATGTTCCCGCAGCAATTGAAATACTACAAAAGACATTACGCCTTTTAACAACTGGAGTAGATGATTTACGATAAATTTTTGCTTGCAATTTACTGGAGTATTAATATATAAAAATCTATACAAATAGTTGTAGATATATTTAATATAAATTATTAAAAATATGTGTTGTAATTTATAATTAAAAAAAAAAAAATAATAAGCACGCTTTAATAATTACCAAGAGTTTTATTTTTTATTTGATAATAGGAATTTTATGCAAAACGTAGCCGAAAATGTACCGTGTTACATTTTTAACATATTCTACATCTTATGTTTTAAAACGCTTTTCATATATAAATTGTCCAAACTTTCGAAAAATGGTATGGCATAGTGCTATAGCCGAAATGTCTTTTATACAAAATTAATTTTATACAATATTTTTTCTGCATAGATCTTCCCTTTTAATTACCCACTCACCGAGTTTCGTTTGATTTACCCGAACCAATCGTACAGTCGTCAGCGTCGTTAAAATCAAGTATAGTTGTCTTATAGAGAAATAATATTAAATTAATAATTGTCTTTAAAAGCTCAAATTAGTCATAATATGAAAAAAAAATCTACATAAAAAATTCAAAACCCTTTCATGATTTGATTGTTTCAATTTACTCCCATTTTTGAATATGAGTTTAAGAGAATCAAAATTTTCAGTAGTGAAATCATTTTTGATTTTGGTTTTTTTTTTACGAAACGTTAAATATGCTAGAACATAAAATAAACAAATATATTATTAACATAAATATTTTGTTAAACACATACATATAAATGACAAACAGAAATAAAAACAAAATTTAAAAAACATCTTTTTTTTTTACCATTACAATTTTATTTTATTTTATTATTTTATATATCTTCTGTTATTTATTTTATCAATTAATTTAATTTAAATTACATAAGTCTCATTTTATTTGCTAAATTAAGTGCAAAATTATAAATTGTTTTTCGATATTAACACAAAACATAAAGAAACAAAAAATAAAAACAAAAAAAATTAAGAATTTTTAAAATTACTACACTATACTAAATTGTAATTTGTGATAGGCAAGGCATGGTATGGTATAAAATTCGATAAAGGATAATAAAATAATTTTTCAATTCGAATCTATATTTTAATATTTGTAATTTTGCAATGAGACTGATAAGACTCAAATTTTAAAATTTTAAATCGAATTTATACCATCATCACCATCAATCATTTTTTTTCAACATTTTTAATCACAAATCACAAATTTTCAAAATAAAATTAAAAAATATTTGTATAAATTTATTTAAAGGAAATTGTTTTATTTACAAAAGATATTTATTTACTTTTTTTTTTTATTTATTTTTTTATTTTTTCTATCATTTTTTGTTTTCTGATTTTGGCACTCAAATTGAAACCGATTACATAAAAATTATAAATAATTATGAATAATTTAAATTAAAAATGAAAAATAAAAATCAAAAATAATATTACGAATGTTATTTACATAGGGTTGTCTGTGATACTTTTTTTTTAGGAAATTATTTATATATGAACAAAAGCAAAAATATAAAATTAATAACAAAAAATGTTTGATTTTGAATTTATATAGATATATTGTTTTTTTTTTTATTTAAAAGTAATGAACACCTATTGGGTAATCTATGGTTTTAAAAATTTTATTAATTCTTTTAAAAACAATTTTTAAATTGATAATTAATTAGATTGTAAGATCTTATAGAATTCAATTAAGTGAAAAATGAAGAAATCGAATATTAATTTGATACACCGATTTCTTTTTAGTAATGTATTTAATGTTGTATATTAAATAAAAATCTAATTTTATTTCACATTTCATATTTTTAAATGTTATCATTTTCCAAGAGTCCCATTCTATAACTTGAAACGAATATGGTTGATAATTTTTCGCAAAAAACTTGGTAACAAAATTGTAACAGCATGTTTGTTTAAAACTATAGAATGTTATTCTTTTAAAAAATAATATAAAATTGTAATATCAATATATTTCATATATTTTAATCATAGGAAACAAAATACATACTTATTTTATCATGTAATTGCAACTATTATTTAATACAACATTGAATATCATATTATTATTATTTACTATTATTAATTTTTTGCCTCACAAAAAGTATATTAGCCCTATGTTCGTTAAAAACCAAACAAAAAAATGAATTAAAAATTTATTTAAATATGAATTTATACATTCATTTCGATATTTTAAAATAAAAAACAAAAAATATTAAAAAGTAAGAAAATTAAATTAAATAAATTAAAATAAAATCGTTTTAAAAATAAGTGGGTGTTTGCGCGCATACTTTTAGTGCTATATCAATTTTGTGTCATAGTTTAGTTGTGATTTTTTTTTTATTTATTTTGTTTTTCTTCAATTATTAAAATTTTTGTAATTTTCTTAATTATTGTTAGTTGAGTCTTTTATTTTTATTTTAATGTTCTTTTATATATATATATATATATATATATATATATGTTTATATATTATATTTAATCCTGTTTAACTCCATTTGCTTGTGTTTGTGATGCTCCACCTAATTCTAGGCCTTTTTTATTAGTCTAAAATTAAATAATTAAAAATTAATATATTTATTTTCAATTTATGTGTACCTAACACAATTAATATTAATTACATTTTATTCAAAAAATTTAAATAATTCAATACAAATTTCAAAATTTATATTTATTTAATTTTATAATATTTAATTTCACAATTAAAACAATTTTTTTTTCGATTTATTTCGTTTTACATATACAATTTATTATAGTTTTACAAATATTATGAGTAAATTTACATATTAAAAAATATTTAATAATATTTTTGTTTTTTACAAACCTGATACCAAACAACAAGTCTTCCACTTAACATAAATGTAAAGACTAATGCTGGTCCTGATCTTTCAAATGGATCACTAACCATATAATGTTGATAAACACCGAGAAGCATTAATAAAAGTAATGTAACATTGGCAGTGTTCTTTACTTTATCTAAAAATTGAATAAAAAAAAAAAAAATTGTTTTTATTTTTATTTTGTTTTTTTAAATTATTATTTTTAAATATAAATTGTAAACAAAAAAGAAAAAAAAAAAAAATTAATAAATTATAAACAAAAATATTAAAAATTAACTTACGATTTGGAATCAAAGCCATTGCTAAACCACATACAATTTCCAAAATACCAACAGATCTTCTATACCATTTTGATGGTATTTTAAATCCCAATAAAGCTGTTAGTGGGAACACTTTGGCATATTTAACGTATTCTGTACGCTATAAATAAGATAAATATATTTTTTTTTTATTCAATATAAGAAATTAAAATGTTTCATTTTTTATTTAAAATTTAATTGATAATAAAGAATATATTTTTGCAAAAAAAGAAACACGTAGGGATGTGGTCGTAAATTTTAAAAAAATGTAAGAACACAATTTCCAAAATTAAATTCCAAAATGAAAAATTGTAATAGTTAGTTAAAATTCCATTATGTTGGCAAATTTCTGCAATAAGAAATTTCTGTTACAAAATTAGGGTTTAACCCTTTTTTCATAGTATTAAATATATATATATATATATATATATATATATATATATATATATATATATATATATATATATATATAGATATATTTGTAAACTATATTTTGAATTATAAGGTATTTTACAGTTATTGTTACAAAATTAGGATTGACCCTTTTTCTAAAATTTTTATATATGTATACATCCATATATAACGGTTCTCCTAAGCACAGTCAAAATGCTAGGGATTCCAATACCGGTATTACAGGCTTCAATCGAATACCGAAATACCGAAATACCGCATGCAACAATACCGGTATTAGTTTTTTTTAACATTTAAAATGCATCATATATATATGTACGTTTTTAATAAATTTTTAAACGTCGTTTACGTTTGTTGCTTTGAATTTTTATAATCCATCTTAGTAAGCGTGATAATAAATGAAATGTAGTCATGGTAGCAAGATGATTTATCTATTTTTTTTTTTGTTTTATGAATATCCAAAATTCTTGTCTCGTCAATCTATATGTACATTCTGATGTGAGAGAGTGCAATTTAATTATATACATAATAGTATAGAATAGATTACACTGCAGTAAATAATATCAAGTGTATTAATTTCAGTTTTATCGTTATATAAACAAAACCCGTACGAAAGGTAAATATACTTTTAATTTCTGTTTAATTGAAAATTAAATAAAAAATGTTAAGCCATGGACAGTCATATTTTTTAAAAAAATTGCCCAGGAAGCCAAGACGCAACTTCAGTCTGGTATTATTTTCTTCGAGAACGAAATGGAAAACTAGGTAGGTGCAATAAATGCATGAAAATAATTAAAATCTGTAGTGGAAGTTCAAGTGAGATGCACACACATTTGAAAACTATCCATGGAATAAATTCATTAAAATCTAAAAGATGTGTTTTGAGCGTTACCGAGAATCCTCCTTGTACTTCAAATGTGAATAAAAATGTTGGAAGAATTACCAACTATTTTCAAACTGAAGAAGATAATACATTGCCTGCTGTTTTAGCTCGAATGACAGCTAAAGATGGTTTAGCTTTTAGTATTTTTTGTACTTCCATTTATTTAAGACGAGCATTAACAGCAAGAGGACTTGGTGAAATTCCTACATCGCCAACTTCTATTCAATCAATGGTAATGAATTACTGCAAAAAAATTAGAATGCAGTTGAAAAATGAACTGTTGTCTAGAAAATTCAGTGGAGATAAGTTCAGCATTACATTCGATGAATGGACGTCAAATAGAAATCGACGTTACATTAACATAAATGTCCATTCTAGTAAAAGCTTCTGGAACCTTGGATTAAGTCGTATTTCAGGGTCTATGCCTGCAGATAAATGCATTGAGCTAGTTGATAAAAAATTGAAAGATCACGGTATTTCACTACATGCGGACATTGTTGCGCTGACAACGGATGGCGCTTCTATAATGAAAAAAGTAGGTAAGCTTGTGAATGCAGATCATCAACAATGTCTTGTACATGGTATACAACTAGCGGTTATTAGCGTGCTATATCAGCAGAATATTTCTGATGAACGAGAATTATTTCCATGCGAAACTGAAACAGATACCGAAGAACAAAACTGATAGCGAAGACGATGATTGTTATGATGGTATGCTAATAGTCGAGGATAATGTATGTAAGAAGAACATGCCCATCAGAAATTTAAGTTCTGAAATATATGCATTGATTATAAAGATTCGAAGTGTAGTTAAATTGTTTCGCCATTCGGCTACAAAAAATGATGCAACATTACAAAAATATGTTAAGGAAGAATTTGGTAAAGAGTTGGTGTTGATATTAGATTCTAAAACTCGCTGGAACAGTTTATTAGCTATGCTAGAAAGATTTTATATGCTGAAAGATTGCGTTAGAAAAGCACTTATTGATTTAAATAATAATACTTGTATTTTGGAAGATGAATTTCAGCTACTCTCAACAATAATATCAGCTTTAACCCCTATTAAAGTGGCAGTTGAAAGTTTGTGCTGCGCAGATTCAAATCTATATAAAGCAGATATTATCTTAAAATTCATGTTGGATGAGCTTGCACAACAAAAAACATCACTAAGTATTGCATTAAAAACTACATTAAAATGCAAAATTTTTGAAAGGCTTACGAACTTTTCATATGTATTACACTATTTGTACAATCCATCAAACCATGAAGACGATGACAATTACGGAATATTTAATCAAATATGCAAAACAGCCATAACACAAATAATTGTTAAGTTGGTTGAATGTTTGGGAGATCAAAATATAGACGAAGCAGTGGCAGTGGCTGATAAATCCGACGATGATGTAGAATTGGTTAATATTGAACAAGAAATTCCTGTTCAGGACAAATCTCTTACAATTAAGCAAAAATTGCAGAAAATTATGATGGAAAAAACACAACAAAATAAGCGCGATAATGAGATAAATTCGAAAAAAACATGTAAGGATCTCACCAAAGTTATACGAAGGGAAATAACTTATTTCGAATCAGAAAATATGAAAGGAAAATATTTGCAAAATGTTTATAATTTCCTTATGACCGTTCGTCCTACAAGTGTAGAATCTGAGCGTGCGTTTTCTGCAGCAGGATTAATCTGCACGAAACTAAGATCACGCCTTTTAGATGAAAGCATCGCAAATTTATATTTTCTGCGAGCATATTTTAATTAACAAAAAGAAGGAATTAAAAAAAATTAAGGTACTTTACCCACTGTATTAATTACTGTATATGTTTAATTTTTAATTGTTTTGTTTTAATTTTATTATCGAACTGTTTCTTCTTTTTCTTTTTTAATAACCATAATAATGATGAATTGTCGTTTCTATTTTTATTAACTATATTAAATAAACAATGAATTGTATTGTGTAATATATTGGGAAAAATTGTTTTATTGTTGGTGCTTTTTATTTAGATATTTTTATTCCATAAATAATACCGAAAATACCGGTAATACCGGTATCGAGATTTCCTCAATACCGAAATGCCGAAATACCGAAAGGCTTTCGGTATTGGAATCGCTACAAAATGCATATCAAAATTTGGCTTGAATAAAAAGATGAGTATTTCGATTTCTATATATTTCTATATAGTATACCTTGACAAGCAAATCTATTCATGTCAACACGCTCGTTCAAGAAAACTAAAGTTATTTTAGATTTCAATAGAACAGGAAATAGATCATCATGCCAGGAATAATAACGCATGTACATAGAATCGGTGTAATCGCAAAAAAACTTGTACAAAATATGTTAAGTAGAGGAAGAATCTATTGAACATGTGATCTATAAATGCGAAGGTCTCACCCGTACTAGATTGTCCCGAGCAATAGGAACCACCCAACATACCATTGAAGTATTGTCCTGAGTGTAATAATTAAATCAGGCTTCTTTAAGGACTAATGTGCGTTGTCACGGATAAATCTAATAATCCAATTTGCAATTGCGGTTATATGAAGCCAAACCCCTACCCAATACATGTAAATAAACTAATCTAGCTGACTAACTAACTAACTAACTAACCATACTACAGATATTTAATGATATATTCTGAAAAACAATTAACTACATACATATACTACAACATATCTACATATAACTACATATTTTTAAATTTTTTCGATATCGGCCTTACTTTATTTCTTTGATAAAATTTTTGAAAAAATATCACGCGATTTTTAACATCTTAAAAAATTTTGATATTTGGAATTTGTTTTACTTTTTTTTGGTATTATGCAAATGATTGTTTTTTTTTTTGGAATATTGTACTCAACCCAGAAAAAAACTATAGATAATGGTGTATTTATATTGGGACCTAAATTCTATACCATTTATGTACGTAAATTGACAAAAATTCTATAGAATTATACAACCACCCACTTATTTATGTATTTACACACGCTCATAACTTAAATTTAAACAAAAAAACAAAAAATTTATTCTATTTCTTTACTATTATCATTGAGTAAATATATATATATATATACTATATAATATACGATTATAATAAGTATATAAATAAATATATACATTGTATATAAATATAATAAATATATTATATATATTATATATTTATACATATTTAATAAATGCTATTATTAAATATGTGACGTGTGGAACATAATTTTTGCAAAAAACAAAAAAAAAACAAAAAATAATTTATTTTGTCAACAATTTTGTATTTTTATGTATGGAATTTTTTTTGAAAACTACGATATTTTCAAATTGTATCCATCCTAATTCTTTCCTTTTATTCAAATAATTTTTAATTTTCTAACGGTTAATTAAATTTTTCATTTTTTCATCCTGTAAAAATTTTGCAAAGTACTTTACAAAGCTGGTACTTTACAAAGCTATCAAATGACAGATTTGGGTAGCTGTTATACTACTTCTAGAACCTCTCACTAATATTTCAAGAAGCAATTGTGTTATAGACAGAATAATTTACACTTACACATGTACTCTTTCTGAAATTATAAAACCTATAGGTTTCATTTAAAGCTAAAAAGTATAAAATTAAATAATAATGTAAAAATAAAAATTTTTAATATATACTTTATCGACACAAAACTAGCTCCCTAAAAAGTAGAAAATAAAACTAGTGGTGGATGTTGAGCATTTAGAACTATAATAAGATAAAATGCAATCACAATGAATCTTGCTGGAATATTGTTAATAAAAATTTGGAATATTTGTGGCTTGAAAAACATCACGAATATTTAAAAAAAAACATCACAAAGCGTGGTTCTCTTAACATCACAAAGCTTGGTTCTTTTAATGTTCCAGTAACAGTAAATAACAGTAAAAATAAATAATCATACTAAAAAATTCTAGTTAAAAATAAATCACACTAAAATTATGTTAAATTTACGTTCACAACCCTGTTTTCAAGTTATATCGTAATTTTTATCGTATTTTTGTGAAACCCTGACAACGATATTTTTCAAACTGGTAAAAATAATGTACATAAAATTTATTAAAATAAATTCGTACCTATACCTAATACATACTGATAACGGGTATAGGTTCAGTAGCATTTACCGGTGGACTTGGAATCCATTTTAGATCCATGACATGTACTCTTAATAAGTTTTATTTGCATAAATCTTCCTCAAGAATTACAATTTTCACACTAATTCAAAAAATAATGGTGATTTGAACAGCTTTTATAAAAAAATATAAACATTTAACTTTTCTTACAGTAGATCGTAAATGTCGCAATACTCAACATACAAATTGTTGTTGTTGTTTTTACATATAAAAAGTCAGATCCAAGAAATGTATCTAGATCTATTTTTATTAACCGCGGTCCGCAATACATTAACCTGTACATTTACCACAACGTTCAGTTAACAGATCCATGAATCCGTGGATTTCAGATCCATTGGTTAATTTCACTGAACGCTACCAAGCCATATTTTTTGTTGTGACAGCGAAAACGAAGTTAAAAACAAAACGTCAAGCTTAACTTTGATTAAGTACGTATAATGCAAAAACTTTTTTCAGCCATAGTTAGTATTCAAATTCAGCTGAAAGTTTATCTACATAGTCCCAAAGAACATATAATATAATATATGTACTAACCGTTATTATTATATGTTATTTGATAGTACATAATATACAATTATATACGAACGCCACAGCTATAAAAAAAAAAAACTTGTGAATTCACTTTGACCACTGTGACCACTGTTGTGACACTATTCACAGTGAACAAACGCTACTAATCATAACAAAATTCTGGCCCCCTACCGTGTATGAAATTCGGATTCGAACGATTACCCGAATTTGCGATTCGAATGTAAAATTAATTGGTACCGCGTATCAAATTCGTAAGGAAATAAACGTCATTTAAGTTTTTAGCGTAAGTTTCCGAATTTCTAATTGTCAGTAATGTTTTTGTATACTTTATTACCTTAAATTTATTTGAAAATGTGTGTTTAATATTTTGAAAAATATTATTTTTTATTTTTTAAATTATATCAATTTTATTGTATTTGTATTTCGATTTGAAACTCCATCATTATTTTAAATTGAGATGGTTTTATTTTGTGTTTAAGCCTAATCTATAAAACATACAAATATGAATTAATATAAATTTTTTTAAATACTAAATTAAATATAAATGTATTATTTTTTTATATTATGTATTAGTTATTGTAATATTTAATATAGTTATATTTTTAAATAACTCACTTAATTTTAAAACACAAACAAAGTTTTATTACGATAGCAAAAAACCATTCGGATAAAATATGTTACATTCGGATTCGTATATACGATTTTCGAATTGTCAAACTTATCCTAACTCGAATTTCATATTATACATAGTACCAATCTTTCGAATACGAAATTTTACGAAACGTTTTACGAAAATCGGAATACGCGGTAGGGGCCCTGGGCCATAGCATTACACCATGGTTAAAATACGTTTCATACCCCTTTGTCGAGAAATTAAGTTTTTAGAGTGGATTTTTGTAGACAGAGGGGTATCTATGATAAAATGTATGGTATTCAAATTTGTTTACGACGTAATACGAAACAATACATTTCGAGATTCTACTATAAAAGTTATCAAAAATGTTCAAAATATTTTCTTAGTGTATATGATGTTGAGTAGGTTGTAGTGGTTGTAGGTATGTATGTTTTTATCACAAATCTTATATTATCAAAATAAAATTTTGAATTAAGATAAATAATAAATTGATTAATAGAAGAAAAATCTATTTATATATTAATTAACAAAATCTCTGGAAAATTGCAACAGTTTTTTTTTTGTTTTTGTTTTCATTTTTATTCTTATTTTAATTTATTATAATAATCTATTAAAATTTTATAACAAATTTTATTTTTATTAGAATTTTGAATTCAAGTTCAGTGATATACATACTTGACCTCAGAAAATATTTTTGAGTATTTTGACTTTTTATTATAGAATAAAAACAAAAAACATTTTTTATTTAACGGTTTCTAAATTACGTAACTAGATTATGTAGATAAATTGTAAGTGTAAACATATAAATAAATATTTAGAAAAAAAAAAAACGAAATAAATAAATTTATGAATAAAAATTATTTTGTTTTTGAATATTAAAATTAGTATCGTATACCATAAAACAATTTTTTTTATTATTTGTTTTTCATTTAAAATGATTCTGGAATATTAAAAAAAAAAAAACAGTATTAAGATTTTACTTTATGTTGCTTTATGTTGGAGCATTGAGAAAAGCCAGAAAATATTTTGTTTTTATCTAACAAAACAAATTTAATAAAATTACAGCCTTTTTACAAGGTAATTAGGACCAAAAAAGATCAAAAATAACTCAAATTAAATCCTTTAAAGCGGTGTTCACCCAGTTAGTAAACTTTACTTAGCAAATGGACATTTTGCACATTACATTTGATTTAACAAAAAACACATTTGGTATTTTGTTAATGGTTTATTTGCAAAATTGTCTATTTAGTTCAAGGTTTTTTACAAAATATTTAGAAACCAAATGTTTGAACAAATTTGCCTAACTATACTGTACCCTTTAAAACACATTAAAGTAAATGATAAAATACGATGATATATACCACTGGGTTTAAATTAAAGTTTAAGACAATTATTTTATTTTATTTTATTTTATTTTATTTTATTTTTTTTATTTTATTTTATTACCTACAAGGTATTGAAAAAAAAGATACATAATAATTATAATAATAATACATACATTACATATATACAATAAATATATAAAAAATTATTTTAGATCAAATTAAATCTAGTTAATTTTTTTTCTTCTCTTCTTCTTTAACTTTTTTTTTATAATTTAGCAGGAATTTACTCATTAAGAGATAAATATAATAATTATACATTTTATTGATTTGCAATTAATTAATGTAATTTTAATCATAAAGTAACTATATACATAGAGTAATCACCCAGAACAAAAAATGTTACATCAATTTTGTTAATTTGAAATCACCGCAAGATCGTATTTGGATAGCATTCGACAAAAAATATGACCATATTTTTATTTTAGTAAAATCAAATCCGTTTTTTTGTTGTTTGTATATATATTTCTGTTTTAATGTAATTAATTTACTGTTAAAAACAAAATGATTAACTGAATATCAGAATAAAAAGTGTAGTAGATCAGCAGTGTAATACAAGCAAAGTAGATCAGAATTAATTTGTTATATAATTTTGTAAATTTAGTATGTAAGTTAGCTTAAGTTGTTAATGAAATAAAGAATTATTATTATTATTATTATTATTATTATTATTATTATTATTATTATTATTAGAGAATGACTATGAATAATAAAAAAAAACAGCACTTAAGTTAAAATAAATACATTATTGTGGTTGTGGTAAAACAGTTGAAATAATTATTGAAAATAGCTAACTAAAATATTAAAAGTCCTCTAAACCATGATAAATCCATAATCGGCAATACTTTATAATTTCAATTAGGACATTTGTATATATATAATGATATTTTAAAAATAATTTTGTGTAATTTAAATACTAATTTTTTTGATTGGTTTTATGGGTTATTTGATGCTAAGATTTATCTGTCTATCAGCCTCAGCAATTATGTTTTGTGTTTTAAGCCTTACTACCAAGAAATTTTAATATGAACTTAAAGAAATAATGGTAAAGAAATTTTCTAGAAAACAAATTTTAACATTTCAACAGAGACTGTTATTTAATATCATTAATTTGAAGTTACGAATTTCATAAAAACTCTATTTTATCATTTTAAGGGAACAGTAAAATAATTACATACTTTTTTTTTATGCATAGCCAAAACACTATGTGGGGACCTTTTATACCGATTCGTACGTTTGGCTAGGGTGGGAAAGGAAAATTTGAAAAGGAGGATGGTAAAAGAGAAAGAGGACAATTACGAACGAAAGTGTTAATGTTCGTCTTGAATTTATTTAGGTCATAAATATAGAATTTGTCATATTTTGGGAGCACATAAGATGGAATTTGGTTCCACGTTCGGGATGTTGAAGTTATAAACGAATTTCCATAACTTGTTTTTTGCCATCTAGGGATTTCAATGGTGTAGGGATGAGCACATGCTGCCCTTCGTGTTTCGCCTTCACGCTTAAGTGAAGGTAATATAGGTTTAATTTCCACTGAGCATGTGCCGATGCCTACGAGATATCTATAAAAAAGTGATAACAACTTAAAATATTAAAATGTTAATATTTGGAATTGAATTTATTTTTTAGAATATTTTTCAACGCATGACTTGATTATATTAATATACAAATTCGATTAAGATTAGTATTGACTAATTTGAAATTTGCTTGGTTTGTGTCTTGGAATTAGCCAACTCGAAATATTTCTAATTGATGACAGCTTTGAATTTTTTATTTTTTATTTATTTAAATAGTTTATTTTAAACAGATTTATCAACTATAGGTCCTTTTCCCTTTCGAAATGTGGGCCTTATATATTATGTAGTAATATTTTATAATATATTAATATCAATTATATATTTTATATTATAATCGATAGTATAAAAATTCATATTGTTTATTGCCGATGTAAAATTCCTTAACTGTTCACTAAACTGTTTTAGAACAATCCAGAACTCTAGACCTAAACAGTTCGGTCTGATTCTATTCTAAATCTATTAAACAAATTTAATATTGATATGTATACAAATTCGAATTAGATTAGAATTGACTAATATGAAATTTCCCTGGTTTGTGTCTTGGAATTAACCAACTTGAAATATTTCTAATTGATGAAGGCTGGATTTTTACCCTACTTTTCCAATAATATAATTCAAAGACAAAACAAAACTTTGGAAAGTTTGCACATGATATAAAAAATTCCTAAAATTGTGCGTATAATTAAACGAAAAAATGAAAAAATTGCTTAGATGTTAATAAAATTATAAATAAATAGCTGTTTTTGTAAATTTTTGTAGGCTAGACTAGTGTAAGAATGTAAAAATAGTGGGGAAAAATTAAATTTATATAAAAAAAAAAAAATTTAACTGATGACAGCTCAATTATAATTGAAAAAATATAAATCAAAGATAAAAACTAATTTATTTATATTTTTTATTTTTCTATTTACATAAACAGCGAATCTACAGATAAATCTGCAGGCCAGCTATAGGTCCTTTTTTCCTTTCGGGATGTAGACCTTTATATTTATATTATATGAGTATATATAGTAATATCAAAGCCCGTTAATATTTTTAAATTATTATTTTTTTTTTTAATTCTTGTTTCTTTAATGGTGTGTGCATGTTTACGTTTTAATATGAGATAGTAAGATCGTAAAAATGTCTCATCTCAACTCTAATCTTTATACGATCAAACTACTTTTGTGTATCTTTATATATTAACGGTCTTTGGTAATATTTTATAATATCAATTATATATTTTATAATTGATAATTTAAAAATTTGTATTGTTTATTGTCAATTTAATAAATTTGTCAAAAATTGTCCATTTACTGTCTTAGGGAATTAAAACTAAAATAAGTTTTTCATTAGGCAAAGCACACCTTTAAAATATACATAAATTAGTCAGAATTTTCAATTTCAAATTTTATATGATTCATCTGAGCACTGTCTATAATACTTTCAAGTTATATTATTATTAATCTACGTTTTGTGTTCGTAGTGTTCGTTAATTGAACATTTTTGTCCAAGAGTGTTCTGATGACTGATCAGTATTCAGTAGATTGTCGAAAACAGATCTGAACTTTTTTGAAAACAATTTTGGACGAAGAAGAAATTTGACAAAGAAGAAATTTGAGAGTTAAATAAAAATTAGAAAAGATGTGTCTAAAGCGAATTAAAACTAGAATTAGTGCTTGGCAAAGCACACCTTTAAAGTATACAAAAATTAGTCAGACTTTTCAATTTCAAATTTTATTTGAATCATCTAAACAATGTCTATCATTTCAAGTTATATTTTTATTAATCTGGTTAACATCAAAATTCAATTAATCTAAATAAATCCATCAAATTATGAGTATATATGTATATTATATAGTGTTTTTTTTATTTTTCGTAATAAAAACAAATTTTAATAAGCTAAAAAGAATTCAAATAATTTTTCAAAATCAAAGAAAAAAAATTCTTATCAACTTTTTTTTTTTTTTTTTTTAAATTAATATTCGTAACATCAAATAGAAACACTTATTTAAATATTTCAACGAATTCTATCTGGATGGTAAAGAAAATCGAAAAAAATTTATTGAAAACAGAAATGTTTTTTTTTTATTTTGTTTTTTTTTTTTTTAAATATTAAATACCATATGTTGGATATATGTATGTAATTAAAAAAAAAAAAAAAAAATTAAATGAAAAATAAAAATAATATTTTTATTATATTCAATATTGATTTTTATGTTTAAATTTTCAAATCGGATATTCAAATTGAATTGAATAATAGAAAATTGAAAAATATATCCTAACATATTAATTTATTTAGATAATAATAAATTGAATTTTATGTGATTTAAAACAACTATGTATATATATATATACATATATGTATAAGAAAATTATGTGATAAATATCTAGTGAATTAAATTGAAAATAATTTATAAACAAAAAAAGAAATTATTATTATAAATTCTATTGACATTAATTTACTATACTCTTTATTATTTCAAAATATTATTTTAATTTTTTTTTTTTGATAATAATGTAAACATTATAAAGGAATTATTGAAATGTTTATTTAATTAAAATTTAAATACAATAATATAAACAAATTAATCGCATTATAAAAAAAAAAAAATAATTAATAAATTACGATTAGAAGAAATATTACAACAGTTAAATATTATATACCAGTGGACTAGTATGTATACATTTAAAATAACAGATACGAATTTTAAAATAGACTTAAAATTTTGGTATGCTAGAATTTCTCTTTACATAAAGTGACCATATATTTTATGCTGAAATCCGGGACCAGTTCAAATAAATATAAAAAAAAGCTTAACGCATTCCTCAGGACATAATTTTCTTATTTTATTTAATTGTTCGGAATTAAAATATCATAGATTTTTCATTTTATTCATTTTAATTAATATAAAAATTTAAAAAAATAACAATAAAATAAAATTATTATTCTCTTAATTTTTTATTACAAGAAATAAACTTAATAAAAATAAACTAATAATAATATTTCATAAATAAGTGTAAATATTTAAAGTAAACGTTAATTAAGCGTATTTTTCTGCTGAGTGAATTTTTTTTAATAAATCTTCATTACTAGAAATAAACAGTTCCGGCGACGTACATAATGTCCCCATATTTCTAATATTCTGTATACGAAAAGTTTATAAAAAAACATCGAACATTTTATCGATGGGAGAGCAAGCTCTTCTTACTTTTTTTGCCCATTTGAAACTTATAATTAACAATATGGAACAGACTACATTGTAATTTTTTTTTATATATACAATATGGAACATAATATATTGTAAATATTACGTTTTTTTTTTACAGTGTGGAAATCAAAGATTTTTAAGGTAAGTAAATGAGATTTTCTAAAAATAGGATTTCATAATGTCGATTCCAATTTCCTTAGCTTTGCTATTTCTTTTAATTCTATTTATCAGTGACAGAGGTATTTGATTTTGCCAACAATTTAGAACAAAATTTCTCTCAAGTTTATTATAGTTTTCTAAATCTTCAAATAATATATGGGAAAAACTTATATTTTAAAAGTTATGTAGTCTAACAAGAAATATACATCAAAGAGTTTTGAAATGCCCAAAGGAAATAGAACAAAAACTAGAATAAAATATCAAAGCTGTCACAATCTGGATAATTTCGAAATTATATCGTATATAGTGAAAACTATGAAAGTAGTTATATACAGTTATATGATTATGAAAAAAAAAATCAATAGTATACATGCGTCGATCAAGAAAAGATTAATTTCGTGAAAATTATGAAATATTTTTTATTCGTAATTAAAAAAAAAAAAATTAATAAGCGTTGAATTTCTGAAACCAATAGAATAGAAATAGAAAACAGATTGATATGAGGGGGCTCAGAATCAAATCAAAAATTATCTCTTATTTTGGCTCAATCGATGTTTAAATTGAATTTATTTTGAAGGATTTATTTTTTTTGTTTTTAACATAAACTTATTTTGACAAAATGGTTTAGGTTTGACCAACAAAAAAATTAGTTCTATATAATTTTGTTTGCTTAAAATATGTACAAATTAATTAAATATTTATTTTCTAATGGTGTATTGTAATTGAACTACAGACCTTTAAATATGTATATACAATATGTGTGGTTAATATTTTTGTTTATGTTTAAGGAAACATTAAAAAACAATACATAATGGATTTATATAGACTTTTAAGAGGAGATAAACTAACGTGATATGGAATATAGAATGGATGATTGGTCAAACAGATGCAATTGATATACTAATATAAAAGAAGATCCGCTACCAAGATAAATTACAAACCGATTTAGAAGTGATTGATTTTTAAAATTTATGAATACAAATTATAAAACTTGTTTTGCAGAAATTTAAATTAGTAATACATAATTAGTAATAGCATAGTCTAATCATTATTATATTTATTCTGTAAATTAAATATTTTAATTATTATTCTTTTAAATCTGACCATTGTCTTGTCAGACAAGCTTCTCTTAAGACAAGCTTCTCCACAAGTTCATCGACAGGTCAAAAAAATATTCCCAAGAGATTTGTCGCTGGCACTACGAAAGAGCAGACTGGGTAGGCCTGAATGATTTTTTGGGTAACTTTGACTGGTCGATGTGTTTCCGTCACAAGAACTTTGACTTTTCTGCAGATGCCATTAGTAAAATAATTTTGATAAGTATGAAACTATTCATTCCTAACTCATTTAAATCAAAATCCTAAGCATGGTTCAAATGACATCTACGAAAAGGCAATCAATTCTAAAGAGGAGCATTTCAATAAGTATAAGGCAAATGTATCGGAATCTTCACTTGCCAACTATAAAGTTGCTAGAAACAACTGCAAGAGAATTGTGTATTAACAGAAGTACTCTATACAATCAAAGGTTGAGACAGAAAATAATTAATCTACGTCATTGCAATAGAGTGTTAAAAATAACTTTTGTGGATCAGCCTTTCCATCGCTGATTGCTTCCAACAACTCATCATTTCAGATTCACTTAATAAAGCTAATTTATTGGCAACATTCCATTTGCAGAAAATTCCACACTCGCTCCTACAACACGAATACCACCACTACTCCCTCATGTCGACCCTACTAAAGTTAAAATTCTTTATAGGGTATATTTTTAGGTCTCGAGCGGTTAGAAAGTGTTAAAGAACTTGAAGGAATTCCCGAGATGGTTCTTAAATATAACGCTTCTCCCATTTTGAAATCTATGCGAAATCTTTTCTCACTTTCTTTCTCGACTGGTAAATATCCCAGTCAGTGGAAGATTGCGCATCTTTCAACAAATCCCAAAAAAGGTGACAAAAGCGACCACTCCAAAATTACCGACCAATTGCCATTACTTCGATTCTTTCCAAAATAATGGAAATCATAACAAACAAAAAGCTCTATTGTATTTGGATACGTAAGTAGTTCGACCCCAAACTTCACTAAGTTACTTGGACAAAATTCAAAATCCCGCCTTACGCCTAATTGGTAACTCTAAGGTCCAGTGAACATTTACTCCTCTTAACACACATACTATAATTTTGTATTCCATTATCTTTTCCTAGTTATCGGGTAGCGTGTAAAAAAAAAAATTATAGATACTTAAAAGAAGACGTGTAGCAAATACAAATATTTTTTCAAATTTTTTTAATTTTCAATTAGAAATTTGAATTTAAAATTTTACCCAATGTATAAGTGTAATTTTGCGCCCTATGCCCCACGAATGGGATTACCGGATAATGATGATGATGATAAGTTATTTTAATATACAAAAATTTTAATTTATAAAATTACCGCTATAAAATCCTCCGATTATTTTTTTTTTTGTTGATAAATTAATAAATATGAGGTTGTTGTTTAAGATAAATCAATAAAAGAACATAGTGTCCACGATAAATTAAAATGATGAAAAACAATTCATGACAAATAATATTGAGTACAATTTTTTATTAAATTTCCTCAAATTTTCAAGGAGGGGGTGAATACTAGTATATATTTTATTTTATAATAAATAAAATGATAATATCAATAAAATACCATAAATACCATAAAATCAATCAAAGTAAACACCAGGCATTGTATTTATTATGAATACCTTCATTATTATGAATACCTACATACTGATGAGTTCTCAAGTAGTGTGAAGATGAACTTTTATATTATTAAATAATTTACTAATATTTTTTAATATTTGATTGCGAATACGGATATTTCGAAAGCAATATGCTTCCTTCGTCAAGGCATTTGTATAACTTTTATAGTTAATATTTATATATGTATGTATATGTATAACATTAATTAATATACTATTATTGATCAATATTTGTGTTTTAACATCGTGATTTTTCTTTTAATTTATTTAATGTGCAATTATTAATTTTCTATCTGTTTTTTTCGTTAAGAAATAAATACTGAAAATATTAGATTATTTTGAATACATACATATTTAAATAATTATAATTATTAATAATTTTAATAAAAAAAAATGTATTTAATCTAATTATAAACTTCCTTGAAATAATGTCAAAAACAAAATTATAATAAAAATAAAAAAAAAAAATAAAAATTCCCTTGATTTATAAAATGCCAAATGTTTTAAAATTTAAACTTTCACCACCATCCACATTTATATTACAAAAATTCAAAATAAAAAAAAAAAAAAAAAAAAACAAATAAAAATTTCAAATTATTCATTTCAGAAATGTTACAAGATTTTTATTTAAATATTTTGTTTTTTTTTTTTGTTTGTTTTTGCATATATAATTATGTATGTAAAAATAATTTCTATATGACTTAAAATTTATATATCTATTTATTTATTAAATTTTCGAGAAAATTATAATGTCAAAAATTTTTGCATCAACAAAAAAGAAAAATTATTTTAACAAATTGCAATAAAGTATTTTAAAGATCCCTTAATTCATATAAAGGTAAAAGAGCCAAAGTCATTAAAAATGAATGAAAATTTTAATGTTTTGTTTTTATTTTTGTTTTAGTTTTTTTGTTTTTTTTTTTTGTGTGAAGAAAAACTTGACCAGGTCTAAAAATAATTTATTTTTAAAATTTTTATATTAGACATTTAACGAAATATGTTTTATTTGTACATTATTATAGATGTACAAATGTACATAAACCTTTTAATACATTAAAGCTAAAAAGAAAAACAAAAATAAAAACAAAAACAAAATTGTAATTAATATACATAAGTTTTGTTGTTTTGTTTTTTTTTGGCGGTTGTATCAATTAATTTTTATTATTTATAATAATTAAAGAGAAACATAAAATTATATTTTGTATATATGTATGTAGATTATTAAATAGTCCATCACAATTTTTTTCAAAAGATTTCTATTCTAAAAACAAAAAATTCATTTTATTTATTTTTGTCCTCAAAAATTCTTCAAAACTTTTATTAAAAAATAAATTTTTGTAAAATTTCTTAAATATTAGGCAAATTTGTAAATAGCTATAATTGTAATAATAAAAAAAAATTGAAGAAATTTTAACTAATTATAATTCAAACATATTAACTTTGAAATGTTAGAAACATCATCATCATCATCAATGTTTTGCAACCCCAATGTCCGTGGGCCATAGGACGGATATTTTAAGATATTGTAGTAAGATTCATTACTATCAACTATCTAAATTTTTGATATTACCTCGACATTTTATTTTTATGATTACTTTAATTTTTTTTCTTAAATTAATAAATACTGAATTGCATTAAATACTCAACACGAGCTCTGATAGCTCCTCTGAGATTATAAATAAATAAATGAATAAATTATGTGTCTTTACTTTTGAAAACGATATGCAATAAAACTTTAAACAAAATTAATCCAACATTTCAACACTGAGATGCCACACAGCTCTTAGAAACGACCAACTTGACACGAAGGCTGAATGGCTGAAAGTAGCTCATACCTTTGGTATTATATTTTAACTACAGTATGTCAACATTGAGACGCCACACAGCTCTTAGAAACGACCAACTTGACACAAATACTGAAGAGAGCTAGCTAATAGCTTTGGATTGGTATTGTATTTTGAAATTGGTGTTATAAAAAGGAAATAAATCAAAATATGAAACAAATAGAGAAATATTTATAATCAATATATAATTAAAATAGTAAAGTTTTTTACAGCACTCTGTAATTAATCGTTAAATTTTAAAGAAATCGCTGTGATCTTATCTTAAGCTATACTATTTTCTATTAAAAATACTAGTATAAAATTATTGGTTGGTCCATAAGGCCAATTTAAATAATAAATATAATAAATATAATATGTAATAAAAAAACTAATGTGAAACTTCCTTATTATTAATATGTATCACATTATTTATTTACTGTTATTTATCAAAGTAAAATTTGCTCTTACATGCATAACCAGCTGTGTAGTACTAATTTAAAACCCGAAATTTAATTAATTCGAATTTTAATAATTCGATTCAGTAAAAAAAAAATTTTATCTCAATATTCTACGAAAAATTGAATTTTCATATTATATCCTTAATATCCTTGGCATTAATTTAAAAATGCATGTTAAATCGTTCCTTATAAAGATTTATATTATAAACAAACAATTAACACAATTTATTTATTTATTTATGTATTTAATAAAAAAATAACCTTCCACATAAACGTGAAAAAGTTTTTGATCTCATTTTCTTTTTGCAATATGGTACAAAATTTCTTACAATATTTTAAATATATGTATTTATGTAAATACCATAACATAACGCGACATCTTCTATAAAAGTAAAATTTACCAAAGTAATGGTAAAAATGGCGCCTCAAGTAAAGATATTTTAAGGAAATAAATTTAATAAATAAAAACATTTAAAGAAAATATTTATTAATAAAAATGAATTATAAACTTACTAAATCTTTATATAAATCCTTACTAATTGCTGGTGTTAATTTTAATGCACCAACAAATACAAAAAATAATCCCAATAAAATTGATAAAGATTTTAATACAATTCCTGTGTTTGCTGCCATTTTTTGAAAAATATTATTTTATGTTTTTTTTTTATTATTAAAATTATAATTTTAATTTAATATTTATATTTATAAAATTATTATTTGTCGTTTATTTTAAAATTTTTGATTTTTTTATTCTATATATGTGTAGGTTGTTCAAAATATAAAAACAAAAAAAATTCTCTTAAATTTTTTCATAAACAAAATTTTGTATTCTGTTTTAAATACTTTTTTTTTGTTTTAATTTTTATGATAATTTTATTTATTTTTTTATATTTTATTATTATTTTCTTATTAGTGATTATACAATAATTTGAGAACACATTTAATATGCAATTATAACACACAAACATATACTATATATATAAATGAATATATAATATTAATATATTATCATTTTATTTAAAATTGTTTATTTTTAAAAAGAAAAATTCGCACTGTGAAAATTAAATGAGATCGCTTTAAATTATTTCCGGTTATTTAAATTAAATTTTAATAAATCTGCAATATTTTAAAATACAATATGTATTTAAATTTATTTATTTTTTTTTTAATATAAACTAATTTTATTCCGTTATAATTATTTTAATTATTAATCATATATACATATATATATATAAATTTTTTTTTCTTATAAAAAGTTGTAGTTTAGAAGAAAAATCGAATTTTATAATGAAATGAAAATTTTCCCCCAAAAAAAGAAATATCTATTTTCTTTTATTATTATTATTTATTATATTGTGAGTATGCGCTACACTCACCCTTAAAAAATCGATTTTAAAACTGAGGAAAACTTTAGACAATTATTTTGTTTAGAAAATTGAAATTTATTTGCAAAATATTATCATCTGTGTACATTAAGGTGAATTTTCATGAAAAACTTTCAAAATTTCTTTTTTAAAAGTTGTAATTTTCAAAAAAAAAATAATCAAAAAAAATACAATGTAGGAAAGCTTTTTAAAAACCAATTTACCATAAAATAAAAACCGTTAAATGGTTTACCTTAATTTATTAATCACCACGAGGTGAATTTATAAAAAAAAAAACCGAGCATACAAAATTCTAATATACCATAAAATTTTAATATGTACTTTTAAAGTGTATTAAAAATAAAACTAGTTTTCAAATATAATAATACTTTATTTTTTATTAAATAAAAGTAATTAATAAATTTAATTAATTATAAAAAAAATAAATGTTCATTTAAAAAATAGAATTTTATTTTTGAAAGGTTCAACCTACGAGCTAATTTGCAATGAAATATCTGATTTTTGTATTAAATTAACAAAAACATAAATTATTGTAGATGGTAATAAAATCCATATTGGTATCATCATTTCAAATATACTTATATTTAGATGGGCATATTCTAGTTTTAAACAAATCATCACTTGTGATGCAATTTTTAATAGTACACCTGTTAAAATTAAAACAAATATATATTTTAATTTCATACTTTAAGTTCAATCAAATAAAATTCGTAAAAAAAATACCTGCTATATAAAGTTGGTAATTTATTAAAAGTTCCTTCAGCCTTGTTAAATTTCTCCATTTTGTTATTATTTTAATAATAATATATATTATTAGTATGGCATCAAATAGCCACAATGGTATAAAAACAATGAACCTAAAAGTAATCAAAAATGAAATATAAAAATTGTGAATAATTGTGATAGACAATTCAATATAATTATAACAACTATAATAATAATAATATATTTAAGAATTGGATTGAGTTAAATTTTAATAAAAAAAAATAAATAAAATATAAATTTTGTTTCACAAAAAAAACCCTTACCAGTTCCAATGATTTTTTGGCTCTAATCGTAAGCATAGTAAAATCAAAAAAACTAATAAAATAAACCAAGTAAATAAAGCTCGATGCACTAAAGTCATTTTATTTTTTATTTCTAAATAATAACAGTGTAATTATTACCATTTTAATAATGATAAATTAAAATAAATTTTACTAAACCAATTTGTAAATAAAAACTTTTTATTCTGTCAAATCCAAATGATTGCTGTCAAACTATGAAAATCAGCTTACTAAACAGGATTGTACAAAATTAAATGTATCATATTATCAGCAGGGGTATGTACAAAAATTTAATTACTACTAAATATAATTTTGCATTTTTTTTTTTACCCCTTTTTTTTCTTTTATTAATTGTTACTAGTCAATATAAAAACCCACTAATCTAATCCATGGTTTTATAATTAAATAAAAAAAAAAGTAATTTAATGTTATATGTTTAATTATTAATTTTAAAATAAAATTTATATAAGATTATTTTTTTTTTTTTTTAATATTTTATTCCATCTTGAACATACTCCTAAATACTCGAAACGACCTTGAACATTCAAAAAGAAAAAAAAAATAACATCTTATATGTTTATTGGGTGAATATTATATATAAATTTTATAACAGCTGTTTATGTTGAACTGATTCACACAATTTAAAATTTTTATAAATAAATAATAAGAAACAAAAAGAAAAAAAATAAGTGTATTTAAAATTAAAGTATTGCTGTTACTGTAAAATAATTTCTAAAAATATAATAAATATTAGTTAGTTTTGAATGTACAGAGGACATTTTAAGTTTAACATTCAATGTTGCGAATAATAATTGTAATTGTTTCAATATTTTGTTCATTATTTTTATTATATGGTTTAATATTTGCGGTACTTGAAAATGAACCGAATCGTTGTCGCATGACTTATATGTTTGAATATCCACAATTTGTGAGAATTCATTTTCCAGCCAATAAATATTATCCAAAATATGGATTGTATGCTTATTCAGAAGGTTCTCTAACAGAACGTACACGTTCTATGGATTTTACCGGTGCACCAATAATTTTTATACCAGGAAATGCTGGATCTTATAAACAAGCTAGATCATTAGCATCAGTTGCAATCAGAAAAGGATTAGATAATGGATGGAATCAACATTTGGATTATTTTTCAATAGATTTCAATGAAGAATATAATGGTTTATTTGGAGGTTATCTTGAATATGAAAAAGAATTTACTAAAACTAGTATACATACTGTTCTAAATCTATATAGTAAACTATCTAATAAACCTAATCAAGTTATATTGATAGGTCATTCAATGGGAGGAAAAATAGCACAATCTTTACTTACAGATGATGAAATATCTCCAATGATAAATACAGTAATAACAATAGCTACCCCTATAGATGAACCTGTTTTAAAAATAGATGAACATTTCACGAAATTTTATGATCAAGTAAATAAATATCTTGAAATTAATAAAAAAATGCAAATAATAAACAATGAGACAAATTTTTGCACTGGCATAGTGCCAATAAATTCACATAAAAACGAATCATTATCATTAGATGATAAATTAATAATTTCAATTGGGGGTGGATCTCGGGATTATTTAATTCACTCGGGTCTTACTAATTCTAAATATAGTGATATTAATACTTTAACAACATCAATATCAAATGTTTGGGCTACAACAGATCACTTATGTTCAGTATGGTGCCTTCAATTGGTTTTGGTACTAAATCGTTTTTTGCATAGTATTATAGCACCTTATCGTGGAAATCTAAAATATGAAAAATTCGCTCAACGTTTTGTTGTTGAAAAATCGCTTCGTTTTTCAAAAGCAAAACATTTTCTAATAAAACCTGATTATGGACAACGTATCAGAGAAATAGATTTACCAGCAGCTAAAATGAACGTTTATGAATGGCAAGAAGATTCAAGACGAGTATATAGTAAATTTTATGAGAATGGTCTTAATAAAACAATAATTGAAATGATTCGATTGACTGATTCACCTCTTCATAAATATTTATCAGTTGTAGCTGTCAATATTGAGTATGATGATAATTTCTTAATGGGTTGTGCAGCTATTGATTTCAGTGAGAATATGAGATATTGTAGAAAGGCAATATCTCTATCAAAATATATCACCAAAATACCAACGATTGGTGACAATAAAGTCTTAATTAAATTGGATTTACATAAAATAAGAGATATGTACCAACACTGGACTCATATTATTCTTCGATTCACTCCAACTAGGAAAAAGGTGAAAAAATATTTATGATTTTAGTTTTTTTATTCAAATTACATGATTTGGTTTTAATTTTTTCAGTTCTCGTACAGTATTGATATATTTGATCCCGCTAATAGATTTATTAAAATTCAAGCACCAAAATGGAATTCATACACAGAACATATCGTTTCAGAAGATACAATATATGGTAGCTCTTTTTATAAATTTGAAATAAGTGGAGTTGACGATTCTTATCAATCTTTAATGTTTCATATAAAATCAAGAACATGTTCACTAACAAATCATCATTCTGTAGCTCGAGTATGTATACCGTGGTTAAAAAATTGTGATAAGTATCATCATTTTACAAATGAAGAAAATCGGCCATTGTATATTAATGTTCCAAAGAGTAAACCACATGGTTACAATACAACAGCAAATCCTGTAACTATACAATTACATTTAGACACAAATTGTCGTTATAAAATATCTTATCAAAATTCATTTGGTGGTACAATGCATCATATTTTACATTATTATTTTCATTGGATTGCAGCTCATTTAGTTGGAATACTTTTAATGGCATTTAGACATCAAATTACAATCACTCCTGACAAATTGCATTTTAAATGTGGAAAACTTCAAACAGGATTGTTAGTATGTTCCTCATTCTTTATAATTACTATGTCACGTATATTAGGAAAATTATTTCAAATGATACCATTTTTACCAGCATTAGATGCTTACAGTGATTCAATGATTATATCAACTTTAATACATGGTACAGCTTTTGCAATATTAATGATTGCCACCATTGGATTATGGATAACTATTTACATATATGGAAATATGGCTCATAAGATTCTTTTAAGAATTATTAAGCTACCCATTTCTTTGCCAAGTATTACCGATTCGGTAATGCCAATTATAGAAAAAATACCAATAAGTGCCGGAGTTATTTTAGTTGCTATTGCAAGTTCATCGTGTGGTGGTGTTGCTATGATTATTGGATGTATAATATATTTTATGCAAATATTAAAACAATATGAAGATTATTTAGAAGAATTTGTATACGATACAGCAAAGGTAAGTTAACAAAAAAAAAAAACTATTATTTAAATGAATAATAAATAATAATTATTTTATAGATGATAGCCGAAAAACTTTTTGGGAAAGTAAAATCAAAATTTTTCAATAAAAAAGACAAATCAAAGATTGAAAATGATAAAGAAGAAAATATTGAAACAGATGACACCGATGTTGATGACCAAGACATTGAAACTACGGAAGCAATCAGTGATAAAGAAGAAAATGAAAATAAGAAAATTAATGATAATAAACTTGTTGAGAAAGTTTCAAATAATGAAGATGAAAACATAAACTCTAATGAGGACAAGAAAAATGATGAAAAAAAAAATTTAAGACATAGAAAAAAATCAAAGAAAAATTCTAAAAAACACTTGAATGAAAATAAGCAAGAATCAGAAAATGTTGAAGTTGTTGAAAAAGAAACAGATGATAATGAGATTAGTACAAAACAATTATCGGAAAAAAGTGAAATATTGTTAAATGCTTATGATGCTGCATCAGATCAAGATTTTCCTGATAATGTTAGTGAAGCTGAACTAAATAAATTATTAAATGAAGCTATAATAAAACAAAAGCAAATGTTGGATGAAAAAAAGAAAAAAGAATCATTAGAACGTTTAGAATATGATTCTGTACATGAAAGTTATTCAAGCATCAATTTTCATATGAGTTTACTCATTTTACTTGGAATTCTAACATTTATTAATTTACCTGCAACAATATCATGGGCTAAAAATTATTCATATGAATCAAATTTATCGCCAGATCCATCTTATATACCAGCTTTGATTGTTTTAATATCAATTTCAATATTATGGCAATTTGGTGCACCGCGTAATGTTCGTGGTTATACCGTATTATCTGGAGTATTGTATGCTTTGGCCGGAAGTTGTATTTTATATTGCCAAGATTCAATATATCGCCTTAATTATATAATATCAGCTGTATTTATAATTGTAACAATACAACAATTATTTTTCCCAAAAAAACCAGAAGAAAATCAAGAAGAAGAATCTGATAAAGATTTAAAAAATAAAATTGATAGAATGAAAACTCTACTTGAAGAATGTGGCGATTTAGAAAGTGCTGATTAAAAGAAAATTAGATAAATATACATATATAAATAAGATATATATAACTAACTATATATCTTTTTTGAGTTAAAATTTTTTTATTTGTATTAGAGTATTTTTGTTATTTTTAGAAAAGCACTGAGTTAAGAAAATGTTTATAAGTATTTAAATAAAGACAAAATTAATAATGTTAAAGGAAAAATTAAGACAATTTAACAATTACATAAATAACTCAAATTAGTATAATAATTAAAACATTTTTAAAAATTACTTGGAGCGTATTGATATTTAAAATATTGTTGAACACTAATGACCCATCAAAACTCATTATTGTAATTTTTAAAATGTTTACATCAAACCAAAGAAAATAATTCAAAAATTTTTTTTTATAAATGTTTCTATTTTAATTTAAAACTTGTTTAGAATACATAATTTAAATGTTGTGAATTTTACTACAAATAAAATAATTATTTTTATAAACTTTAATTAACTTAATTAAAACCTTGAACAAGGGGTTTTTAAAATTTAAGTAAAAATTATAATTAAGATTTCACAAATTATCGTTATCGTAAAATTGAAAATAAAACAAAAAATAGTATTAAGTTAAAAATTTCTTTGTTTCACAATTCAATTTAAAGATGTAAAATTGTAATCATAAGTTATTTGTTTACTTGTGTTATTCAGAATTAAAACTTAAATTTATTTTTTTAAATATACTTTTATGATGTTTTAAAAAGATAGTCTGAATAAAATCAAATGTGTAACCCACCATTATAAATATAAAAATTATAGCTTAATTTTTTTTTTATTTAATTTCCGTTGAAATAATTTTCTTTTTCTAATTTTAATTCTATTGTAAAAAATAAATGTTATTCGCATAAACAACTAAATAAAAACAAGATAATAAAAACAAATTTAATAGAAGTAGTAAAAAATGTAATATGTACTGTTTTATAATTTTTTTTTTATGTATAATTGATGTTTCTATCTAAATAACAAAAAAAAAAAAATATTTTTAAATATTTAACAATTTCAGAATAATATTTTATATTATTCTTCATAACTAGAAAGACATAAAGATGCATTTGTTCCACCAAAACCAAATGAATTTTTTAATGCTATTCTTATCTTGTTTTGATTCTTCCATTTTTTCGCTAATCTTACTATATCTAAAACAATTTCATTATCTAATTCTTCAATATTAATTGATGGAGGTAAAATATTTTCATAACAAGCTTTTACAACAAATAAAGTTTCTAAATTTCCAGATGAACCTAATAAATGACCATGAGCACCTTTTGTTGATGATACTTCAACATTATTTTCACCAAAAATTGAATTAATTGCTTTCGCTTCAATTTTATCACCAGTTGGAGTACTAGTTGCGTGAGCATTAACATATCCAATTTGTGATATATTTATATTAGCTTCTTTAATGGCTCGTTTCATTGCTAATTGTGCTCCAGAACCATCTTCACTTGGTGATGTCAAATGATGAGCATCACCAGATAATCCATATCCCAGGATTTCAGCCAAAATTTGTACTTTCCTTTTTTTAGCACTTTCTAAATTTTCTAAAATTAAAATAGCAGAACCTTCACCCATTACAAAACCATCACGTTTCTTATCAAAAGGTCTTGATGATTTAGTCGGATCATCGTTATAAGTTGTACTTAAAGCACGTAATCTACAAAACCCTGCTACAGATAATGGATCAATGCAAGATTCTGAACTTCCAGCAACCATAATATCAGCATCACCATTTTTTATAAAACGAAATGCATCACCAATTGCATGAGCTCCTGTAGCACAAGCTGTTGATACACAATGATTAGGTCCTCTAAAATTATATCTCATACTAATGTGTCCGCAAGCCATGTTTGGTAAAATTCTTGGAATAAAAAATGGAGAAACACGATTGTATCCTTTTACAAGATTTTGATATGATAAATATACATCTGATAAATCAAACATACCCATACCAACACAAACTCCGATATTTTCTCTTTCTTTTTCGGAAATTTCTTTTAGGTTAGCTAATATGAGTGCTTCCTCAGAAGCTAATAATGCCAATAAAGTAGCAGAACTCATACATTTTATATCAGATTTTGAAAATTTATTCTCTAAATTCAAAGAAGTTTTATCTATTTGAGCTGCAACTTTGCATGGTAAATTTTTATAGTCTTCACTCAATTTACTAATTGCACTTTCACCGGTTAAAAGTTTTGACCAAGATGTTTCCACATTATTTCCCAATGGACTGACAGCGCCGATTCCTGTTACTACCACTCTTCGTGAATTGTTATTGAAACTAGTTGAGAAATAAGAATATTGAATTAAATTAATTATTTGTTTATTTTGGTTTATCTTCATAATTTAAACTATATTTTGAATGAATTAAAATTTATTTATAAACAATAACAAACTCTGTGACGTTTTTGCAATTTTTCATCAATGTCAAAATCAGATGATCAAAATTTCGTATTTTTTTTTTTAGAAAATAAATATGACGTCACTGAAATTGTAATTTTTTATCCCTTCAGTTTTGCTGTCAAAAATTAACTTTCACGTTTACTACGGTTTTGGTTATTGCAAATTTTTTGAAATAAAAAATAGTTTTAATAAAATATAAAATAAATGTTAAAAAATGTGCAGTATTGGAGAAGATGATTTTGGTGATGAAGGTGGTGCTCATGCTATGACAAGAGATAATGATATATCATGTGAAATTGAGCAAGTTGATAAAGTTATATGCAAGAAATGCAATCAAAATTTAGCAGTGGTGAAATTATCATTTAGAGAAGCAGAATGTCAAGATTGTTTTTTAAATAATGTCCGTCACAAATTTAGAGCTACTTTAGGATCTTCGAAATTACTACCAAAAGATTCTGATGTTCTAATTCTTTTTGATGGAAGTGATTCTTCAATCGTTTTAGCTGACATGCTGTATTATGCTCAAACTCAAAACTCTTTTAAGAGATTACATTGTTCAACTAAATTGCTATATATTGACGAAGATTTTGGTCATAATTTGGATTTAAATGAAATTGAAAAATTTTTCAAAAAATATAATTTTGAGTCCTATATTGTTTCTATTGGAGGAAATGGTGATCCAATAAATTTTAATAATATAATTGATTACATTCATCATCCTCAAAGAAAGCTAGAAGAAGAGAAATTTCAAATAGAATTTGAAAATATAAAAAATCTTACTTCACAACAAGATTATTTGGAAAAACGACGAAAATCTATAATAAAAAGAGTAGCAAATTTCTTAAATATAAAATTTGTGTTTCTACCCGATATAAGCTCAGTAATGGCAGTTACATTACTAACAGATGTTTCCTTAGGACGTGGCGGAGCAATGGCCGAAGATGTTTCATTATGCGATAATCGATATGAGGATGTTAAATTTATCAGGCCATTAAAAGATTTAACAATACAAGAAGTTGAAAATTATTTGAAACTATGTAATTTGAATAACTCTAATCTTCCGGATTTCATACCTTATGGATCAAATATGGGCACAAATGCTAGTATAAAAAATTTAACTAAAGACTTTATAGATGGTTTGCAAAATGGATTTTCTTCTACTGTATCTACGGTATTTCGTGTTGGTGATAAAATTGCTGCAAATAAAAAAGATCAAGAGATCAATTTGGAAAATAAATTAGAAGATTTAAATATTTCGCCCACTAAATGCATGTTTTGTAATTCAAATTTAGATTTCTTTGATTCAAATACTTTGCTAGCCATTGAGTTTTCAAAACTCACATCGGAGAATACTACAACTGAAAATTTGGAAGATTTAGATACACTGGAAAAAAGAGCATGGGACAGTTTATATGGAGAAGCTAATAATGAAAAAATATTAAAAAATCTTTGTCATGGTTGTAGAAATTTATATCGAGATTGCGGTAATTACTTATTCATGTAATACAAACGTATCTATGTTTTTTTTTTATAAAAATAATTTTTATTTTGTAAATATATTTGATTTTTATATCTTACATTAGTTAATTTTTTAATTTTAATTCTAGAATCCATATTTATTGGCAGTAGCTCTTCTATTTTGTCTATTTGCAGCCCACATGGCTTGTAATTCTGCTTCATTAGCCTTGGCTTGATGTGCTAAATATGTAATTTGATGTTTCTTTCTTGTACCTGGAGCAGGTTCTTCATCAACCAAAACACCTTTTGGTTGATATGTAGTTTCTGCTGCTAGTGCAGCTCTCATCCATTCACTACGATCTGGTAACACTTGTTGACTAGATAATTCAACTATTTGTACATCTTCAGCAAGTTTTCTTCGTTTTGCATTACTAGCCCCAACTAGTGCTTCTATAGCTTGATTATCTACAGCTGGATTGTTTGTTTCCATTGATACATCATCTTCTTCTGTATTTCCGGCAAATTTCATTAATTCATCAATTTTTTTAGAAGCTTTAGTCATTTGTGCAACTTTTTTTTCCACCATATCTGTTATTTCAGTTTCACTTACTTCAGGTAATTTAGTTTCCCTATTTAATGAGAAAAAATCTTCATTTTCATCCGAATCACTATCTTCACTGTTATTTCCATTATCTAAAGATTTAGATGTTTTTGTTGACTCTTTATTTGAAATGTTAGGATTTGATTTAATCGATTTATTTTGCATTCGATTTTTAACATGATCTGGAATTAAACTTGTTACAGAAGTTGAAGGTTTTTTAGTTGATTCTTTTGAATTTTTCGACGTAAATACTTCTTCGTGTTTTGGTTCAGGTAACATTGATAACAGCGAGAAAGAGTTTTTAGTTGAAGAACCAACTGATCCTTTTTTATTTTCCACACTATAATCTCTAAACTGACCAAGGGTAGGAATTGTAATTTTAACAGGCTGCTTTTTACTAGGTGGTGGTTTTTCTATAAGATGTGTAATTACTTTCTTATGTAAAAACTCATCATCTTCTTCCACTATTTCAGAATGAATATTAGATATTTTAGGTGTTGGCAATTTTAGATGAATCGATAAATTAGCTATATCATTTGTGGTTGTATCTTCTGTTTCGTTCGCGTTTTTTGGTAATGGCAAGTTAAATGGCAAATGTTGTTTTAATAAATTAACCGGATCAGGAATTGTTTCTACCAAATTATTACTATTATAATCTTCATCTTCATCACTGATATAACCACTTTTTACAGTTTTTGGTAATTCATTATTTTTGTTGGATACTGTAGATAGAGAATTATTATCCTCGTTTTCACTACCACTTTCTTCGTCACTGCTTGCGTCATATGCAACTAAGGACATTTCTTCCAAATTATGTTATTTTATAATTTTAATTAAACACTATAAATATCCGAATATTTGTAAATTAATTTTTCGTTACAATTTAGAATAGTAAACACATACACTTTGTTTTCTTTTAGCAAATTTTATTTTTTGACTTTTGTAAATTGACAATTAGCTTTATTAAAATCGCATAACTGCCAGTTTCGTAATATAACAATTATAAAAAAATCATACACAACCCTACAAATTCAGCAAAATCTAGTGCACGGCAGCACAATACATTTCAGTATTTTTGACTTTGACATCACCACAAATAAAATAATGTCAGAATTAAAAATTAAAAAGATAAAAAAGGAAATAAAAAAGAAATTTTTTTTTTAGTTTTTAAATTTTTCATTAGAAATGTGAATTGATCGGATAGTGAGTGAACGGTATGCTTTGAGAGTGGAAAAATTTGCCAAATCTAATTATGTATTATTATTAATATTTATTATTATTACTACAATTTATTATTTTGTAACTTTATTTCATTTTTTAAATGTGTTTTATCATTTTAATTAGTTCAATAATTAAAATGATTAATCAATGATCAATGACAAATTCAATTCAATTATAGAAAAAAAAATTTCGTTTAATGATTATGATTAAGACTAGTAGAGATTTGCATTTTGATTATTAAAGTGAGTGAAAATAACGAAAATAAATATTAAAATAAATAAAAAACTTTTGTACAAAATTATTAACTAAAAAATTACATTATATAAATAAATATGACAAATTGTGTGAGTGCTTCCAATGACGGAATAGTGGCAGGAGAAACAGTATTAGATTGGACAACTGAAAAAGTTTTAGAATGGGCACATGAACAAAAATTACATTGGACTGTAATTGATTGTATTGATAAAGAAGAAATTGATGGTAGAACTTTAATATCAATGACTGAAAATGATATAAAAGATTTACGTTATAAATTAAATTATTTACTAAAATTTGGTGATATTAAAAAATTTTGGTTAGCTTTAAGATGTTTACAAAAAGAAAATTTTACATGTTTGACGTCTCTTGGTATATTTGATGGCGCAGCAGTACCAACGTCAACATCAGCACAAGTTTGTCATCCTCAATTATATATGGGAGGTAATCAGTATATATCATCATCTGCTGCCACAACAGCAGCTGTTATTGCAAGTTATCCACTTGGTACATTAGTGACTGGTTCAGATTTATTGCATGAACATGATAGAGTTACACCACCATTATCGGTAGATGGCAGAGCTACAAACATTCCACCAGAATTTTTTAAGACTTTTGTAAGTGTAGGTAAGTGTGAACAAATTTTGTTTATTTATATTTATACATATTTATTATTTTTAAATATGAAAAATTATAATTTATTTTAAAAAAAATAAACTACCTGTTTCTGAGAACATATACAAATCAATAATAAATAAATTCTGTTTTGTGAGAGAAAATTCAAATTAAAAATAACTTTGTGATTATTATTATTTTCTTAATACATAACTAAATCAACTTCAAAGTGCATTTATTAGTAAAAGCCAGTAAAAAATTCTTTACCCAATATGTATATTTCATTAATTAGAATAATTTAAATTTAAAATCGTAATAATAGGATGCTGAATCATTAACTATTAACTTTGTTTTAAATAAAACGTATTTTCTTTGTATGAGATTTAAAATAAATAATGAATCGTTCAAATATGTTGGTTGATACACGTATTAATTGAATGTAAAATTTAATTAATTAAAATTACTTGCGCGTACAAAAAAAAAATGATACGAATTGTAAAAAAAAAATTAATTGTTTCAATAAGTTCGTTTGCACCTGTAAAATATGCTAACTGCTGTATTTAAATTATCCCTACTTATACAAAACATATCTAACTATCTACCTACCATAAAACATAACAATAAAATTAAAATAACATTTACATAAGTAATTACCAAATAGAACAGAATTGGTTTTTTAAAATTATAAATTGTATAGTAATTTATATAATATATAATATTGAAACATTTATATTTAGAATTTTATTTTATTTCTGTTTTTGTTTTTTTTTTTTCAATTTTTGATCATTTACTAGAACGAAAATACTATTTTCATGTTTCTACTTCTTAAATACAAAAATACCATATGAAATGCATTCATTCATTGCATATGCAATAAAAATAAAATTAAAGTGAAACATTTCAAATAAACAATTTATATTATATATATATATATACACATATATATACATATATATATATGTATTTTATTTTATTTAATTTGATTAACGAATAACATCACCCACCTTGAAATTCAGATATACTAAACTAAAATATATAGAATATAGATAATAATAATATGTTCAATTAAGTATATTATAATAGAGTATAATAGATATAAATACAGTCATTTTTTTGTGGGCTATACTTATTCAGATAAATACACAATAAATATGAAATTTGAATGCAACCGAAATTTATTATAGCAACCTAACTGTTATCTAAATAGTTCTAACTTTTGAATCGAATCTTTTTAAATTTATTATTAAGTAATTTGACTCGGTTTTAGTGATGTTTTAATTACACCTACGTATTTCAATTAAACTTGAGAGTCACAAGTACTGATAAACCAAGTACATAAGTACCTACGTATTTGCTTACATATTAGTTATTGCTCGGAAACATCAGCATTTGTAATTACGTATATGTAACTATAAAATTAAATTATTAAAGAAAAACCAAGCCAATTTAAATTTAATTAACTATAATAGGCTTACTTAAATATAATTCATAAAATAATTAAAAAATTTATAGACTTGTATCACCTTGTATGTTATTTATTACATAGTTATTGTTATTCTAAAAATATGATAAGATACAAATTTTTATTTACTTTAATTTGTTTTTTCAAACATTTTACTGAACATTTTCTAAAATTCATTTTACAAAATTATCTCACTAAAAACTTTAAATATATTTATGTTGTTGACTAATAGATTTTGAAAAAAAATCCAATTTAAAACAACAAAACAAAGAAAAAACACAATGTCAATAGCAACAGAATTCTAATAATCGAAACATATTATAAGTAAACCTGAAATTCATTATAAGAAAAAAAAGAACCTGACCCAACTTAACCTAGGTGATATGATTGATTTCATTTATTTAACTATTTTTTTTTTAATTATAGATATATATATATATATATAATATATATACCTATACCTAGGTATATAATAGATATTTGGTTTGGTTATTCTTTGTTTTTATTCTGCAAAATTTTTACGGCTGTTGACCTCTTTTTCTTTTTTTTTCTATATATTTGATTACGTATATATAATACAAGTTACCACCTCAATCCCAAGAAATATAAGTTTTAAATACTTAGTTAATATATTAAATTTTGTAGTCAATATAGTCAACAGGTTAATAATATATTTATATTTTACCATTTGATTGATAATAAGTAAGAAATAGGTACATAATAACTAAATCACCAGATTTACTATTAATCACTTCCTATCCAGATTTCAATTTTTCTATGGTGTCACAGATTTTTAATGTAAGTGGAGCAAAAGTAAAAAACAAAACCAAACCATAATTTGTAAAAAAAAAAAAAAAATTAAAAACAATTTTTTTACAAAACTTTTCATACTTTTGGGTACAAATATTTAACAATAAAAACAAAAAGAAATATTTATATATATATATATATATATATATATAGCTAAGTATATATGCATGTATTAATTCACAAAAAAAAAAAATAGTGGGGATTCAATATTATTAAATATCGTTGAATGAAATTCGTAGTGTTTAATGAAAGTTAAAATTATATCAGTGGCTGCCAACCTTTTTAAATAAAAATCAAATCAATAATGAAATATCATCACAATTGTTTTTGTTATATCTTCACTTAAAAATAACACATTTCTTGCATAAATAAATAAAGAGTTTGTTCAATGCGAATGTAACTAGACCTACCTAGCTTATTTAGTTGTGGTAACAACTTACTCATAAACTTAGTGTGGATTTTATTGTACACATGGAGCTCTCATATAAAATATAAGTCATTTCATGTTATTTCCCTTTTTTTCCCAAAATGCTTAGAAACTAAAAACTACATTTACTTGTTTCATAGAAAAAAATTTCATTAATTTTTCTTCTTAAATATATTTACAAACATACTTACTTAAACGTCTTGTAACCTGTTCTATGTATTCCCTCTTTACATTCTAACTTTAATCAATAAATTAATATTACACTTAATAAGTCTGTATGTTAACTTACAAATTTATATAAATGTAATTTATATTTTATATCCTGCATATTAACTTTTTTATTTTATATGCTCTTTACAAATTTTTGAGTAATTTAAGAGAATTTAGAGTTTAAAACGTGACGTCAAAGCTCTCTCTTAAATAAGTTTTTGCTAATAATATTTCTATTTGTAAAAATTTGTTATCAAATTTTTCTTGTTGTTTTAAATGTCAAGCAAATATTTCGTATTTAAATAAAAAGTAGTCTACCTAACCTGAGAACTTATTTATATATAGTTTTCAAAAAAAATTATTTAATTTAATAATTTTTCAACAAAAACATTCAATAATTCTATAAAGAATTTCAGAAAATTACTAATTAATTCAAATTTAAAAAAATTTCATAACCTAAAAATCAGTTAATTTTTGACATAAAATTTTTTCAAAAAATGTATGCAGATGTTGCGTATGTTTACTTTATTTTTACAAATGAGATTATTTTCACTGTTCTTGTAGAACTTTATGATTTTTGATTTGAAAATTTTTGCAAATAAAAGTAAAGCATACATACCTAATAACTTTATCACCCATGTTCTCTTAGACGTATCGTTTGAAAATATCATTTAAATAATAGTTTTATGTTCTGTTTAGCGCAGACGTGACAGTTTTAAAGTAACATAATTATAAAAGTAATAACAAATTAGTAAAATTTCCTATACCTCATCGATTACAGAATCTTACGAAAATACATATGCAGTTAAACTGATTTATTGCATCAGTGATGCGTTTAGGAGACAATGGGTGTTTATTTTTAAATTAGGTCTTTTCACGATATCAAAATTAAACTTAACTCAATTAATTTATTATTTTTGACAATTTCTTTATTTTGTATCGTTTATAAAACTGTGTTTGACATTCTCAATCAATTAGAGAATTGCAAAAACAACATAACTATCATAGTTATAAACATTTTGCTACACTTTTACACAACAGTGGTATAAAATAACGGACAACATAATTCAATTATTTCAAAATAAATAAGTCACAAGGCTAGTTTTAAAATAACTCAATTATATAAAGTTAATTGAGTTAGGTTTAATTTTTATCTCATGAAGATATCTATTTTTTATCTATATTCTTCTATACTAAAATAATAAATATAAGTACATTTTTCTATTCAAGTAATAAGTATACATAATAAGTTAAGTATGTTTTAAATAGGGTCGAATAATTTTCTAGAAAACTGTATTTTTTTTTGGACTAAATATAAACGACAAAATTTTATTAAATCCCTTATTACGATGTTCAGTTTTCAGTCGATTGACAATAAAGAAATTTCAGTTCAGTTGAAATTTTGATTTAGTATCGTGAATTGATACTAACAAAATTTTGATGTATTGTGAATATTGAGAAAATTCATGTTTTTTTGACAGTTAAAATTTTAAATTTGCAGTTTTTTTTTACAAAACAAATATATATTTAAATTAAAATTTTTTCATATGTCAACATAAAAAGTCGTCAACTGAAATTTTTTTGTATAATAATTTGTCTATTCATCACTAATTCAACTAATCGTTTTAATTGAATTTTATTGGTATAAATTTTTGCCATTTTACTAAAAAAAAAATCTATATATTTTTAATATCTTTAAAGCACATAAAATAAAAATTTTTTTACAATTTTAATAAAAATGAACTACAATTTAAATAAAAAAACAAACAATTTAAGTAAAATAATTTTTTTTCTTAAACGATATTTTGTCACGTTAAAATTGACAACTGAAAAAAATTGTTTTAAAATATCAGAAAAATTGACACTTACTGTATACCAATTTATAACCTGACACTTACTTCACTATACCAATTTTTGTCAGAATTCACAATTCATCAGTAGTTTGCTGACAAATGATAATCACAATACCGATTTGGAGTATCTGCAGACATTTCTCAGATTTTTACTGAAAACTGTCACTTTACAAAAACGAAATACACACCCAATTGAATTAAAAATCAAAATAATTTCTTAAAATTTAGAAATTTCTTTACTAAACTATTAAATTTTTTACTTTAACAAAAAATTACATAAATTTAAAAAACACTACTCAAACCCAAAAGAATAATTTTATAGGCAGTTTGAGAAATCCTGTTTTAATCATATACTTACTATAATGTAAATGCATTATTCGAAATTATTATACACATAACTTAATATATAACTATATAAATATGTATATAAAATCTGGTACTAGTCAAAGTTTAACGTTAAGTATATCATGATTCATGAGTACATTTGAGTGCATAGATTAAAATAAAAAATTCAATCTGAGTTTCATCATATAAAAAAATTTTATAGCTTTTTTTTTCAATTACTTTTTTCTTAACTTTCACTTAGGAGAGCATGGTTTTATTTTGAAGAAATTTAGCCGTCATCAAATTAATATTTAGATTTTGAAATGTATTATGTTCATATATGCATTTGAATGGACAGAAGAAAATAATGTTATAGCATAGGTATATATATATACACAAATAATGGTTATAAACAAAGGTGCGTGTGTATCAGGTGTAAATAATTTTGTAATAATATAAGTAATAATAATAATTACATATTAGAAATATTGAAAAATGAGGTGGTTTGGTTACTTGTTTTTGTTTATATATCATCTTCAATATTATTATTATTATTATTTTATTTGACCCCCCAAATTTAGATTAATTATTTTTTGTAATACGAGTTGGGTGTAGAAGAAAGCAAATTTCTTCTCAAAATATGAAATTTTTATTAATTAAAAATACTTGATATGAGTAATTACATTCAAAAACTTGTATAATCGAATTTATTATATTTTTTATTATTTGTAAACACGGTTTAAGATGTTATATATGTATGTATAAATGTATGTTTTACAACATACATAAATTCAAAATTTTCAACTTGAATTGTTCACCTACTAATGAAAAATTTAATAAAACAAAGAATTTCGTTAACACCATTAATTTATTAATTATTATTTTTAATATATATACCTATATAGCTATATATTAACAAATTATCATTTAGTACTTACTTCTCACAATACCCCTCAAAATAAATTTTATTTATTCAGTTGAAAAAGTATTATTCTTTTGTCAGAGTTATACATGCTATATTTTATTTATTTTTGTTTTTATTTAACACGTAAAAATTGCAATATAAAATATTATTGGTTTGTTGTAGCCTTTAGGATCGAGAAAATGTAATAATAAAACAGTTTTTGAACTCAAATCGTTATGGTTAACGATATATTGTGTCCTTTGAGATAATTTTTTTTCCTAAAATCCGATCGCTGATTCATAGCTAGTAGTTATACATGTACAATACAAAATTACAGTTTTAAGAAAAATACATTTTAATGTATACCTACCTACATGGTGTTCCAGAGCATTACTGGGAAAACAATTTAACAAAAATTTCTTTTTTTTTTAACGTAGAGTCCAAATTTGCATCAAAAAGTATCTCTTCACATTTGAAAATATCGATTTCGGTGAATTTTCGGTCAAAAAAAGTCCATTTTCGGTCATTCCAGGAAGTTGAAAATATTCGATTCGAACACCCTCGATATAATTAATAAATTTTTTTTTTTAATTTTAAAATAACGACCTCTTTCCCTCTTATAAAACTGATACGCTTGGTTTGGAAAACCCGGTATATTGACGATAATGTGATGAATGTGACGTTAAAAATTTAAAATTAACACTCACGTTAATAAAATTATTACTCAAATTAATCATGTTATTTCAAGAAAATAAATCATTCCCTGTTTTTGAACATTATTCTTTAGAAATATTTAAACTACCTGTTTACTTGTGGTTATTTGGTTTGGCACATTCAACTTAAAAAATATGAAATTACACATTGTTGTTGCGTATACCGAACCACAGTTACTATACTTACACTTCGAAATCATAATGCGATAACTACAAATGATATATAAATAGATATGTAAATATCAAATTGCTTAACGAAGCTTACAGATAGCTACTTGTCAAAGCATATCTCGATCCATAATAGATGTGTTCAGTAAACTGTTTTAGAACGTTCTATAAAACGTTCTACTGTAAAAAAAAAAACATTTTTTTGTGTTCATTAGTCTGTATTAATGTGTCTGTTAATTGAGCTTTTTTGTCCAAAAGTGTTCTGATCTTTGTTCATTAGATTGTGCGAAGCAGTTCTAAATTGATAATTTTTGTTCTAAAATTACAGTTTTGGACAACTTTTTTTGTTATTGCTTTTTCTTTAAATGTTGACAGTTAAACAAAGAAATTTTAGAGATTAACCAAAATTAGAACAAAAAAGTTCAAAAGAGATGTTCAGTAGATTTTTCTGTTCAAAAGTGGTTCAAAAATATTTGACATTTAATTGTCATTGTCCAAAACAGTTCTATCCGATTCTGTTTTAAATCTACTGAACACAACTAATGACATAAGAAATATTTTTTAGAAAAACAACAACAAAAAGAAATCGCGTATGTTGAAATCGATTTGGACGAAATTTAAAATAAAGAATTCTATGTTTAACGAAAACTTAATGAATTGCCAGATTCAACTTAGGCCAGGTGCACGATGTCAAATGACATTTAAAAAACATCTATTTAAATATTTTGAATTTTTTTAAATAAATTGTTTTTCAGACTCTTATATACCTATATACACTTTTATAAATCGCAGAACTGAAATTTCTACCATTTTTCAAAACACTTTAAAAAAATTGTAATTGCCAATCACAAAATGTCATTCTAAGAAAAAGTTGAAATTGGATCAACGTTATTTTTTTTTTGCGGTACATCGGCGAAGATCGACGTCGAATTTGTCTGCTTTTCATATTCTTTAACTTATTTTTGACAGTTCACAAATCGTACGACGTATAGACACATGATTTAAAAAGAAAATGTACACATAACTACTTATTACATTTTTAAAATATAGTTACACAGTAAAAGTTGACGACTGATTCGGAAAATCAATTAAAACATTGCAAATACATTTCTTAAACCAAATCAAACAAAAAATGTTTATTAATAAAATTTCATTCAAATTTTTGAAGTAGCTAGGTATAGTTTTTTTTATTTTCATTTTCAGTCTTAATATAATTATTTAATTTTGCCACCAACGTCAACAAACATTTTTTTTTAAATGTTTCATATACTTACGTACATAGTTCTCAAGTATAGTATGTATCTTCCTTTTTAAGCTAAGAAAAAAAACCCATATTCTTTTGTTAAACCAAAAAAAAAAAAAACAAAAACAATATTTTTTTTTATCACAATACTAACCTGTTGACTAAGTAATTTTATATAGACCATTTGCTTTTAATTGAAATGAAATTCTTTACTTGTTTACCGCTTCTATTTTGTTAAATTTTTAATAAATAAATAACGTAAATAAGTAAAAAATAATAATCAGAAAAAAAAAAAATTAAAAAATATTAAAACATGCGATTATAATTTCATATATGTGACCAGATTCAAATATACATAATGGCTGTATGTATTATGCTTATTTATACAAAAATCTTATATTATTAATAAATATATGGTCTTATATTTTAATTTATGTATGCATATATAGCTGTACATGCACATATATAAATTATTTTCATGCAATTTGATATTAGTTAACTAAGTATTTAAAATGTTTTATTAGAATTTTATCAAAAATTTGCTTAAAAGCCAACTAAAATAAAAATGTATGTAAACAAAATTACATAAATATTTATTTATAAATAATTGCATATAATAATATATTCTTTGTTATATAGTATATACATAGTATAGTAGTAAATAGTAAATTAGTTAGTTGGCTGAGTTCATTTTTGTTTTATATGCAATTTTTGTTTTCCAAACAAACTGCACTATTTTTTTGCACTTGGTTTTCTTCATACAGTCAATCACAAAATTTGGTTTGTTCGAGTAAAAAAAAAATTGCAATTCAAATTGACAGGATTGAGTTAAAAAGTTAAAATTAAAATTCTCATTTGTTTTAATTTATTTGTTTTGTAATAATAACAGTGGGCTGTCACTGTTGGCAAATAAAATTGTATGCAAAAAAAAAAAATATTTAAAGGACATTTTCATTTTAAAATTAAAAGTATGCAAAAGATTTTCTTACAAAAATTTTAAAAATATTGAAAAAATTATATTAGAAAATAATAAAAACAAATTTTTGACATTTTAAAAATAAATTTTTGAAATTTTTGCAAATAAAAATTTTGTTTACAAAAATTTTAAATAGTTAGGTATTTCAGTAATTTTCTCATTTTTTGTAAAACACCTTAAAAAAGCTGAACCTTGGAAAATTTCTAAAGTATTTCTAAAAATTGTACTCCAACAAACCAATCTATCGAATCAATATCGAATACTATCGAAAAATGGATCTAACTCAAATTTTTACAGTTAATTCTTCAAATAATTTTTAAATTTGCAAAAAGAACAGGTTAAAAACTTTTTACAGTTATAAAAAATTTCCATTTATGGTAATTTAAATAATACCTATTTCAGGTTTTCCTAAATTTTGACATTTTGGTGTGATATAGGGTGTCTCGTCATGATAGTACTCGTATATTTTATTTTAAATCTACATCGCATTTATTACCGTTTCTATTAAAATGGCATAGATAGTAATAATCAGTTCAATACCAGTAAACAATCAAGATATAGTTCAAAAACTATATTTGATATGTAGCGACATTTCGTACTCATAAATTGCCTACGTAGTGAAATACTATTCATATGTTGCCTGTTTTTACTTTTATATATTTTATTTTGGATATATATTTTGTTTTATAAGATCCGATTTATATAATATAGTATAGTTATGTCATCTAACTATTAATCAGAAGATCCCGGGTTTGAATCTCGGCTACAGAATGGATTTAAAATTGAATGTTTACTATTATTATTAATAAAATAATGAAATTTGATAAACATCTTTGACAGTATAATTTGGTATTAACTTAAATAAAACGGAACTATATATTATATTTTAAAAGATATGATAGATAAGTATGTATATTAGTTTGTCAAATTAATTAGTTGATGTGTGAGTAAACCAGAAAATTAATCAATAAAATAAATACTCATATATATATACTTGATCAAAAAATTACTCTTCTATAACTAAAACTGTCAATAAAATAGACCTAATATAAAAATATTATATGCTTAAGTATATCCAATTATAAATAATAAAATCCAGGCTAACTGTATAGAATAAACAAATTATTAATATTTAAAGCCATATTTCGTAAGCATTCTTTTGTACGGTTTCCCTATGTGGAATAGGGTTATGATGATAATAAACTTAAATCAACAACAAATAAAATAAAATACGATTCTAAAATTAATTTTTTAAAACTCTTTTATTTTTCCCCACCAATAGATTCCATAACATAACAAATATTAATACTGTTTTCGAACAAATAGAAAAAAATATCACCTGACTTTCTACAGAGTTGTCTAAATTCACAAAATCTGCTAATAAGAGCCATTATAGATCGATATTTTAGTAATACGTTTTTTTTGTTAATGTTTAAGTTTTTATAAGTTCGAAAATAAAAATAAATTTATTAAAAAGGTTTTGCTTGCCATTTACCCTTTAAAAACTTATATTAAAATTCAGATTAGTTTAGGTAAATTAGTTTAAGTCATAGGAGGTGTACATACAATTAGTATATACAATTAGTATATACAAGATAACGAGATATTAGTAACCAGTTCGATACCAGTAAACAATTAAGATATAGTTAAAACATTATATTTGATATCTCATTTGTTGTCTATTTAGCGATATATTTTTCATAATTTGAAAAATTGTATAATAAAATTAAGGTATATTAAATAAACAATAATAATAAATATATACAAACATTAGAAGTTTCCATTTCAGTACCGTATTATTAAGTACGAAAGATGTATTTTACCTACTGACAAGAAAATAAAAAATATTAGATCTTGGTGTAAATTTTGTTAGGTGTAAATTTTGTACGCAATTAGGATTTAATATTTCATAATTAAGTTTTCACTTGTCATTTAATCATTAATTTTTATTCTCTCATTTATTTTATCTACAATTACGGGATTTGGTGTACAACCGTTTCACTACAAGCAATATAAGACCGTTTGTTTGATGTAAAAAAATTTCCAATACACAAACCAAAAATGCAATCTTCTTGAAAATGAATTGAAATACTTTTATATATATTCTATTTTGATTTACTCAAAATTATAACTAATGGTGTATGAATCAAAATCTAAATTAACCTATAAGACTATAAATAATAATATGTATGTAACTATGTAAATATTTTCTCATGCTTAACAACAGAATTTTGTTTTATTTTAAACAAATTGCGTTGCATATAAACAAAATAGAATTATTTCTTATTTTAATTTACTAAAATTGCAGTCTTATTTAGTTAAGGTTAAATAACAAAAATAAAAAAAAAAAAAATAAAGATAAAGATAAAAAGAATTTACACTTCGAAATTAAAGTAACGTATCAACAACATAATATTTGGTTTTGAACTTGGTTAAGTACAGTTTTTTATATTGTTTTTTGTTGATAAGAAATGCATTTTATATTTTTTCTACTTTCTTTCTTTTCGGCTTAGTAACCTCAAAAAATATTTTTTATATATATATAGATTTTCAATACTTAACTTAAATTTGATCGTAACTAGAATTAATAAATAATATCGCTTTAAAATGTTCAGATAATTTTTCAACAATGAAAATTAGAAGTTGTTATAAATTTTAAATATTTTTATTTTAAGTACAAAATTTAATAAATATTTTATTATCAATTATCACTAAAGAATTAATTTTATTATTATAATATATATGTACTTTATTTGTGATACTATGACGAGAATTTTAAGAACAAAGTTCGAAAAAACAAAGAAACAAATGAAAAACAAAAATAATCTAAAAAAGTATTACTTAAGAACTAATTTAAGTAATAAAATAATTTTTATATAATTCCTGTTGAGATATACATTTTGTACTTATAAAATGAAAATACCCCCTCCAGCTATCTTCATTTAAAATTCGTTATCATTTTTCATGAGGTCAGTGTGTTATCTAAATCAATAGTAATTATGTATTTATGGAGATAAATTTTGACTTTATTAACTAAGAAGATTTTAGCAATTAACATAGAAATATTTACAACGCAAAAATTGTATAATATTAATAGCTATAATAATTTAGTTTGTATAGATTCAATAAAACGTATTACATAGTTCAAAATAAAACAAAAACAATAAAATGCAGTCACCGTTGAATTCTCATTCAGAACAAACGTGATTTTTTTTCTTCGAAAAATATAATTAAAATAAAATTATAAATAAAATTTATCGAAATAATATACATATATAATAAAAAATTTTTTTTTTAATATATAAATATTAAATAATTATTGTGTAAATAATATAACTAATTTTTTTTGTTTTTTTCTTTTAATTAAAATTAAAACAATAAATTTATAAAATTCTAATATAAGACATATTTACAAAAATTAATTTTTAAAATATTAGAAAAATAAGTGTTAAACATTAAATTCTCAGCATACTGAAATTAATCAATATATTAATAAAAAATTTTCCTAGTTAATTTTAATTAGAGCATAAGTGAAACTAACTATTTAATTAATTCATAGTGTAACCTAAACTAAGTAAAAACTAATTTATATTAAATTATCAAATTAGGACATAAGTACATTTATTAAATTAAACTAGTGGTAAGTTTAAATAATACTAGCTCCCATATGGGGAGTAAAAACATGTTTTCTGAGCTGGCCTTCCTGGAGGAGGATACAAGGGTAAAACGTAAACGAGGTAAGACTCACATTTCTACCGAAAAAACGCCTATGAATTTTCCAAGCATTGATGCTAAGCCAACTGACTTGGAAAGAAAATTCCTTCTTGTGAAATGTAAAGACAGCAATATTACTCCTAGAAGTTTGAATTGTATTCTAGTCAATAAGTACTTACAACAAACTTCAAGTCAATTCAAGGTTCAGCCAAACAAGGATGGTAATCTTATATTAGAGGTTCCCAACAGAAAAATTGGCGATATGTTTGTACAAAGGAAAAAACTAGGTAACATTGAAATCGTATGTGAGTATTATGCCTCACTTAACTCTTCGCAGGGCATTATCTACTCAAGGGACTTAATTTCACTTACGGATGATGAAATTTTGAAGGATTTGCAAGATCACAATCCAAACATATTGAAAATTTATAGATTCCCAAATAGAAATCCAATTAATAATAACAGTCCAAAATATTCAGGAGCTATTTCTATCACTTTTGATTGCCTTGAACCTCTCAAAGAGGTAAAAATAGGCTACCTTGTCTTGGAGGTTAGGAAAAGCTATCCTTCGCCAAGAAGGTGTTTAAAGTGCCAATCTCTAAAGCATATTGCTAAATATTGTCAAGAGAAACAATCATTATGTTCAAAATGTGCTGTTCCGGTATTGAACGAAAAAGATGAGGAGCATATCAAAAATTGTATTACACTTAAGTGCGTTAATTGTGCTGAAGAGAAACTATCTACTGAACACGCTTCAAGTGACAGAAACTGCCCGGCTTTCCAAAAAGAAAAGGATATCCTTAAGATCAAAACAGACCGCAGATGCACTCGCAGAGATGCTATTTTAATATATTACCAAAACCTTAAATCTTTCTCACTAACAACAAGTTCACCCACTATAAACAAATCATCCACCATTACTCCTTTCAATTCATATAGCCTAGCACTCCAAAGTAAAATAAACCTCACTCAATCACTACCTCAACAAACAGAAACTCAACCTCCACAGCCCCAAAAACCCACACTTATCCAACAAACTCAACAACCATCACAACCAAAAGTACAGATAACACAAGAACAACCACAACTAAAATTCCCACAACCACAAAAACAATCACAACTCAAAACCCAACAACCACAACCACAACAACCACAACAACAACCTCAACAACAATCACAACAACCTCAACAACAACCACAACAATTACCTGCAGGACAAATAGTTCCTGTCATTAATCTTTTAAATAAACCTACTAACGTCGAAACTATTAAGACAGGAATTATTAATCCTCAATTAACATCATTATTTAAAAAAACCAAGACGCCTAAAGCAGTAGATGCTGAAATGGAGATAGAAAATAACTCTATCTAAAGATAAGTTATATATATCCCAGAACACATAACCCACAATCCACCACTTACACTAATCCTAACACAAATACGAATTCCCCCCCACACTCCATCCTCCAGTGGAACATCCAAGGGTTCCACACAAATAAACACTACTTACATTTTTTGTTCTCTAAATACAATCCACTCATAATAGCCATACAAGAAACAAATATACACGTTCCATATCAACAAACAAGACTAGGCCGATATGATTGTTTACTACCACCTATCCTGAACAGAATAGGTGGAGTAGGCTTTCTTATCGACAGAGGCTTGAGGTATACGGAGATCGTATTGAATACGCCACTCCAGGCGGTTGCCATAGCGGTTGGACTACCTGGAATCAGGGAGCAAGTTACGCTTGTTAACTTGTATCTGGAGCATAACTTAGTACTGCGTAGAAGTCACTTGAATGACCTCAAAAACCAATTAACAACACCATATGTCATCTTGGGTGACTTCAATGCAAGAAGTGAGACCTGGGGAGATCATCTAACAACCGTACGCGGGCAACTGCTTGATGATTGGACTGATGACAATCCTGATCTCTGCATACTTAATAGTCCGGTATCCACACACTTTAGTACTAGGGGCACACACACAGCACCAAACCTTTCAATATCACACACCACAATAGCATACAAATTCAATTGGGAAGTAGGTTATAACCCTAAAGGTTATGACCACCACCCAATAGTAATTACTTTACCAACAACAGTCACACAACCCATTACAAAACGAAAACCCAGATATAACGAGATGAAGGCAGATTGGATTAATTTCCAATTAATTATGACAAATTTCCTAAATGTTAACCCAGCATCACAAAATATCAATAAGGAAGTAGCAATTCTGACCAAGTCGGTACGAATAGCAGCCTCCAGAGCTATTCCTATTAAATTCCAATATAACATTAGTAGAAAACCAGCTTGGTATAATTCAGAGATACAGAAGCTGTCTAAGGTAAGAGACGGTCTCTGGAGATCTTACAAAAGATTCCCAACGACGGACAAACTTTTAATTTTAAAAAGAACGAACGCAATTCTCCGCCAAAACATAAGAAAACAAAAAAGGCAAAACTGGGTGGAATTTGCCAACAGCCTGAACGGCGAAAATATCTCTGAAACTTGGCGTAAAGCCAACTATATACTTAAAGGAAGTAGGAACTCGAGCAACTTAATTATCCAGCAGGGGGATGTCCTAGTGGCAGACTCTGCGCTGAATGCTGAATTCCTTGCCTCTAAATATAATTCAAACAGAACAGTACCTCAAGAATTTGACCTCCCTGATTCATTAAATACTAACTCAAGACTAGATTCCAAAATTACCACAGATGAAATCCTTGAAACTCTTGCTCACTTTTCGGGAACTTCACCGGGCTTGGATGGAGTCACCTACGGCATGATTAAACATGCCTCAGTAGACTTCATCTCAAGACTGAGAGAGCTTTATAACAATGTTTACAGCTCGGGCCAAATTCCACAAGTCTGGAAGATGGCAGAGCTGGTCCCATTGAGAAAGCCCCAGAAGGATCCACAAAACTGTGAAAGCTACAGATTCATCTCATTGCTCCCTGTACTATCTAAAATCCTGGAAAAAATTGTAGCCAAAAGGCTCTACTGGCACATTGAAACTAAGCTAACACCAGAGGTTCAAGGTTTTAGAAAACTACATAGCACGACCACCCTCCTACATAAGCTAGACTTCGATGTTGGAAAAGCATTGGACAGTAAACAGCATTGTGATCTTATCTCTTGTGACCTGGAGAAAGCTTTCGACAGAGTACCAAGAGATACGGTCATCAAACAGCTGATAAATTGGCAATCGGGCCAATCTGTCACTCGCTATATTAATGATTTCCTTAAAAACAGGAAATACATTGTGCAAGTCAGTGGTCATTACTCGACTTGCAAACCTCTCACACTAGGCATCCCTCAAGGTTCACCCCTTTCTGTTCAAATATTCAACATTTACATAAACAGCCTCAGTACTGAATTATCCACTATCCCGAATCTAAATCACCTCATATACGCTGACAACATCATACTTTACACTACAAGAATTTCAGACACTCCATCAAACACCTTGGAAAACTCTTTACAATGTATTGATCGTTGGACTCTGGCCAGTGGTGGCAGCTTGGCTCCGGACAAAACTGAAGCTATACATTTCTGCAGAAAACACATTTGTTCCAAATTTACAATATCCCATAATAGCATAACCATAGCCCCAATAGATAATATTAAAATCCTTGGCATCCACTTCAGCCGAAATTTGAAATTCAATTTACATGTCAAAAATTTAGTATCCCAAATTAAACGTTCGAACCATTTACTCAAGTTTATCTGCAGAAAAAAGGTGGGCCCTCCTGTCGATGTAGCTGTAAGGATAGCGAAAGCTATTCAGTATGGTAAAGTCGACTACGGACTCACCTTATACGGCTTCACAACCAAAGGAAATGTCCAAAAGCTACAAGTTGCTATCAACCACGCGGCTCGGATTGCGCTGGGTGCATTACCGAATACAGCCTTAGAATCTTTGAGAGTAGAGGCAAACTTCCCCTCCATAGTGGAGAGAAGAAATGTACTGTCGACAAGGCTTATAACCAGGGCTAACTTTGATCCAAATCACCCTCTTCATAAAATTTACTCATACATTCTACAAAATAAATCCCCTCCAAATATAACTTCCTCAATAAATAAAATGACTCCTCTGGTTGAACCATTGGAGCTTGACCTATATGCCTCCCCAGAGTTATATAGACAAGAGCACCTTTGGAACAACTGGAAATCATTCATACATGATCACCTATCCTTACATCCCAAAAGCACAACACCTTCTGAAAAGTACAAACAATTGTACATCCAACTCAAACAAGCACTCCCAACACACTCCGATATCTACACAGATGGATCAAAAGGACCTCACGGCGTTGCCTGGGCGATAGTCAAGAACAACTCTCTCTGGAAGGCGGAAATCTTGCCGGGGGAATGCTCGATTCTCATAGCTGAGCTTACCGCCATATACAGAGCAGTCCAAGCCGCTGAAACACTATATGAGAACATTATTATATTTACAGATAGCCTTAGTTCAATAAAATCAATCAAAAACCCTTACAATAGTGAGTATATGTCATCTTACATCAGAAACTCCATATCATACAACAATGGCAAATTGCGGTTGGGATGGATTCCAGGCCACGTAGGCATAGATGGAAACTATAGAGCTGACCTTGAAGCAAATATAGCGGCCAAAAGCCCTCTTACAAGAGATTCATTAATGTCCTACTCCCATGCTAAAAGGATCATTGCAATACACGCGGCGCACATCCGTCAATCAGCCTGGAATTCTTCCAATCGCTTTGCTAGATTACACAATCCAAATGCAAACATTCCTGGCCCAATAAAAAATCAATCTCGAGCCCTAGGTGTTAAACTTACAAGAGTGCGCCTAGGGTATACTCTTGCCACACATAAACATTTATTTGACAGATCCACACCTCCGACATGTATTCACTGTCCAGAACTCCTCACTATCAAACACATCCTAACACAATGCCCCTCAAATAACACAATTACATCTCAGTTCACATTCACCCCATTGCAAGCCCTACAATTCCATACCAATACACACATAACTCTCATAAAAAACCTCCTACTACATCATAACATCTGGGATGAAATATAACTTATCATTACCAATTTCTCTAATAATCTACTAACATATTACTATTATTACTTGGTAGGAATAAGTCCTACCAACCATTTACATTCATTAACACTATTGTTTACTTACTATTTGTTGGATTAAGTATTCTAGCGAATGGTAAGTATATTTATACTTAATTTTTATACTATTTTATACTAAGCACTCAAATACACAAATATACAACTTTTTATAATATTATATATTGTAAGTTAATTTAAAAATGTATTTTTGGATTCCAAGTCAATCAATGGGGCGCAGACCAGGAGGTGTAAATGCTACTTTTGCACTTCCTGGTTTGTACCTCATTGGCTTGAGTTTATCTCTATCTTGGTCTGTACTTTGAATTGTTTAATTTGTTAGTTTGTTAAATTGTTAAACTGAAGTTAAAATATTGTTGAATTGTTTAATTTTTTCTTTTTTAGATTATTTGTTATATTTCCTAGATATTAAGTGTTACATTTTGTAAATTTTTAAATATTGTTTCGTTTATCTTTATATTATAAAGGCCCACATTCCGAAAGGGAAAAGGGCCTGTAGTTGGCCTGCAGATTAATCTGTAGGTCCACTGTTAAATAAATAAATAAATAAATAACAATAAAATGCTTAAGCCTTGAGAAAAGTTATATGACTTTGTAAAATGGGTTCATGTATTTGATATACATATAGTTACACATTCAATAATGTTCGTGTTATATAGCAATAAATCGGAAATATATTGAAATATAGTTATTAGTTTTATTTTTAATTTTATTATAATTAGATTTTCTTACATACTTATATTACCTTCTTCTTCATGATAGTTTCTCTCAATCTTCTGGGATCGGCCCTAGCCATCAACTACAACGTGGACGTTGTCATTTCACTCAATTTAATGTTATAACAACAATTGGTAGCTGTCACATAGTTACAATATTTTTAATAACAAAAATTATCACAATTTAATGTTGTAACAATAATGGACAGCTGTCACATTGTCACATATTTTCAATAACTAAAATAATCGCGATTTAATGTTGTACCAACAATTGACAGATGTTACATAGTCACATATTATCAATACCTAAAGCGATTTAATGTTGTTACAACGGTTGACAGCTGTCACATAGTCACATATTTTCAAAAACTAAAATAATCAAATTTAATAAAAATAATTTTAAACTACACTATATATATAGAAGATTAATAGTTTATCTACTATCATAAGTAAAGTTGATAGTGGAAGATTTATAATAAAAATTTATCCTATAGTAAAATGTATTTTCTTGTTTGTTTATCAGAATTTATAATAGCCAGTCATCTAACTAAATAATATTTACTCCTAAATTTAGTTTATATACAAGTAAAATAATAACAACAATTCTCATAATATGTACAGATAAAAATAAATTCTACGTTAAAATAAATCTGAAAGAAATTCTACACTTTTTAATCATTATTTTCTAATTAAAAATTAAAATTCGTATTTTTGTTTAAAATGTTTGTAGTTCTCAAACAAAAATATTTATATTTAGATTAATTCTTAAATTAGTTTTGTTTTTATTTACTTAAATACAAATTTGGAACTGATAACTATAAGTACAAATTAAATTTCAATTCTTTAAAATATGTAGTTTTTTTTTAATCAATTTATTTTAATAAATTAAGTGTAGAAAAATTGATTAGTACTACACCAACTTTAATTACTTTAAAATACGTATTAATAACATAAATGAGATGAATATACGTATTCATACATAGATTAATAGAAATACATAAGAAAATATTTATTTTTATTTATTATTACAAAACAACTACAAAATACTTATTTATATATTATATATTTTCATATTTATTATTATACTTACATATATATATATATGTATATATAGAAAAATACTATAAATTTTCTCAACAAGTATATTAAACTCATTTTCTTAAATACGATATTAATACTTTAATTGACTTTAGTTTCGACTCATTGAATGTTTAATGATTTTTAAATTTAATAAACAAATAATTACCACTTAATAATAAATAAAATATTTATGTGATTGCTAGTTATTAATTTATTAATTCATAAATATTTTTTTTAAGTATATAATAATCATTTATTTAATGTAAATTTATTGGAATTTTTATTAATTGTGAATATTGTGGCAATGTATTAAAATTGTAACAATGTATTACTTCACTTAGAAACAAACAATTCGATCATAAAAAATAAAAATCTTAATTTATAGTGTAGATTTAGGAATAAATTATATAATATGTATGTACATCCATTATATATCCAATTATATGGTTATTATATGGTTATATGGTTATTTATATATAAAATTTTGTCCCATTTTTGTAATGTCACTAACCAACAAATTCTAATCTTCGATCTCGAGGAAAATGTCTTAACTTAATATATTATGCCTAATCAGGATAGGTCTAAAACCAGATATTTTTTTCTAAGATACATAAATGTCTTGCATTATGTCGCATCAAACATTTTAGACATTTTTTTTTGACGTTTCTGTTAAGTGTCAATTTGTTCGTACGTTCGTTTTTGTAGTGTCAATGTGTTACTGAACACAAAAAGTGTTTTTTTTACTCAAAATCGATCTATAGCAGTTTACTGAACAAAACTATAATTTATTAAAAAAAACTGTATTGGCGGTGAAGTTTTATGCAGTTTTATTTTTTTACATATATATTTTTTCATATAAATTCTTAATTTGTTGATCTGTTTACTTTTCATAATTATTGTACATGACATATTATATATATACATGACCTGTAAATGTTTTTTCATAATAATTTATCTAGTTCAATTTCTAAAAAAAATTTAAAAACCAAAAACCAAACAAACCGTTTTTAATTTTTTTCAATTGTTGAAATTTTCCAAAAAAAAAAAAAAAACAAATTAAATAAAATCTAATTGTACATTAAATATATACATGTGCATATTATGTACTGATTTATTTATATATATGTATGTACGTATTCTTTATTTACGATAATGAAATTTTCAATTTCCAATAAATTCAGTTAATTTAAAAATCTCGAAATTCAGATTCTAAATGTGTTGTAAATAATGATTGATTAATGATTATTATTAAATTATATTATACAACTCCATATATGTATATATGTATATACGCAATAAAAATTTATTGCGTTTTTCGCTTTTCTTTTATTTTAGATTTTCACAGTATCTAAACATATAATTTATAATAATTGTGCTTATTTTGAAATTACGTTTGTTATGTATGTGGTTAGTGTAATACATAATATAAAAACAAATAATTATGTTATTAGTTTCCAATTCAAATGTATTTTATGGGATAAATCGTGGATGTCTATTGAATTTCAATAGAAAATACTTTGAAAAAATTTTTGGTATCGCGGATGTCTATTGAAACTAATAGACTTGTCAAAAACATTGCCATACATGTACTTCATAATATTTGCTGTCAAAAATATAAATTTTTCGTAAATTTAATTTACTTTTTTTTTTTTTAAAGTTGTAAGTTGTGGTTTTAAATATCTTGGCGTTTTTTTTAATTAAATAACTAAAAAAAATTTAAATAAATAATTATGAAAATGAGTTTGATTTTGACCGATTTTTTTGATGAAGATGTTTTTCCAGAAGCCTTTTCTAATTTCTATATTATTTTCCATCAAACTCACAATTTTCAACTTTTTCTTAAAATTAAAAACAACAAATATTAAAAATTATATAAAATTCAAATAAAATTAAAACTTATTTATTCTCCATTTATACTATTTCCGTTAATGTCTGTCAAAAAAATGTCGGCAACTTTAAACTTCTATTATGCATGTTTATACGGGTAGAAAAGTGGTAGAAATCTATCAAAATTTGTTGGTGAGAGATGATTTCGGTAGGGAGGTAAGTAAATCTGTAATAATAAATTGTCAAAATTTTTTGATTATTTCTTATACACAAAATGCAAAGAAATTGTTCTTGACAACGTAATTTTTCGATCAAAAATTAATAAAATAAAAAAAAATATAAAATATACAAAAAATATTGTTGGATTGATATTAAAGTGATAATAAAAATTTATTTATTTATTTCTTTGCCAATAATTTATTTTTTTCGGCCATATTGATATTTCAATAATCTGACAGCAACAGTGAAGGTAGATTTCTGCGGCAGATCTGCGGTAGATTTCTGCCTCATATAAACATGGCCATTAATAGAAAAAAGTGCTATCCAAAATAGACATCTGCGATTGATATCTATAACTAGTATTTTGAATATTTTTTCATATAGACGTCTGTCAAAGTATTGAAGTGGTGAAGTCAATCTTTCTACTACCTCGGAGAGACTTTAAGTTCGAATCCAACTTGTGACATTAATGTATCAACACATTTTTTTTTTGTATTCAACATATTTTTTTTCAGTAAAAAAAATTTTTGAAAGAGAAAAGGACAAAGGCCTGGCTTGTTATATATTAATATACATATCAACCAATGTAAAAAAATAAATAAATAAATAAATAAATAAAATTAGAAATATTTGATTATGAAGGTGGAAATTCTCTAGTTGTATACTTATCTAGTTTTTTAGTTTACCAGTACAGGAACAATATCAAATAACGACTATTATAAAGATTAAATTGAACCAAAATTAACTTACAGAATATTTTCTGGCTCTTTCTTTCTAACTAATTTGTTAACACAGATCTCACCAAACCACTGAAAAATAACAAAATCAGTCAAAAAATAATTTTAAATCACTTAAATTTATTACACTGTATTTATTTCCTTAACATAATTTATCTTATGTATTCAAAATTGCGCAAATATCATCTTATTAAAGCCATATTATTATTTCGCATATTAAAGAAAAAAAAAATACTTCCTTTGAAATAAAAAATAAAATATTTCAAAGCTTCACATGTCAATTCACAATGGGTTACGTTTATTTAATTCAGTTTTATTTCAAATTAAAATAAAATAATTAAAAGAAAAAAAAAACAAAATGTTCAAAGCAAAAAAAAAAAACATCAAAGGCGTTATTCAGTAAATAATATAATATACATACATACATACACACTTTTCTAGGATTAGAATTTTTCAATGGCTTCAAATGTAAAGGAAAACAGATTTTCTTTTGGTTTAAGCGGTCATCTAAAAATTCATCTCGAAAGATCAATTTTAATAATTTTACATTGCTCTTAGATAAAAAAAAAAAACAAGAACAGAAAAAATAAATTAAAAACCTTTAGTATCCTTGAATTATAAATCAAGGTGAAAATATTGATTTTCATTTAAATATTAAGGAATAAAATGTATATATATGTATGTATCTAAAGTAAAAAATTTTAATTTAAAAAAAAAGAAATAATATACTTTTTTTATTAAATAGCGAAATTCTTCTTTTATTTTAATTATATATATTTTTTAATGTATATTTTGTACGAGGGCAAGTTAAAAAAATTCAAATATAACGCAAAAATCCTTATAATGATAGTTTTTCATACACGCAGTACTGCAAAAGCAAAACATGCAGAAATGGTAATACACAGACATTTTGAGTAAAATTTATTTTTAACTACTAAAAAAACTTCAAAAGCAGTGCATATCCACCGATTAATGTCACTGAACCAATCCAATTTGCTCTAATTATCTTGTGTGTGATTGAATATGGAATTTGAATGAGTTTGTTGAAATTTTTTGTCGTCCTCCATGTTATTTTACTTTTTATTATATACGTTTGCAATTTTAATAATTTGATATTATTATTAATTATTATAATTTTTTTAATTTCCTTTTTGTTTTTTTTGATTTGTCACGTATACTTATTTTAATTAGCAAAAAATTTTTTAAAAAAATAAATAGTTAGTAAATATGTGTACAGATAAAAATGTTTAAAAAAACTAATTTTAAAGATTATAAGTAAATAATCACCCATATTCTGTTAGACCCATCGTTGACGAGACGAAAAAATTCATCTCGTCTCGTCTCGCTGAATATGCCTTTCTGTTAGACACTGTAAGCGGCGCGATAGAACATTTTATTTGTTGGTAGTACTGATCATTTTTTACTATCAAAAATAATTATTGGTATATAAACGAAATATGATTTATAAAATTTTTGGAAAGTGTTAGTGGGGTTTTAGTATTAGTTTCAAAATAGTTTTTAGTTTAGTACATAAGCAGTTGTAAAACAGTAATAGTAAAGATGGTTTTTTTTTTTTCAAAAAAAAAAAAAACACAATTTTAATAATAATGCAGAAACAATAATGAAAAATTGTTAATTAATCTTTACTTAACTATTTTATCTATTCAATTTATTTATTTAATTCAATTTTTTGATAAAAAAAATACAAAATACTTTGACGAGATACTCTATCGCTTACAATTTTTGACGACACAAAAAATGGCTATCTCGTTTCGTCAAAGATCTAACAGAATACAAAACTATCTCGTCAGAGATCTTCTCTCGCGATCTCACGAGATGGGTTTAACAGAATATGAGTGAATATATTCTGCAAAGCCACCAAAATATTGAAAAAGCGCTGTTATTGAAATTTATAATAAATTTATAATTTCCATTATATTATATAAATCAAAAATAGCAGAATATTAAATAAGAAATAATAATTTAATACTGTACTATTAATTTTAAGTTCATATTTATAAAAAAAATATGTAATACAAATGAAAGAATTAAAATGTATGTATGTATATACACAAATCACAAACCGAAGGCCTCTGCAGCAACTGCTCATAAAATTGGCCATATACATTACATAATAATAATAATAATATAATATAATATATGGTCTTACTTAACTTAACTTAATATTTTTCGTTAAACTTACGTCAAAACTAAAAGCTAATTAATTAAGCAACTTAAGTTACGACAGTTTTATATCTACCTTTGACTTAGATTTAACTGTCTATTGATGATTGTAGTAGATTAATATTTATTTTTTGTCGTTTTGACAGTATACCGACAGATTTTTAAATTTATTTAATTAATTATTATTTTTTGATCGCTGCAGTTTTACTGACGGGTATGTTTGATAAAATAACTTGCTTTGCCTGGTACAATTTCATTTGATTTTACATTTTTGAATTTTCTTTGTATTGATTTTTATCCACAAATCGAATTTCATTTCATTCAAACGTATTTAATTTAAGTAACCATACAAACTGAATCGTGCCAGCTTAAGTTAAGTTGAAAATTAAATTTTTTAACGAAACTAAAACTTAAGTTAACTTAAGTACGGCTAGTTGATTATTTATATCCAAAGCAAACCTATAAGAGAGTACATGATTTTGACATTTAAATTAAGTTAACTTAGTACGGCTAGTTAAGTCTTCTGTCAAAAAATAATAATTCTGTTCTACACGTTAGAGATATGTAATAAAAAAATATATTAAAACAATTAATAAATTTTTATCAATTTTTTTTTTTTTACTATATTTTTTTTTAATTAAGCAAATAGTTTAGACAATCCTTGTTTATATAATATTATATATACATATATATTTAAAATACATAAATGTATACATATTTTTTTTTGTCTATTAATTACTTCATTTTTTTTTTGTTTTGCAATGAATCCTTATATTTTACATATTTATACAATGTTGTAATGTTGTCCTAGAAAATTCATCACTTTTCTTCATCTCTAAGAAACAAAAAAAAAATAATTAAACACCATTAAAAGAATATAAAGTAAAGAAAAGAAAAATACATTGTATTATAGAATCATTTAAGATCTCCCTATTTCCCTTAACCGTCTTAGTTCAGTATATTTTTTGTAAGAGTAAATTTTGTTGTTTTAGAAAATATTAATATTAATCAGTTGAGTTGAGTTGAGTTGAGTTGAGTTGTTACATATAAAAAAAATCCTAGTATAATAATTTTAAAATAAAAATAGAAAAATTAATGCGTTTAAAATTACGTATTTTGTACTTATGTCCGTAAATCACTATCTACTTATATATGTATACGAAAGTACATTTTTCACAGATATTTATAATAATATAGTTTAGTTTACTTACCTGTTTTGTTCACATAATGGAAAAGTTCACATATATGATGCAATTATAATTGACAATCTTTTGTATAATTTAATTTTTTTTTCTTTGTTTTCATTCTTCTTTTCCGTTGTTATTCTATATATATATATATATACATGTAATATTTTATGATGAAATCAAGGAAGCAACTAATTTGAAAACATAAAAGTGCTTTTTGTCTTTTATAACCACTTGTTCTCTATATTAAATTTTCTTAACTAAAAATAAATGTTTTATGTATGTGTGTGTGTTGTGTATTTTGTTGAAGAGAATTTTGAGCTTGAATAAGATTTTAAATTTTCCAAAAAAAAAAAAAAAACCTAAAGAACTGCGACAAAAAAATTGTGTTTTTTTTTCTTTTTTTTTTTTTTTTATATTGTTAAATGAGAGGCTCGATTGCCTAAGTTTTTTATTTTTATTTTATTCTCTATGAATAGATATGTAATTTCTTAGCAAAAGAAAGAAAGTTAACATTTTCTTGGTTATTCATAGATTTTGCATAATATGTATATATATATATATATATGTATATTGTACATATAGTTTTCTTATAAGTGAGCCTTTCTTTTTTTTTATTATTCAACAACCAAAATTCTATTATAGAAAAACTTATATGAAAATTATAATTTCTATCAAAGAAAAACAATATATATGTATGTGTGTATATACTATTTGTAATTTTTTTTTAGAATGCATAATTGAATGTGCATTATATAAAAAATGCGTTGATAAAGGAGTTCAAATAAATTATTTACATGTGTTAAAATAATATTTACAAAAGGTTCTGCTTTACTATCGGTTTGCAACAATAATTTGAGTTAATAACTCGCTTTTTGTATATATACTAGTACAATGCCATTGCTAATATCTAGTAAAGTTTGGGTGAAGTGATTACATATTATAACTCAACACATCAACAACAATGTAAAGTAAATGTGTATCATCATCATTCATCATAATGCATCAATATTATTTTTTCACTACATTTTACTTCCACCTACACCTACTTCCATAATACATTAAAAAAAAAATTATTTATTCTCTCAATTCTCATTTTTTCAATCATAATAAATTGATTATTACTGTTGTTGTTATAAAAGGCTTCAGACAAAACAAAATTAGTATATAATATATTATATGATAAGATATGAGGCGGTTCGAACCAGAATGTACCATGTAACAAAAAATACTTTAGAGATAAAATTGCAATAGAAATATAGATCTTTCAACGTCATCTTGCACTGATAATATTCAGCTCCATTCGATTGTTTCATAATTCATATATTTCAAGTCTCTTAAATCTCTTTACAATCTTTAATTTTATAATTTTTTCTCAATTTTATATTTTCTTTTATAAATATTAAATTTAATTTAGGACTTAGGTAATTAGATAATAACAATGATTAATATACTATTTTTAATTAATAATTGATATAATCTTATAAGCCCTAGCCTTTTCCAGTACACATTTTAATTAAATAGGCTTGATAAATTCTAATGTGGTGATAAGCTAAATAAATTTATAAACAAAATAAATAAATAAAATATTTCTGAATCATTCAATTTCAGAATTAATGGGCACATTTAAATGTAAACTTTGATTTTCGTTAAGTACTGACTTCTTCATAAAGAAAACTTGTAAAGTACATTTTTTTAAATTTCTTGGGTCTCCTTTTTTTATTTTTATTAAATTTTTTATTTTAATTAAATTTACACATTCAGGGTGTTAATCAAGTAATTGCGGCGCTATATGCCATTCGTTAAACCTTCGTTAATAGATAAAATTTTTTTATTAGATCATCGCATCCAGTCCAACGATTTCAGAGATATTATAGAACTGAAAGACATTTTGAACAAATTTTTTCTTTATAAACAAAATTTCTTCATGTCAAAAAAGACAGAAATTTTAATAAATAATAATATGCATGTTTATACGGGTAGAAAAGTGTTAGAAATCTACCAAAATTTATAGGTGATGGAACATTTCGGTAAGCGGTAAGCAAATCTACCAAAATTTTAAATCTCTGGTAGATTTTTGACGTTTAAATTTTTTTCTGGGAATATGTCAGTGTCAAAATATTTTTATTATTTTTTATTCACAAAAAATAAGGAAATTGTTTGTTGACAACGTAATTTTCGGATCGAATAAAATATAAGATAAAAAAATATAAATTCTACAAATAATAATAATGTTGAATTCACACTAGAATAATAATAAAAATTATTCACTTATTTCTTTGCCAATAATTTCAATTGCGGCCATCTTTATATTTCAATAATCTGACATCGACAATGGCAGAAATCTACCAGCTTTTTTTACAATGACAATACGCCCAACTAGCCGTACTTAATTTAACTTAAGTTTCAGTTACGTTAAAAATATATTTATTTTTCGTTCAATTTAAGCTGTTACGATTCAGTTCGTAGGTTAATTAAGTAAAATGACGTTTGAATGAAATGACGTAGATAAAAATCAATATAAACAAAAGAAAAATTTGTATGTATGTTAATGTTATTATTTGAATTAAGTTCTAATCAAATGAAGTTTTACCAGGCTTAACTTAAATTGGTTATAACTTAACCTTAAGTAGCTTTAAATTTTGACCGTATGTTTAGCGAAAACTATTAAGTTAATTTAAGTACAGCTAGGCCTATAATGACATTGAGCTGACATTGAGCTGAAGTACGATTACATGTAGATTCTATTGTACACCTATAATAGGAATATTAGAGAGTTTCGTCAAATTTTCGTTAACTTTTGTTGGCTTAACAAAGTATGATTTCATTTGTCTACTTATACAGAAATTTGACATTTTAATTTAGAAACTGTTATTACTAATTGTTATTATACAAATTATGTGACAGTGGAGTGTTTCAAAATCGTCATATACCTTTCCTTCAAAGAAAATCAGAGAAGTTTAAAAAAAATTTTTATAATTCAAGATATGTCATTTTGTTAACAATAAAAAAAAAGTCTTTAAGTCTCAATATTTTCGAAACCGTTGAGATGGATGAATCGATCCCATATAACATTAAAGAGTTGCATATATTTTATTAAATTTCAGTACATATTCACAGATTTAAAACAGAACGTTATAATTCTTTAATATCATGTGATCATCAATTATTGTCAAAGTCGTAAATTTTTTATTGAAATTGATGCTAGTCATTTCCAATATTGCTTATAATTAAATTTTTTTTTAAATTTTTAATTGTCATTACATTTGATCGTTAAAAAATTGTTAATGCAAGAAATGACAAATGTTTATTTTATATTATTTTTAAGTGAAGTTTGTTGGTTGATTCATGTTAATTTTAATATAATAAATTGACATTGTTTAACATATAATAACAAAATAATTTTTTACTTTATGAATTTAACCAAACTTTTTTTTTATTTATAAATTTATGTATATAATATGTAGGGCTTATCACCACATCAAGGTTTATCAAGCCCGATCAAACTTAACTGACAATATAAAGCCTACATCACTTTAAAATTCCTTATTGTCAATGACAAAGAGCATTTTAACATTTATGTTACATGTGTTGGTAGAGGTTGTAATCAGCATTTTGCTGTATCATACTTTGACAAGATAATTAAAAAAAACTATCTAATTAGAAAGTTTATTCTACATTCTATTCCATTCCATTCATGTACTTACCCTATTTATTTTATAGTATTCTGATAATTATTATATGTTATGACTAATATTTAAATTTAATTTAAAAGCGAACCTATCTATTTCTATTTGAATAATAAAAATTTCTACTAAATCCATATATATATATATATATATTATTTAACTATCAATTTAACTATAAATAATAATTTAAAATTAATTACATAATAAGAATATGAAAAAGTAAAAACAAACAAACAAAAAAATGATAAGTCAATAAGTACTTACTTAGAACCTATAAACAATGTATTGCTCACCAAAGAAAGAAAGAAAAAATCTGACGCAAAAACGTCTAATCAACGGCTCAAAGTTCATTGAAATTTGTAATGCATATGACATGTAAATAAATACATATTATGAAAATAATTAGTAAAAAAAATTGTAAAATAAATTTGAATACAATTAATTTTGATAAATTGTTTTGATTGAAATCAATATTGAATTTATTTATGTACATATTATGTAAGTATGTATTTATAAAATTATGTTATTACATACATACATAGGTATATAGTTATTATGTAAAATTTATGTAAAATAAAATTAAAAATAGTTTTTTTTTTAAATGAGAATTATCTTTAAAGCTAAAATTTAATTTAATTTATTTTTCTCCCCTGCACATGAATGTCCCGGCAAGACTCAGGACCTTATTTAAAATTTAAATACAGAAAACTGTTTTAAATGCTTAATTGTTTAATGTTTCAAGCAAATTTAATTTTTTTCAAACAATTTTAGATATTACTTATATCAACACTTGAATTCGAATGATATTCATTATAGTAGTTATATCTATTCCATTTTTTAGAAATAATTTGACAGAAAATTAGAACCTGAATAACGAAAACAGCCCGATAATTTTATTTTAGCTTCATCCCTTAATTTATTTATTTTTATTTATTCCGCTTTAATTATAATATATTATTTTGTTAAGAGGAGCTGAATTACATATAATATAGAATTTTCATAATTACGTCTGTCGTCAGTTCTGTATGTAACGCTATAGTAAATTCACCACTTATAACTTTAAACGTATATGTAAAAAATATTAAAAGAATAAGAGGAGGTGAATACTGTTATATGAATTACATATAACTGTATAATATAGAATTTTGATAATTATGTCTGTCATCAGTTCGGTGTGTAACGCTGCATATTTTTTAGATGTGAATATTGATTGAATTGGATTGGACTAAGATGGAAGACTAATTAATTTTTTGTAATGAATTTTTCTTGTTCAAATTACATTATCCTATCAGAAAATAAAAATAGATTCACTTCGGAGCGGACAAAAATTTTTGTAGACTTGAATAAAAGTTTTTTGTTTGAAATTTATATTTGGAGTCAGTCCAAAATCAACAAATTTCTGTTGAATTTAATAACAGAACGATGAATTTATTCAAAGTCTCAAGCTGTTAATAAATCGAATAATAAAAAAGTTCAGACAAAATGTATATACCTTCAAACTGTCAGACATCTAATGAATGCTGAATAGAGAAAGCTTTAAAAATGTCATCGCAGACACACAGTAGTGAATATCGTTCGAATATTATTCACTTTGAGTAAATTTACTTGTAGTTATAGCTTATACTATGTATTTGCAATTCTTTCGTTATATACACAAACATAAAAGAGGTGTTACGCAATACTGCAAAAGCAAAACATATACAGAAATGATAATACAAACATTGCAGTGCCATTTTAATTGAATTACATAGACATATTTAATTACTTAAAAGATAGGTATACGTACTGCAGTTGATTGTATTGCACTCTCAACTATAATTTTGCAATTTTTATAATATAAAATCAAAAACGTTTATGAACAATATACTTTAGGGGTATTAATAGTAACTGTACTGCTTGTTTTTAAAAATTATTTGAACTCTAATACCATCTAATTTTTCAATCCCAATATTGGTGTTAAATTATGTGACAATATTCTAATACAAATGACAAAGTTGGTGTTAAAAGAGTGAAAAAAAAATTTATAATCGACTTTGAACTCCAATCTAATTCTTGATTTTTCATTCGTCACCAGAAAAATTTACAATGTATTGGAAATTAATAATATAATAATATAATAATATAATAATAAAAATAGTCTTTATTTCAACAGAATTACAAAGCTATAGTAACAAATTTTGAATACATACAAATTAAATTCATTTTTTGTACAATGTATCCTTAATCTAATTAATAATTTATTCAAATAAAAAATTAGTATTTAAAATAATTGAATAAAGCACATCAAAAAATGGTTGCTAATCTGAATGTTATCATCCATTTGATTGATTCAAAACAAAAATACGTAATAGAAATAAAATTAAAATTATCAACAAAAAACAATTAAATCGATTAGTTAATACATTTTTTTTTTATTTCAAATATCTTGATATATTGATTATGTGTGTGTGTGTATCTAATCGATATTAATCCTGAAAATATAAAATAATGGTATTATTGTTAAGTTTTAAATAAAATGAATGTGCATTTAAATAAATTTTTTATTAAAAATAAAATAACAAAAATAAATTTAGAAAAAATTTAATACTTTTCTTCAATATTTTATCAAATATATATATTTTGTATATGTGAGCTGACTCATCCCAAACTTTACTAGGTTAATTTAATAAAATTCAAAATCGTGCATAGCTCCTCTTAGCATACATTGAAGCACCATCTTCTTTTAAAAATATTTTACTGAAAGTGGTACTTGTTGGCACAACACTAGAGAAGTGTAATTAATTAGAGGTTTTACTATATAACGCAATAGTATTATTGAAAACAAATTTATTTTATTTTAACTTATAAAATTATTTAAATAATAAAAATAATTAAAAATAATATGAAGACAACTAATGTTGTCGGCTGTCGTTTCTGTGCGCTATCATTTTATGTTTTATTTTATTTCTGCACTGTAAAAATGCTCAGATAATTCAACATTGGTTACAGAAGTTCATTTATTGTATAAGAATTAATTTATAGTGATTTCGAATCAAATTACGAAAATTTGGAACATACTTCCAACTATCCTAAGTGTCCACATCCACTTCGAATATTATAATATATACATGCACATCGAATTCTTCATGAAAATTCCCAATTTTCTTTTCTAACTCTAAATTTATTTCTCCTTTAACAATTTCTTTCACATATTCAAATTTTAAATTTAAACAACTCACTTTCTAAATAAATGTACGTATAAGTGTTTACAGCACAAAATTTTATGATTATATGAAAATACCATTTATACCTACCACAAATTACCAAAAGCAAAAACATTATAGTTTTGATTTTATTACCTATATATATATACATATAACAATTTCATTTTCATTATCATTTATTTTTCACTTTTCCTGATTTTCTCAATTTTCCTAGTAAGTACCAAAAACATAAACAAACTGAAATGTCATGATATATTTATTTGTTGTTTTGTAGTTTTGTTTTTCATAAATTTTTTTGATTTGAGAAATATAGAGAAATATTCTCATTTACATATTATCGTCGAATTACAATTGAATTGTTCTAATTGACATTTTGATTATTTTTGAGTTAAATATTATTAATTTAATTTTATTTAAGATTGTTTTTTAGTATTTACATTTCATGTTAATTTTTATATTCGTGTTGTATTGTACTTTTGTTGTTCTAGCTAGAAACAATAATATTGTTTATTAATAGGTAGTAAAGTAGTTATATTGTATTGTTATTGTTCTAGAAAAATTATTGTTGATTAATAGTGTCATTATCATGTTCTTTGTGTAAACATGATATAAATTTATTTAACCTAATAATAAAATATATTACAATTTAGTAATAATTAAAAATAAAAAATATATTGTTAAGGTGAAATTTTCTTATTCGAAATCTTAATTAGGTCTATTATAGAAAACGTAAACGCGAGTGAAAAGTCAAACGTTCCAAAATGATATTACAGAAAACGTAATAGTATTATTGAAAACAAATTTATTTTATATTAACTTATAAAGTTATTTTAATAATAAAAATAATTAAAAATAATATGAAGACAACATTTTATTATATGTAATTGTTGTCGATTGTCGTTTTTATTCTATCATTTATTATATTTTATTTTCAACTGAATTATTAGTTTCTGTTTTATTTCTTCACTTTTATTTTGAAATGTTTAAAAATGGTTTTTAAAATCTAATTTACTAATTGTATTTTTTTTTAAATAACTCAACCATTATTAAGCATTTGACATTTTCAACTGATTTCGTAACTGTTTTAATGAATCTATTTGATTCACAAGATTTACAATAAAAACACTAGGTGAATAATAAACTAAATATGTCTGTACGTGTTTAAAAAAAGCGTACGTTTTCTATAATATAAAAAATTAAATATAATTTTGTATGTTATAAAATATCAAAGAAAATAAAAAATATTGCATTTTTGAAACAACAAACGAAGCTAAAATTTGGTGGAGCTAGATAACAAGATCACTTTTTATTTGATTAGTGTTAAACGAGATATCAATTTAGGTAAATTAAATATATTGGTTCATATGCAAAGTGTCAAATTCTTCTACAGTATGCATAAAAGTGAATTTACGGTATTCACAATTTATAATTTCAATATAGTTATTACTATATGAATACCAATATGATATTTTGTATTATAACTATTATTAGGTTTGTTCAAGTACAAAAATTTAAAATTAAGACATTTAATGAGAATGACATTTAAAATTTGAAAAAAAAAAACATAAAAATTTGAGGTGAAAAAAATGTTCATTTTAAAATAAAAAGTACGCAAACGGTTATTTTTTATAATGTGGAAAAATTTTTTATATTATAAAGTCCTAACAACAAACTTTTGACATAATGTAAACAAAAACAAAAATTTCTGTGAATTTGTAATAAATAAAAATTTTCAATTCATAATAACCAAATTAATACCCTTATCATGATTCTCGAATCGAATATGAATCGAAGCGAATATGCTAGTCGAACGTTCGCGTAAATGTGATCATAATTGGAAAAGTCGTTGCTAACCTAACACTCGAAAATTAAATATTGAAAAGTAAATAAAAAGAAAGAAACTGTATTTTTTTGTGCTAATAAATTTCATAAACAAATTTAAAGATATACATTTTGAAATAAAAACAAAAAAAAAAAAAATTTCTTTTTATTTTTGTTCTACGGTTGTCATTTAAATTTTTCATTCGCCAAATTGTCGAACGTATTTCATTCGCTTCGCTAATTATGATCGCATGATGGCGAATTTGCATACTTACACGTTCGATTCGAGAATCATGATAAGGGTATAAGAGTCGTTCCCATTTTTCGACCGATTTCAAAGATTTTTTTTTGCTTTATTTAATGAATATTCCAAAAATTAGCAACAAATTCAATTTGGAAAATTTTTAATTTTTTTCCCAATTTCTTTTTTTTGTATAACCCCGACAAATTTACTCAATTTTGTACAAAAAAAAAATATTTTTAAGAAATTTTTTTGAAAGTTAACAAACTTATTAACTATATAATAAATAATATGGCAAACTTCTATCGATAATCTATTACTAAATCGGTAGAATAGAAAAAAAAAACAATAATTTAACGATGTGGCATGCATGGGTTAAAATCCTCTTTAAGGTAAAATTTGTCTATTCTAAACTATAGGTGACGCAAGCGACACTAAGTGGAGTATTGAGAACAGGTAGACTATAATCAAATATATACTTGGTGAAAATATGATAGAAAACTTAAAAAGAATTTTACAATAATATATAAGCTATACCTATCTAGTACAATAGTCCTAAATATGGTGGAGAAGAATAAAAAAGAGGAAATTTTCTAAATGATGTTGGATTCATTACACTACAATTTTTTCATTTTAAACTTTCATTGGTTACAATCAATGCATTTATACTACTAGCCCGGCCTCAGAGAGAACAACTTTAAATATTGAACATTATTTTTATATAAATTTTGTATTTTGTATAGGGATTTCATTTTGCTATATAAATAATCTGTTATTTTTATAGCAAAATGAATTTATGTTACTTATGTAAGGCCTACCCTTGAATATGCCAGTCAAGTGTGGTCTCCACATTACTTGACTGACATTAACCGAATTGAATCGGTTCAACGAAAGTTCTTACGTTTCGCTTTGAGTAACTTTTCATGGAATGATCCATTGCGGCTTCCACCTTATTACCACCGTCTTAAACTCATTGACTTACAGTCGTTGTCTGATCGTCGAATAATTGCAGATATCTCTTTTATTCACCAGATCCTTTCGGGTGTAACGCTAGCCCCTGAAATTTCAAATTATTTGGTTGCAAGATCCAATCGGAATAATCTCTGAACCGTTGAGTTGTTCCACATTCCCTTCCACCCTACCGAATATGGTAGATTCGAGCCAATCACTAGAATGCTCCGTGAAGTAAATTCTAACTCTAGTTCTTTTGATCGTCAACTAAGTGTTTTAACAATTAAAAAACGATTACGTCTTAATGTACGTTCAACTGAGACTAACTAACAACTGTTGTTCTTTTTAGCTTTGATATTTTTTTGGCCTAACTTTTTGAAGTGTTTTTATTAAATGTATAGCTATTAACGTAGGTATTAATTTATGACTTTTTACCCTTCTACTAACAGCATGTACCTGGTTTAGTTTATTTTTAAATTTTTTAATCAAAGGTGGCGGTGTTTTACTAACCCTACTGGATGATGAGTTATTGCACAATTAAATAAAGCAAGCTTTCGTCTAGTAATAGACGTCTGATGTGCTTGCTCTAAGCATAAATCTGACAGTATATTATGATATTGTGTTATTTTTAAAAAAAATATTCTTAATTTATTATCTAAATTGGTAAAAAATACAAAAGATATTTTCATTAATAATTTTCAATTTAAAAAAAAAAAATCTTATCCGACGTGGGAACTACTTCTAGCAAATTATAATGAACATTGAAATTAAAATAATATTATTATAATATTTTTTGAATATAGATACATTTTTTGAATATGGATACTGTAAAATTTTTAAGATGAAATTAAAATCGCATGTAAATTGTTGTTGTTTATTATTTTGTATCAGAAAAAAACCGTTGATGGTGTTTGTATTAAATTTTTGGAATTAAATTGTACAGAATATTCGCATAGGTCGCAAAGCACTGATGAAGGAAGTAAGTTGCTTCCGAAATATCGATATTTGCAAAATAAATACAAATGATTAGTGAAAGGAAACTCGACTTTTATTGCATAAATCTAGAATATAAATCGTTTGTGTTAGTTTTGGTTTTTCCCAAATTTTATTTTTATCAAAAAAAAATGTATATACAAAATAAAAACGAAATTTAAAACGAACATGGTACTTCGGTAAATTCCGGAAAAATTTTCGTGTGCCTCGACTAGAAAGTACAGAGGCATTGCTACAATTATCATGTTTTTATACGAAATATATATTATGATTTTATTACTTATTTTAATTAAATTTTCATTTATCATCAATAATACATCTTAGTGTTAAAATAAAAACAAAAAAATAACTAATTTAATATCACTTCTATACATTTACACTTCCCTTGAAAATCCAAATTTGTCAGTTAGAACTATCGTAATTAAAGACTAATAAAACAATGATAATACATTAATATAATAATAAATATATTTTATTTTGATTACATTAAAACGTCTTGGTTAGTCAGTCATAGAGTGTGAAAGAAGATTAGGTTAAAAAAAAAAAAATAATAAAAACAAAACACAAAAAGTGATTACACAAAGAATATAATATGAATTTATAATAATTTTCATAATATTTACATAATAATATGTATTTATGTAGTTTTATTCTAATTTCTTGATAGAAATTAAATGTCTTGAGGAAGGACATAATTTTAAATTAAATTATTTTCATTTAAATTTTTTTTTTTTGTTTTTATTTTTTTTTTTAATTCCTTTGAAATTCATTTTAAATACTTTAGAGAATTTTTAGGACAAATAAAAGAATTTGAAAATATGTATTTGTTTCTAAACCTTTATCAAATTCACCACAGAAGTACAAAAAGACATTTTTTTTTTTACTAAAAATATTTTAATATCGAGTTTATTATAATCAAGCATATCTATACAATAAAGTATATTAAGTAAATTTGAAAATAAAACTGTAATTCATGATTATAGAATAGTAATAATGTGGTTTTTATTAAATAAAAAAAAATTGAATTTGCTTTCCCTACACTAATCAAATCAATTATTAATGAAAGGAAATCCGACTTAATAAATACATTTTAAAAAAAAATAATAATAAATAAATCCGATTAGCCCCAAATTAAGTAACGATTTTTTTTTCATCTTGTCAATGTCATATCAATCCAATACACACATATCATATATATACAAAATAGTTTTTATTTAAATTTACTTTGATCGTAAAATTCTCTATTCTTTATTCATTCTACCTCTATAGAAATTTGCAATCTTAATATTATATTCTATATAATAAAATATTTCTAATTTACATTACTTATATTTGATTAAGTAAATAGATTTTAAGTACACATTTTTTAAATGCAACAAACGATATGATAATAGTGTATAAAGCAAACAATACACTTTGTACATATAAGTAGATATGACAACAAAAAAACTTATAATTGAATATAACTTGAACTCCGAATTAATAGAATACTAGACGCAGTGTCGTACAACATTAAAGTAATAGATAAACAAAGATCAACATTGATAAATGAAGCTGATAATAATTGTCGAAAAATTAAACTTACACTTGATAAATAGTTGTTCATTACTGATCAGAATAGAAAAAAAATCAAGACTCATTCTGAATTATATCACCAATAAATTATGATGACTTTTATTAATAATAATCTCATTTGTTTCTGCGGTGACACTGGCAGTAGCGTCACACCTCTACCCCTCTATCACGTCACATCTCTACTTTTATTTGCAAAAATTTACAAACGGAAGGAAAAGTCACGTGATTATAAAATTAAGTGAAAATAACATTCATTTGCAAATAAAAGTAAACATGCAAAATTTGCATAAATGTCAAAAATGAACTGATTTTTAGGTTATGAGATTTTTTTTAATTAGAATTAATTAGAAATGTTATGTAGAATTATTGAATGTTTTTGTTTAAATTAAATAACTTTATCTGATTTTGCTCTTTTTGTCAGTAAAAACTATATAAATAGGTTTTCGGGTTATGTAGACTACTTTTTATTCGAAAAATTTGTTTGACATTTAAAATAAAACTTTGACAGTAAATTTTTATAAAAATGAAATTTTATTTGCAAAAATTTATTTATGACGTCACGTTTCAAAATAAAATCTTTTTTTTTTCAAGACAAAATTTAAATGTTTTTTGTGTCCTGTAGTCTACATGTTCCTACCGTCGAAGAAAAACAGGGTTTTAATAATTTGGCGTAGGCGGACTTAAGGGTAGAAGTCCCAATTTCTTCAAAATTACTTATTTTTTATATGAAAATGTGAAAAGTCAATATTTTTTTACGAAATAGGCATATGGATGGGCATACTAGAAGTATTGGTTAAACGCGACTTGTTCAGATCTATTGTACTTCCCCATTTTATTGTTTCAAATTATTGCAACGTTATTATTGCAATTATATCGATTTCAAAATCAAATCATTTGTATGCCTGAAAATATATTTTCCGAACTATGGTATCCTATCTCCTATATTCTATATACTATATCTTCCAGCTTTCAAATAGGAACTGAGAGCAGAATTATTTTGCCTGTAAGCAGAATCTGCATTTGTCTGTATTGCATTTATCAATATTAAAGAGATGTTTGTTGAATGAACAGTTTTCTGTGATAATTTTTTAAGCGCAGGTATTAAAAGAAACAATATAGTAAAAAATTTAAATTTGACTGCATACATAATCGATTTGTAATGAATGTAAATATGAATAAAATATATACTTATATTATCTAATATAAATTTCATCTTCTATTCCATTATTTTTAACTGATAAATAAATAATTTTACATAATTTATTACGGTTCCAGCTTCATGCTTAATTAAATTTACATATTATAGTAAAAGTGATTCTATGGTTAAAAACTTAATTACCACGATTAACTTGGTACCGTATAGATGTATGTAAGGCTACATTGATTGCGAATGTTTTGCCCAACAGTATGTATATAAGGTTGTTACATAAATTTGGAATTATATATAAGCAAGTTACTAGACTGATAATATTTATATAAATACTGTTATTTTTGGTTAACAAAAAAATATAATTAGAAAATATAGTTGGCTGCTTCACTTGATTTTTCTATTTTCTTATTTATTTATTTTTTAAATCCATAAAAATAAATTTTTAATTTTCAGAAAAGATCGTAAAAATAACTTTCTACATTGTATAACTAGGTATAATGATATATTTAATAATAGTACATACTTATTATATATTTTTTTCATGTACATTATTTAATAATAGTATTTTACCAATTTTAAGTTGATAATAAAATCTTTATGAATATTATAATAACCTTATTTGACCTTCATTGACCTCAGATATATCTTAAACTATTATAAATTATATTATTTAAGAAATATAATTATGCGAGTAACAATAGAAAACAGAAATGATTCACTAAAATTGCAAGATAATAAATAAAAGAGATCTTCTCAAACTGTTTAACACATAATATGAAATTTCTTTGTATGTACAATATTCAAAGGGTGATTTTTTTTTTACAATGATACAACTTTGAAGTAGCAGTGGTTGAGTATGATATGAAGTAATATAATTTGGATTAGTTGCAAAATCCGGAAAAATATATAAATCCAGAAAGTACAAAATACGAAAAATGAAAATCTGAAATTTCAAAATTCGGGAGGTACAATATCCAGAAGTTCTTATTTGAATGAAGAAGGAATTTATTTCGATAGCGCGTCCATCACTACTCTTTATAACTTTTTATTGTATTGCGTAAACTCGTAGAAAAAAAAAATATGTCATTAACAGCGGCGACTCGTCCTAAGAGTCAAGTTGGGCACTGCCCACCTAATAAAACTAATTCGAATTTGATGTAATCTTAAAGAGGTTTTGCATTTATCTAGTGTGTATTTAAACGGATTCGACTATATATATATATATATATATATTATTAAACACAGTACTATAAAAGCAAAACATGATAATATGTACGTACATACATTGCAGTACTGTCATTTTAATTGAATTAGAATGATTTGACTATATTTAAGGAATACGTAAAGGTAATACTGCAGTTGATTTTACTGCACTTTCAATTATAATTTTGTAGTTTTTTTTTAATATGTAAATTATTTTTTGACAATAGAAAAATAAAAATAAAAATATAGACCAGGTATCACTATTAAGTAATGACTATATGGTACACAAAATTAACATATCGAGGGCTCAAATTATATAAATATAAGTATTGTTGTAAACATTTTAATTAGTCGCAAGACTCGCAAGCACTGATAAAGGAAGTTAGTTACTTCCGAAATATTGATATGTATTTACATAATAAAAATAAATGATTAGTGAAAGGAAATTCAACTTTTAATTCATACTCTAATATGTTCAGTTTATTACAATTTAAAGTTTTATCACTCTTAAACAAAAAATCACCCTTTATTACTTATTTAACATTCGTTAGAATTCGCCGTTTAAATAAACGTTGATTTATTTCTTTGTTATAAATAATAAACATAGTTAAATTTATATAGAAAATAATTATGATCAAAAAATTGTTTTAAGTTTATGTTTTACTAATTGAACGATTAATGTTGATAGCGATATACAATATGTATATGCATATATGTATACTATAAAATTTACTTGTTAGGAAAATTAATTTAAACAATTGAAAATCATTAATGAATTTGAATAAGAAAAGCTTTAATTCAAGTACAAATGACCTTAGAGGCCCAAAATAATGTTATTATTTTCAAATGAAAGAAAAATAAATGATCGAATTTGCTTGGAAATAAATTTTTATGTATGTATACATATTATAAATCTTCAATTATTTTTAAATAATGTAAATACGAATATATGACCATGTAATTATTTTGATAATTTTTGTATGTTAAATGTAGTTCAAGTTGAACATTTTTTTATATAAATAAAAGGTTCTGTTTAACCTTTTTAAATTAAAAATATTCCTCACAGCAATAAAAAAACGTTTTTCCTCCGTCTTTTCCCACGTCTTTTTCAATTAAAACTATGAATTCCGGATATTTATTTATAAATTATTGATTTCTATGTCACTTCAAAAAACGAAAACCAAAAATAATATTAGCAAAAAAAAAACAAATTATTTGCGTGAGCTTAATGAATTTATTTGAAATTAATTTTTTATATATACATGCTAGGGAATAAATACGTAATCAAAATGTAACCTATCTTAAAAAATAATAAAATAAGTTAAAATATAAATTTATTTAGAATAAAAAGTAGTAATTTTATCTATGCATTCAAAATAAGAATAAATAAACTATTTTTTGTACAATTTTGAATTTTCTATAATTATTAAAACTTAATAATATAATTTCTAAAAATAATATTTTATGAAATAATTAAACTGGTATACTTAATTATACAAAAAAAAAAAATTATTGTCGTTTATTTCGGCTGTTATATCACAAAATGAAGTCACAATTCATTTACATAAACAATAACAAATGAACAAAATTTATTGCAAATTAATAGGTGGATTGAAATAATGCCATAAAATTTTTCTATAGACAATAACACCGGAAACCAAAAAAAAAAAATACCTTAACATACGGAATTAAATATATAGGGTTAACACTTTTGAAAAAAAAGCCATTAAAAACCTCTCCGGGCTTGAAAAAAGATAGGCGATAAATGAAATGCACAAGAACCTGCAAATATTAAAACTCAATGATTTCATAACATTTGCACAAATGGCCCACATAAGTACACAACAACAGAATAATCATATATTAAAACAAATACTGAAATAACAATCGGGACTCAAATACATGAATATGCAAAAAGAAATTCACCTCATACGTTATTCTGCTACTAGAAATTAATTTGGATTAGAGAAAGTAATAAATTCGTCTATATCAAAATGTTTAATAGTCTCCCATTAAATGTTTTGTTGTCAAAAAAGAATTTATATATTAGAGAAAATGTAAAAATATGATAATTTCACAGTATTGAACTATTTTATACTTTGTAATTAATTTGTTTTTCATTCAATCATATTTTTGCTAAATTACATTAAATTATTATTCATAATCATCACTTCTTTACAAGTAATAAAATTGTCTTAATTTTTTGATATTTTTTAGATTATTATATTTATATTATTTGAATTTGTATTAATAATAGACTTAGAATAAAATCTAGACTTTAAAATAAATTGTAAACTCTATATGAGCTTTGTTAGCTCTTTCTGAAAAATTGAATGGATAAAATAAATAACATTGCAAAAATTATGGCGTTATTTTTGCATTTGAACAATTATTTATTTTTCTTACATTTTCTTACAATGTTATTTGTTTTTCTTAAAATCTTACAATTTTCGTTTACTGCCGTCTACCAAAACAAGTAGCAAGGCGAGGGTTTGTTTCTGTTTCAATTTAAAAAAAAAAAATGGCTTAATTTAATTTTAGCAAGTTATCTTTTTTTTTTGGGTGTTATTTCATTTTTCTCATTTGGAGCGTTATTTCATACCACCAAATTAAAATATACATAAGTTAAACAACCAAAAAGTTTATTTTTATTTTATAATAAATCAATGAAGCACATCTCTTTAATAAGAACTAATTTAAATTTTCCATCTGTTTTTTTTTTTTTTAAATTGATTTGATTTTATAATTGAATTAATTAATAATTATTATCATTTATTAATTTTGTTATAGGTTACTCATTTTTAGTAACATGGATTACAGCATTTGTTATGGTTGTTGTACACGAGAGAGTTCCTGATATGAAACGTTATCCACCATTACCAGATATATTTTTGGATAATGTGCCGCATATACCATGGGCATTTCATATGTGTGAAATTACTGGTACCATGTTATTTTCAATATGGACAATAGTTTGTATATTTCATAAGCATCGAATGGTACTATTAAGAAGATTTTTTGGTATTGCTGGTACAGTATTTTTATTACGTTGTGTAACAATGTTAATAACAAGTTTATCAGTGCCAGGAACTCATTTACAATGTGATCGAAATGATTATAAAGTTGATGACACAAAGTAAATATACATAATTATACATAATATATATATATATATATATATATGTATAAATACATACATATATATATATTATAATATTAAAATATTTAATTTTATATAATTTTATTAATTATTTTTAAAAATAATTTTTAGTTTAACATTAACTGAAGCATTTTTATCTAGAGTATCACGTGCCTACACCATATGGAGTGGTTTAGGTATGTCAATTCAAGGTGTTCGAACCTGTGGTGATTATATGTTTAGTGGACATACTGTAGCTTTAACATTATTAAATTTCTTTATAACAGAATGTAAGTTATTTTTTTTTTTTTTGAATAATTGAAAATTAAATTAAAAAAAATTAATTAATTGTAAATTATAGATACACCTAGAAATGTATACTTTTTGCATACCATGACATGGTTACTTAATATGTTTGGTATATTTTTTATATTAGCTGCTCATGAGCATTATTCAATCGATGTTTTCGTTGCATTTTACATTACATCTCGATTATTTTTATATTATCATACATTAGCAAATAATCAGGTAAGTTGATTTTTATATAATTAAAAAATAATTTAAAACATTTAAATTATTTATTTTTAATTTTTTTTTTTTAGGCTTTAATGTCACATGATTCAAATCGTACAAGAATTTGGTTCCCAATGTTTTCATATTTTGAAAATTCAATCGATGGAATTGTACCAAATGAATACGATGATTTTAGTACAATATTATCACAATTATTTTCATTAGTAATATGCATTAAAGATTCATTTATGTTGACTGCTAGACGAATATGGGTACCAACAAATGAATTGACACCATTAACAAATAATTTATTAAATAAATTGCGAACAGATATATTATTAGATTTAATTAATTCGAAAAAATCAAAAGAACAAGAAAATTTAGTTAAAATTCCTTGTGCTACATCTATACCTGCATCTACAGCAAACGATGATACTAGTAATCAATATATTTTAAAGGAAACAACATCAAAAAAATCATCTGAAAAAAAAATGCGTTATATTGAATCAAATGATGAATTAAATACTTCCAATAAACAAGAACAGAATTCTTCCGATATAACAACACAAAATGAAATATCTTCTAGTATTCCATTAATAGCATCAACGACTGATCATCATCATCGCCATCATCATCATCATCATCATCAACAATTTAATAATAATAGTAATGATGATTTAGATACATTAATAAGATTAAGAAACGATAATACATTTTTAAAAACAACAAATATTAATATTAAAGAATTAGATAGAAAATTAGAAAATTGTAAACCTATAAAAAAACATGATTAATAATTATTATAATAACATAGAAAATAATTAGAATTTAGAAAAAAAAAAAAAAAGAAATTGGTATACAAATAAAACTGTAAAATATCTCTATCCAAAAAAAAATAATTGTTAAAATTATTTTTAGTTTACAAAAACAAAAAAAAAAAAACAAAAAACAAAAAAATATGAAAGTGAAAGTTAAATTATTGATTATAATTAAAATTTATAAAATTAAATTTTTTTATTTTGTTTAATTTCTTTATATTATATTTTTTATTTTTAAATATTTAAGCAAATTAAAAAACACAAAATTTTTCTTAAAAATTTAAAACTCAAATTTAAAATGCAATAGACAGAATGAAAATTATTTTAAATAAAATATAAATTTTATTTTTAAATGTTATATATTTTTATTTATGAAATATTTAATATTTCATTTTGTCTACAAAACTAAATTTGAACTTGTGAAATGAAATAATGTAATATATATGCAGCCTTATTTTATTTATCGTTAAAATGTTAAAAAATAAAACTGTAAGTTGCCATTTCCCTATTGGTATACTTTTATTCCTTAAACATTTTTTCTTCGTTTTTTTTTTTTTTTTTTTTAATTAAATGAAAACAAAAAATAGAACAATTTAATGTGCCTTTATTGTTACGTGAATTTTTGTTATAATTTTAAGCATTTTGAAAATTTTCTTAAATTTAAATAAATAAATCTTGAAAATTTGTTTGTAAGTTATAACGAAAATTTTAATAAATAATAAAAATCATGTCAAAAAATATATTATATTTAAAATATTCTATTATCTAAGATTTAATATTAAAATTTTAATTAAATTTCAGTTTTTTAGATATCGACAAAAAAAAAAAAACATCAAAACTATATCTTTGCAAAATCAATAATTTTCATAATAATTCAAATGTAATTCAATTCAGTATATAATAGATTTTAATAGCGAATATTCGAAAAAAAAAACAAGAAACAAAAAATAGCAATATTTCACTCTATTTAAAAATAATTCACACAAAAATAACCATTTTATTTTTTTTTTTTAAACAAAAAAACTCAAATATAAAAATATTTTCTAAATGGCTGCTGGTCTTTCAAAAATTTTTGAGACATAAACAAAACTTTAACGTTTAAATTGTGCTCAAAACACAATCTTTTTAAATTAACATTTTTAAAAAATATTTTAAATTTTAATAACATTTAATAAGGAGACTATTTTTATCTGTTAATATAAAATTTTATTTAAATATATATATATAAAAAAAAAAAAAAAAAATGTTTTAAAGGTATTTTTTATAAAAATGAATTATAAGAAAACTTTGATAAATTATTTGTTATTCGGCTAATTAGAAATATAACCCGAGGAAATTAAATTATTTAAAAAACAATTTAAAATTGAAGCAATATTTTATAATTCAAATAAATATTTTTTCATCAATTTTTAAACTACGAATTCAGTTGTTGTTTTAGCAGAGAAAAATTAAAAATGTTTCCAAAGAATTTTTATTTAAAACAAACTAGAAAAAGAAATAGAAGTAAACTGGTTTTTAGTACATACATACATTCATTTTATTAATTTCTTAGTTCTTAAAAAAAATATACTCAAATTAAAAATTAATTTTTTATTTGATACCATGTCTAATCAAGTATTAATATAATAAATTAATATTTATCATTTTTGTACAGAAGCAGGGTGCCGTCCAATTAAGTATCGTCCATTCAAAAATTTGACAGCAATACGGATAGCTTTGGCTGTTAAATTTTTAATAAATTAATTTTGGACAAATTACCTTAAATCTTTTTTGGAAATTTATTTTTTTTAGTTATTTATCATATTCCCTAATAATTTGGTCTTCTGATATTAAGAAAAAGATATTGGTATCGTAAATAAATTACAATTTCTAAAAAAATGAACTACAATTCTTCTTTCCATTTAAAAAACAAAAATTAACTCCGATTTATTTTTTAATTTCGTAGCTTTAAGTAATTTATCAGATATTTATGTATTTGTGAATTTTGTGAATTGTGTCAAAGTCGCTCTGTAGTTATTACAAATTTAAATTTCTGTTTAAAATTAATTTTGTTAATTTTATATTTTTAATTTAATAATTATGTACTTTTTTTTTATTTAAGAATTGTTTTTTTTTTTATATATATAAAAAGACTTTTTTATATTGTGATGTCATGTTAATTTTTTTTTAATTTTAAGCATTTTATGTATGGCATAAAATTAAAAAAAGAAAAACAAATATTAAATAAAAAATACATAATAATTACAAATTTTTCTTGTTTTAAAAATATGTAGATAAAAACAAAACAATAACTCATTTAATTGTTGTAATAGGATGGTTTAAAAAGTTTTAACAAAAAAATTATTAAAAAAATTTATTTAAGTTTATTTTTAATATAAACCTTTTTTGTAATAAATTGTATATACATATATAATATATATTATATATTATATGCATATTGTTCGCACAAGAACTTTAATATAGAATATATACATTGGAAAAAAATCTTTTAAAGATTTTTTTTTAAATCTTTTAAAACCAGATAATTTTATTTCAATAAATTTTTTTGAAATTGTTTTTAAAATGGCATTTCGATAAGTATTCTTCTTTGCGAAAAGTCAAAATAAAATCTCTTTATTAAAATTAAAACTGCATTTTTTAATTTTTATAAAAATTATATATATTTTTTTTCATGTATTTGTTCATCAAACAATGTGTGACTATAATGAATGTCTTACTAATTTACTTATTTATATTTCAAAATTATTTATGTATTTTAAAAATATAAATACAAAGTTTATGTATAATTTGATACATATTTAATTTAAAATAAATAAACAAAGAGAGAGAGCATTCATTCATAAAAAAAAAAAAAAAAATAATAGCAAATTTATTGCTTAATATTACAATTCTATACAATTAAAAAAAAAATTTTTTTTATCACAAAATATTTAATTCTTGATTTTTAATACAGATTTTTTAATTATATTAACTTTCCTACTGTTAAAAAATTTTACTGATATTTTCTTCTCTTTATACAAATTTTTATATAAAAGGAATGATTAAATTTAGTCTAATTTTACAATAATTATACATTTTTTTTATTTTTCTGACTGACCTTTTATATTAATATTATTCTACACATTTTTATGCATAAAATTGAATTCTTAACTACTATACTATAGACTAAAAATTTGATTTGAGGTCATCCAAAACTAATTCCATAACGTTTTGTTACTTGTGGAGAATGTATAGATGCAATAGCTAACAATAAAGGAACATCATTTTCTGATAAATTTAATGCCGTGGTTACTGAATTTAATGAACAAAATTCTGTTGTTAATAATAATCCAGCTAATACTTTCGATTGTAAATATATCTCTTTTAATTTTGATTCCAAATATGCCAAACACTTAAATATATTTAAAATATTTATATTATAATTATAAATAAATAAAAATATATAAATAAATCTTACTTCATATGATGAAACTCCAGAGTTACTCATAATGTAAAAGCCTTCTAAAAGTTGAGAAACTAATTGAGACATTCCAATTTGTTCATTTGATGGTATTATTGTATGAGGAAGAACATTACTTTGCGATGATAATATTTTTATTTCCCATTTATCCATATCAGCTATTATAGCAATATTTTCTGTTGGTTGTGATATTAATGAGGCACAGTGTGATGCTATAGTTAAATCATTTTTAATACTTGTTTCCCACTTACTAATAGGTGATACAGTACCCTAAAAATTATAAAAAAAAAAAAATGTTCTCAATATAAATTTTTAAATTTATTTAATTTCTTACCTGTAGCACCATATCAGGAATGTAACGATCACTAACTCCAACAAACAATGATGGAATAAAACCAGTCTTAAAATTATTGCTTTTATCATTATTAAAATGAGATAAATTAACATTATCATTCGAATTATCAATTTCAGGTATTGGTAGAATTTTTAAATTAACATTTTCTAATTTTTTAGTTTTTTCTTTTAAGTTTTGAAACATTTTTTTCAAATGTAAACCACGACTACTCATCGGAAGGCAATTAATATTTTCATCTTTTAATTCTAATTTTTTTATTGGTGAACTATTTGAATTTTTTCGTGATATATTTCCATTATTTGGTAATTTAATTTTTTCACTTACATCTTTTTTGATTTCATCTTGCATTTTATATACGTTTGTATCATTAGTTTTTACATTCTCTGTTTTCGATTTACAAAATTCACAAGCATATGAAGAAGTTTTGTAATTTTTCAAATCATTATTTGATTTATTATTTTTATTGAGATCAAATGAAGATTCACTTGTACTTGGTATATCATTATTACTATCACATGTACATTTTGTCCAAAAATCATTGTACAATGGTTTTTCAATTTTTGGACTTCTTTTTGGTGGAAAATCATATATTGATTTTTCAAAATATATTTTTTTGTTTAAAAATTTTGTGGCATTTTCCGAGTATTCTTCTAAATCAAATTTTACCCCAGAATATTTCCTATGATGATTACCAGTTGGGGATTCACGTTTTGAAATTTTTTCTTCAGAAAATAAATTTTCATTACTTTTTTTTATGTTGACAAGATGTTCATTTTCGCCAAGAACAAAGAGAACTCCTTTTCCTTTCTCTTGATTAACAATTTCGTTTTTAGTACTTATAAAATTTCGATCTTTTTCTACAATTTTTTGTGATACTTCAAAATGTTTTTCTTCTTCTAAGCACACATTTTCTTTTATAGGTTCTATTCCCCAAACAAAACGTTCTGATTTACCAACACTGTTTTCGGTAATCAAATTCGAAAGACTCATATTTTTATCCTCTTGGGATGAAGAATTTTTTTCATATGCACAACTTATATAATTTTCTGATAAAATCTGAAAGTTTTCAGAATTGGTTTCTTCATGATGATTTCTTTTAATTTTAATATCTTTCTGTAATGTTGCAACATCCATCCAACTAAGCCCTTCTTTAACTACCGGTTCTAATTTCCAAAAATTTAATTTTTCAATTATATTAGGAGGTTCCAGCCTACTAATTACATTCAATTCAGAAAATTCTTGGATTTCAATAGCTTCTAAAGCTTCACAATTTTGAGCCCCTATTGTACTATTGGAATTGGAGTATATTGAAAATGTTTCATCATCTAAAACCATTTCAACTTCTTCGGGAGTCGTAACTGTAAATTTTATTGTTTCTTTCGAGTCAGAATTTTTATATAAATCATGATTTATTTCAAGATTTTGAAACGGAAATTCATGTTTTGCAAATCTAGAACCATGAAATGTTAAAATATTTGGTATATCATTTATTTTGTGATTTTCTGTTTCTTGTTTAATATCATCTATTGTAGTTATGTCACATAAATTTTTATGAACTGTTTTAGTATTTCTAGAAAAACTTGATTTATTTTTTGAATTTTCTATTCTGCTAAATTTAGATTCTGTTTCGGTTGGTATTTGACCCAAAGAATCAGTTTTTAATTCTTTATTAAGATCGATTTGGCAAACTTCACCACATCTAATGAAATATGTTAAAGAGTGTAAAAATTTTTCCATTAAATTTTTATCTTTTCCAGAAATAATTGTTCGTGTAACTTTTGGTGGATTTCCAATAGCACCATATAAATCACACATTTGAGCCCACAAAGGATTGTAAGGATATTGATTAGCTACTTTCTTAAAACTGTTTTGTTTGTCATTAGCAGTTTCATTAACAGATCCTGAACTCATATTAGATGGAATTGATGTAACGGTTGAAACCCAACCTAAATGGTGTGTTAAAACTGCTGTTATCATAGTACTTATAAAGCTATAAATATAAAATAAAAATTAGATATCGATTTAATATAAAAAAATATAGTATATTACAAATTTGTGTCTTTGGAATCAGAATTTTTGAGCAGCCAACAAAATTCTTTAATAAAATTATCTGCTCTCTGTTTACATGATTTACTTTCTACTGATGTTAAATTATACCAAACTGGAACTGTTAGTCTAGGAACAGTAAAAAAATCTAATATCCATTCAGTTGTTTTTTGCCAAGCATGTAACATTATCTAAAAAAAAAAAAAAAAATTTGTATGTCATTTTTTTTAAAGTATAATTTAGCAATAAAAATACCTTCAAAAATCTTTTATGATTTAAATAAGCATACTCTGCTGAGGCTCTTAGACGAGAAAGCATTGATTCTAAAAGTGCAATATGCTCACAACAGAATTGTTCCATTTCTTTTTCATGTGATTCAGACATTGAAATACATACAGCTAAACCCAATTTTGATCTTTTCGAGTTAAATTTATGACCTCTATTATTAGATGAATTTTTATTTGAAATTCCAAAAATATTAAATATACTACTACTAGATGATATATCTTTATTATTACGTATTTCTGGATTACTATGGCCTTTATGATGTGAATCTATTGACCGAGGAATATTGTATTTTGTAGTAACACATCCATCACTACCACCATTCAATGTTCCCATTTGATAATTATCACTTATAAATCCAACAAAATCACAAATAGAATTACGATTTTCAAATGATGTTTGCATATTTCGTGCAATTCTTCTACTTATACTCATATCACTTGTTTTTGAATTTTGTTGCATTGACGTTGAAAAAGATGTTGATCCAAAACTATTGTTTATAGCCCCACTATCACCATAATTAGATTTACCAGAATCTAAACTAAATTTTCTTAAATTATCATATGTTGATAACGGATCACTTAAAACAGAACCCATACTACTTCTAGTTGAATACTGATACGATGAACGTGATGTCCAGCAATCACTTATAGTTGCATATCCAGAATCTGAACCAATTGTTGGTGTTGTAGCATCCATTGATTGTACATTTCTTTTATTCATTTCTATTTGATCCGAAATCGGATTCAATGGATTTTTTATTAAACTTGTATCGTGTATTATTGGTAATGTTGACAGTTGAATACTTAAATTGCGATTAGTTTCAATTGGACTAAATTGTGAAGTAAGTGAACTAACTGAAAATCCATCAAATGATTCATTTGATTCTTTTTTCAATTTTGCCTTTGGGCTAATATTATTATTACTATTCGAAGAACTTCCTAATAATTCAGTTTGGTTTAATAAGCAACCAGTATTTGAACCTGGTATTGGTGATAGAAATACTTGTGAGCAAAGTAAACGCGATGGTGATTGCAACCAATGTACCTTTAATGATGGACTGCGAAATGACATTGCTAATGCACCAAATACCAGTTCTCCAATATTTGTAATATCTGAAGTTGTTGGACGAGTATGCTAAAAATATTTATAAAATTATTTTTTTTATTCAATATAATAAAAAATATTTTAATATTTACTTTATAGCCAATCCCATTAGATATTTCAATAAAGTTACCATCATTTAGTACTGATTCGTTTTTTGTTGTTTGACTTTTCAAATTATCAAACAATTTCGGTTTATTTGTTGATAAATTTGATTTATTATTGGTGGATTTTTGATTTTCATTAATTAGAATTTTTTGAATTGAATTTGAATCAAAAAGTAATCGACGACCATTTGCATCACATTCACGGTATAATAAAATTCTTACTTGATTACAATCAAATGGAAAATGAGGACTGAAAATAAATTAAATCAGTGTTCATTAAACGAAGATGATAATGAATTAAATGAATATATTTTTTTTTTTATAGATATCTCAATTATTAAAATATTTGTATACTTATAAACAGAAATTGAAAAAAAAAAAAATAATAATTTTTCTCAATGTACAGTTTAAAGTAGAATTCAGTAATACGATAAGTGAAGAAATTGTTGAATATCAAGAAATAACTATACAATTACAATTATAAAATAAATTATATTTATTTTATCAATATACATATTATTTATTTTTGTATTCTTATTCTTCACAAAGCTCAAATTCTAAAAATGATTAATTTTTTTCTGTACTGTGATTTTATCGTGAAATTAAAATCAAGATCATTGTACGATATGAACATTATTATATATGTATATACTTAAATTTATTGCGGCGAATTAAAATTTCTTGATAATTTGGAAAAAAAATAAACAAATAACTTTCAAAAACAAATATTTTTCAAAATAAATAATTTTTATATAATTTCTATTTTTGAATAATTGAAAATTTTTACATATGAGATCTTACCTTAAATTGTTTTGGTTAATACTTAAATTGGTTTTCTTTTTACTGGATGATGAAAAAAATAGTTTATTAAAAAGTGCCATGACACAATAGTGCCAATTAATAAGATTATTTTTTTTCTTTTCTTTTTTTGTATTAATCTGATATTTTTACTTTTAAATAATTTTATCCTGTTTTAACATCATTAAAAATTGTATATTCTTTTCAAATTCAAAAATTTCCATATTTATTGTGCGCATATTTTCTTCTTTTATTTTTGTTTATATGATTAATAAATCACTTTTAAATGTTATGAATTTTCTAAATTTTTTCTTAAATTTCTCATATTTGATATTCGTTTTGGTTTTTTGCTTCAGTCTTAGAACAGTAATTGGTTAATAGAACTAATCTTCTAAAATAAAATTTATGATGTCAAAAATAAATTATTTCCACAAAACAAAAAATGTTGTTATCACTTCTCTTTAATATTTTCTAAACTAATATCTTTTTAGTAAGTATACATAGGTATCTTCTTTGTTATCTTCATGTGCCAATGATAAAACTGAAATAAAATTTGAACTTTTAAATTGAAAAATAAAATCACTTAGGTTAAAAATTAAAAAAAAAAATTAAATTATATGAATAATGAAAACAATCTTTAAGTGTCCTTAAATTTGTACTAATTCAAGAATATTTTAAAGTTTCATTAACAACAATTTAAAGATCACTACCAATAAAAAATAAACTATTATATATATTTATATATATATATTCTTATAGATAAATATATATTTACAAATATGTATGTATTGCGTAAGAGTTTACTCTTCATTTCATCGTGTTATTTTAAAATATATGAGATAAATTTGTTAAGTAATTAAAAATAGTTGAAAGTTATATATGTACATACATCTTTTTGTTCTCTAAATTAACTATAAACTTTTTAATTACCTATTAAAAAGAATTACTATTTATTCAAAAATTATTTATTAAGTATGTATCGTTATGCAATCATTTTAACTTTATTTAGAAAATTTTTTTTAAATCTATTTTAAAAATGTTAATGTCAGGGACAAATAAACAAATTATTTTACAATATTTTTAACAAAAATTGTTTATAATTATTAAACTATTATTTACCGGTTAATATTATTGACAAATTTTAAGATAAAATTAAAAAAAAACTGATAATAATATTTGGAGATCTTTTTTCTTTTCTATTTGTAAAATCCACTCAATTTAAGAACGTGATTATTCTTAACAAGATCATCAACTGAAAGGGTCTTCTTCTTGACATTTTCAATCATTAATGAAAAAATCGGAAAAGCAGAAAATTTTTCGTCATTAAAAATTATAATAATCTGCGCGAGCAAGTCACGTGCCACCAAAATATATAATTAAATTTATAAAAATAAAATAAACAGACGTGTTTAATAAATAGCATCATATATTTTTTATCATGTATAATACCAACTACAACATCCTTATATTAAATTTATACTGTTCATAAAGTATATGATTTTTTAAAATGAATAAATAATGATAAATAGAATGTTAGATAGCCGCCTACAAAAAAAAAAAAAAATTACAAACATATGTACTACCATATAGTAAAAAATTGTTGCCATTTAATTGACTAATGTTTTGTAAACAAAAACAAATATTTTAATTTTCTAAATTAATTTGACTCTTTTGATTTTAAAAAAAAATAACAATAAAATAATTATTAAAAGTACATTGAAACAAATAAATTATTCATATTTTATATTATTCTATATTAAATAATAATAAAATAAACACAAAATTAATGATTCTCACCAAACTATATCAACAGCATCATAGCAATAATATTAAGAAAATAAATTAATAAAAATGAATAGCTACAGAAAGCTTTAAAAATTCTTCAAAACAAATAATTAAGACATTATTTGTGGATGGGTATGTTCATCCAAATTATAATATTTAATAAATAAAAATACCCATCCGTATATTTAATAAATCAAAACCAAACCAAACAACACGCTACTTTTTATAAAAAAATAAAAATTATGAAAATCTAAACAAAAGAATTCACTACCGAACGAATTTTAAAGAATTCTCCACTTCTTTTGACGAAAAATTCAAACTGTCAAAATTCTATTCTCAAGAATTTACAATCAAGGGTTGAGCATTTAATACATTGTCAAAGGTTTTAGGAATTTATCATTTAACTTCAATTATGCATTTTTATTCTATGCTTGATTTATCTATTTTCGTGATTGAGAAAAAAAAATAACAATTTCAATTGAATCATATCTAAATGTGATTTGTAACTAATAAAATATTGATGTCAATAGTTTCTAATTTCAATTGTAAACTAACAACGTAGTTTACATAACTTAACGAAACAATAAGAAGTATAGGATAAAATTGGCATAACGGTATTCGTTAAATAATAAATTCTTGAAAAATTTAAAATAATATATATATATTTTTTTCATATTAATTAATTATTTATTAATACAAGTAACTAAATTATTTTTAATTTTGATCAATAAAAGCTGTGTGCAACATCACATAATCTAGCAATAAAATATTTAAAGTATATTTTTTAAAACAAATTAAAGATCCCAGGATTGAACGAATGAAATTATTAGAAACGGTTTATTTAACAATTTGTGCATACATGTTTTATTTTAATAAATATTTAAATTATTTGCAACTGCACGAAATTGCATAGTTCGTATTACCAAAGATTATACTGAATTATAAAAAAAATCAACGGTTAGAATTTTGGAAACAGTAGACAAGAAGTAGATAAGAAGATAAGTGAACTTTTTTATAGCTCTTTAAACTATTGCAATATTACACGTTATTTATTTCATATTAAATATTTTGTTTATTTTTTTTATAAAAAAAGAACATTTTCAGAATGCAAAAAGAATAATGTAAGTAAAAGAATTAAATTTTTTCTTCAATATTTTTAATTTTACTTAAAAAGTATAAAGAAAACATAATTTTTACAATTTTTCATAACCTAGCAATGGTATGTAGTTTTCTTTAAATTTTATTAAGAATATTATAAAGAATTTCAATAAATGATCACTAAAAATAATACAATTTGATTATTATTATTATATAAATTAAATAATTCTAGTTAAGCATTGTTCTTCTATCATATATATTTTTTCTTTGCTCCCGAACTTGCCTCTTCCATTTATCTTGCTGATGACCAACACGATTTAATACATTACTAGAATTGCCTCGAGTATTCATTTCCTGTGCATTTGCATTTTGTAAATGGGGTCCACTTACAGATGCTGTATCTTCCTGTTAAAAATATTATTGGTTTTGTTAAAAAAATTTCAATTTCAAATCATATTAATATATAATGCAATTCTATCATTTATATTAGTTAGTACATTAGAAAAAGTGTCACGCAATAAAAACTCTTTAATTGAAATTTGAAATAAAACAAAGTATTAATCAGAATAAGTTATTATGTTCAAATGTTCTACAAAAACAAAAAAAAAAAAAAAAAAAAAAAACAAATTTATAAAAACATTTTGAATGAAAAAGAAAATAAAAACATGAACAGAACAAACCCAAAAGATAAAAACACTGAAAGAACTAAAAAATAATGCGTGCTATAAATCGGTTTCTTTATTTGTTAGCAAACTATATTGAATATAAGGCAAATGGATATCTACATCTTCATTTGTATGTTCCTGATAATTTGCTTTCACTCTTTTATTAAGTAATGGATCTAAGCACATCAAGAATAGCATATAAATAACCAGTATTGATATAACCCAAATTACTATAATGACAACAACCTAAAATTAAATTTAAAAACATATATTTTGATATTAAATCAACATAATATTGTTTTCTATAATTTACTTTAATTAAAGTTGAATTATGATTTTCATATTTGCATTTACAATGTGGACAAATCTCAATTTCTTTACCGTTTTCACCAATTCTTGGTAATAATGCACCATCGCAAACACTAAAATATATTAATTATAAATATATATATATATATATATATATATATATATATTTATATGCATACATAATTTCGAACACTATAAAATTTACTAACTTACCATTTTTCTATTGAGCTATTTGTAGCTAATGTACTAGATATTATTAATGGAGCTACTGTGCTTGAAGTAGATAATTTAGTTTTTTCTAAAATTGATTGTGAATTAGTTTTTAGTTGTGTTGAACTTGTCCCTTGTTGTTGAGTGTTATTAGTTTCATCACCCTTAAAAACATTTAAAAAATATAATTTTAATATAAATTTAATCTGTATTTATAGAATAGAGAACTTACATGTACTTTATTAAATAGAAATATTAAAAAAAGTGATATGAATATTCTAAAATACATTTTTTTTTTATATTAACACAGTAATTAATTTTCGTATGAACGCAAATTACAAATTATCTACTTTGACTTTGACATTAAAATAAAAATTGACAAATGTCAAAAATACACAATTGTAATTATTGTAATGTATCAAGTTTAGAGCAATCGATTATAATTGCTGTTGTTACTAAAATGACTCCTTATATTTATAAAAATAAATTATTAATATCGTTAAAAATAAATATAAAAAGTATATATTTGTAATATAACTAATACATTAAATAATATTCAGTCTTAAACTTGTAAAATACTCCAATAGAGTTTAATTATTTAACATATTTTGTTTTTTATATATATAATTCTTTTAAGCTCAACCCTGTACGTATTAAGACTGTCATTAATAAAGCTTTCAAATTCTGCAAGGCCAAAAGCCATTTCCATTTCAAAGCTTCAAAAATAAAAACAAAAACAAAATGAAATTCTTAAGAATTGTAAACAAACAATAATAAAATAAACAAGATAACTCCAAAACTTATATATATATTTTTAAAATGAAATTCACCAAAACCTATTATAATTAATCACATATTGTAGCTAAATACTTTGAAAAACTTTTTTGTATATATTTCTAATGATCTCAAATTTTTCTAAATCTTTATTTTCTTCAAGTTTCAGTTTTAATCAGTTTTATCTTTGCTTAAGTTCGATTTGTGTAATAAGAAAATATTTACAATAAATTCAAAATTTTATTGACCGATAAAATATTTATTAAAGATTAAAGCTGAATTGTTAGGTAATTCCATAAAATGACATCATTTTGATACTCCACAGTTTGTCGGCGAATGGATATGGATACTATATATTAGTTTGGACTAATAAATAATTAAATAGTTACTTAAACTGAAACATTTAAAAGATGCATGTACGTAACAAAAGCAAAAACGTAAATATTGCAAATCGGTATAAAAAAAAAAAAAAAACAAATTAATTTCAATACTAATGTACACATACGTTTGTGTAAATATATATTTTTCCTGGAATTATCGGTTCGGCAGAACTACATATGCATGGTTATTTTAGTAAAGTAATCAAAATGTATATGTATATGTACGATAAAAAAAAGTTCAAAATACTTTATTATTCAAATATTTTATTATTTAATATGATTTCATAAGTTATTGAAATGAATCGGGATTGACTTAATAGTTAACTTTTTGTGTACAAAACAGGTAAATATTTTAGTTTAAATATTGACTCCAACACAAACTGTACGTTAAAAAGGTGCAAAAGTTAACTGATTTTAGTAAAAATAAAAATGTCTTTTCGTGTAAGTGAAAATTTTAATATAAATTGGCCAGATGAGAATCAGCCTAAATACACTGAATTTCAAAAGAATTTACTTGAAAAATGCAAAACAGTGCAAAAACCAATTAATTGTGTTAAAATTGATGAAATAATAACGAATTCGAAAAATTTTCCTATTGAGGTTTGTTTAATTAAAGAATTTTATCAAAAGACAATATATATATTTACAGTCTTTGATTTTAATTTATTTAATTTTATGAGTTTTTTTTTTTGCTTTAGTTTCCTATAAACACTTGTAGAATTCAATTTCAACCTGAAGAACGTCATAATATAATCGAAGAACAAATTAATTCAGCATATCCTATTATTCATGAACGTGTTATTTGGCTTTATTTAAGATTTTTAGAACATAAAACTAAATATGGTAAGTCTTTTTGTTTTTTAGATTTAAATATTCAATAAATTTTATTTATGATGTTACAATTACTAATTTAAGGAAATAAAATTGAAAAGGAAGTCTATTCAAATTTGAGTTTAATAGATTTTATAGATCGTCTATTAAGAAAAAGATGTGTAACATTTTTTCAAAGATATGACAAATATTTATTGATTTCTAAAGAAACTGGTACAAATAAACATACTACGATAGGAACTGTAGAAGAAAAACATCCTTTGATATTGAAAAATTGCCTCAGTTATGATGAAATTAAAGTAAGTGAAGTGGAACGTAATTTTTCAAATTGTTTTTTTTTTTTTTACTAATTTTATTTCATATTAATCTTTTAGTTATCTGCACTGCTATCAGTTTCATCTCATACTGATTTCATTAATGATGGTAATAGGCAAAACATGGGAAATGTGGAAAAAAATAAATCCAAAATTGAACGTTCTGGTGTTGTAATTGGATTAATTGGAGCCCGATTAATAAAACGTGATTATATGGAAGCTGAAGATATTCTTATAACTGAAAAACAAAATATTAAAGAAAATGGTTATGGTTTAAAAAGTACAATATCAAAAATAAATGATTATAGAGAAATGTGGAATAAATTTTATGAAGAAAATGATTTTATTTATAATAATGTTAAAATTGATAATGAACGTTTCTATCAAATTAAACCTGATGAAATATTTGATGCTATAATTATGAAAAAACGTTATACAATGTCTTTTGATATACTTCTTTTAGAAGCTGAAGCTAGAGCTGTTGCTGCTAATAAAAAAGCTTATATTCATGTTGTTGGAATTGGTTTAGGTGTTTGGAAGTGTTGGAAACAACAAGAAAATATATTTTTAGCAACATTTTCACAAAGAATCAAAAAATTACTACCCAAATTAAATAATATTTCAGTTATACACTTTTCATATTTTCAAGATAATGGTTTTGGTGATTTAAAAAATAATTTTATATTTAAAAGTGAAACACATTCAAATAATGGTATTAAAATTTTTATTTCAAAAAGAAATCCACATCAAAAACTGGTAATTAAGTAATATGCCTTTTAATTTTAATAATAATATATGAAAATTATTTATTTTAGAAAGAACCTGAATTAGAAAATTGTTTGCCAATCATATCATATGCCTGGGATGGTAATGCATTACCTGGAAATGAATTTTGGCTGGTATAATTTATATTTAATTAATATTTAAAAATAAATTTATTAATTTTTTTTTGTAGAAATATTTAAAATCAACAGGAGATTCGGCTGCCGCTTGCAGTACTTTAATTACCGAGATACACAATCCTCATATTAATCCAGAACGAGTGAATGGCAAAAATGTACATGTTGCAACAGCAAAATTTGGTGTTATTCACATAAGTGAATTTGTTGAAAAATTGTTAGAAGATATTAAAGAATAAATTTATAAAGTTATTAGCTCTTAAATTCTGTGTAAATTATTTATAAATTATATTTTATTCTTTAAGAAATTATGTGAACTATTATTTTTATTGGAAATAAATTTAAAATTTTTTGCATATTATTTTCATTTGTTTTAATCAAAAATTAATTTATGCAGAGTTGAAAAATTAATTTTCTTAAAAACTGGCATAAAATCATATTTACTTATTATAAAATATAAAATTTGAATTAAGTTATTAAAAGTTTCAAAAACAAAATAAAAATTTCTCAAAACATAAAAAAAAAATTAAAAATTTTTGTAGATACCAATGCCATCAATATAAAACAACAAAAATGTGCTCAATTTTTAATACCTGTGTAACAACAGGACAAAATATCGATTCTTTCGATGAAAATAATTATCACAAAGAGGTAACACCATTTATAAAAAATAAATTTCTAAAATGTGTTGATATACCAAAACCCAACAAAGTGCATTTATCAGAGATTGTTGAAAAATCATCAATATTCCCAATTAGAGTATGTTAAATTTACACTTTGAAATGAATTAAAATGATCTGATTTGAAAATTAATTGTTTTAGTTTCCTATAAATACATGCAGAGTTCAATCACAGTCTCAAGAAAGGCATAAAGAAATTGAATATCAAATTAATAGTGTTAGACCAGTTTTACATGAACGTGCTTTATGGCTTTATTTAAATTTTTTGGAATATAAATCAATTTATGGTATATACAAAATTTGAATAATTTTTATGTCTATAAAAGTTTTAAAAACAAACAAAAAAAAACCATTTTAGGTGATGATGAAGAGAAAAATTTGTATGAGAACATGGGCATATGTGAATTAATCCAACGTTTATTAGAAAAACGATGTGTTACATTTTGGAAACCTACTGATTCTTATAGACTTTTAAATGGAAAATGCGGAATGGAATTGTATGCAGAAAAAAACCCTTTAGATTTGTGTCTTACTTATGATGAAATTAAAGTAAATAATTGCAGTTAATAAAAAATAATTTCAAATTTTAAAATTACATTTTTTTGTTTATTTAATTTGTTAATTTTCCTATTATAAAAGTTATCAGCTTTATTATCGGTTTCATCTAAAACCGAATTTATCAATGATGGTAGCCGTTTAAATCGTGGACGAATTGAAAAGAATAAATCTAAAATTGAAAGAGATGGTATAATTATTGGTTTGATTGGAGCACGATTTGAACGTGCTGCAGTAATGGAATATCAAGATATTGTAATCGATGAATTTCAAAATCGTAAACAAAATGGATATGGTTATAATTTGAAAGGAAAATCAGAATCTAATTTAAAAATTCCACAAATTTTTAAAAAACAATTTGAATATCGTCAATTATGGAATACGTTTTATAATGAAAATGATTTTGAATATACAGAAGCAGTGAAAATATTTGTTAATAATAATAATAATGGACAACGTTTAATAGGATCTTCTTTACATCCGGCAGAAATTTTCGATTCATTAGTTATGAAAAAACGTTTAGCAATTTCAATTGATACACTTCTTTTGGAAGCTGAATTTCATGCTTTTTCTAGTTCTAAACAAGCTTATATTCATGTTGTTGGTATTGGACTTGGTGTGTGGAAATTTTGCACTAAACAAGATTATTTATTTATGGAAATTTTTGGTAATCGAATTGACATATTAAAAAATAAATTAAATCATATTGGATACATTAATTTCTCTTGGTTTCAATCAAATGAATGTAATGGAATAAAAAATGATGAATTATATAAAATTAAAAATCATCCAAATGGTGGAATTAAATTATTTTTTTCAAAACGTAATCCACACGAGAAATTAGTAAGTAATTTTATGAAAATTATTTGCCAAAGAGATTTTAAATTACATATTTTTAAATTTTTATAGAATACAGAAAATTTTCCAAACTGCCTTTTAGTAGTTTCGTATGCTTGGGATGGTAATGCTTTGCCAGGAAATGAATTTTGGGATGTAAGAAATTAAAATTTTTTTGTTTTTAAATAAATTTATATTTAAATAAATTAATTAATTTTTCGTTTTTCTTTAAATATAGGGTGCAATTTCTGCAAGTGGTGATCCAGCTGCTGCATGTAGTACATTGATTTCTGAATTACATAATCCTCATATAAATTCAAAAATGTGTAATGGAAATAATTTACATGTAGCTACATACGATTATGGTGTAATTCATATCGCTGAATATGTTAAAAGAAAATTGCATTTTAATTGAATTTTTATACATATACTATAATTAAATTGATTAAAAATAATATATTATTCTTAATCAATATTTTAATTTATTTTGTCTATTCATTTAATTAACAAATTAAAAACGCTTAAAGAAAAATTAAATATTTATATTATTCTGGTTATTTATGTATGTATTATATTTAAACATTAACATATATATATTTTTATACATAAATTTTATGTCGTGCATAGTGAAAACCTTTTAAATCAGGTTTAGCATTTTCGAGATAATTCATTTGTTTTTAATCATCCTATTAAATATAAATATGTGTTGCATTATTGATTAAAAACATCAAAAATTATTTATTAAACATTTTAACACATTCAACTAATTTGATACACAAATTTTACTTCTTCCAAGTACAAATATATCATCAGTGATCATTCCCATTTTCAACCACAGGTACACTCACCAAAAGTGATGTTTATAATATTAGAATTGCACCTTGAAGTGAAATAATTTCGATATTACTGGTGATACCGGTACTTGAGAACGAAAATGCGGATGTTCACTGATGATATATTGGATATTGGATACAAATATATTGATTTTATTTGAAATGTGATTGATTTTGACTTTACACGACAGTGTTTATATATACTAATTTAATTATTTTTCTACAATAAAGAAAATAACTTTTTAAATCGTATTTTATTATTATTATTTTTTAAAATACTATACGAGTTAAGACAATGAATAAATTTTTTAATTAAATTTTAAGTTCCACTATTATTTGAAAAAAAAAAAAAAAAATTAAAAATATGTTAATTTTATATCATGTTCACACTACGCTCTATAACATCATATCAGCGATTAAATAGTTTACACATTCTTTTTTTATTTAAATTCTTTTTTGACCATCTTTTTTACGTTTTATTGTATTCTCCAATCCAATAGATTTTACATTCGATTTTCGTTTATTTTTTAAATATTTTGTTGGTGAATTTACCGAATTTTTCTTTTCAATTTTTATTATTGCATTACCACCATTATTATTATTATTTGCAATGATATTCGATGGTATTCCATTTCTTAAAAATGCAATTGATTGACCATTATTGGTATTTGCTGCAATACTTGATCCAGTTATTGAATTTAATAAAATTTGTTGATTTATTGAATTTTGTTGTGATGTTGTTGTTGTTGTGTTTGTTGTAATTGATTCATGACAATGATGTTGATGATTCAAAATATGATTACAATTTTGATATAAATGAAAATTTTTATTAATCAATTCAGTATTATTATTTAAAAGTTGATTTGAAATTGTTGTTGAAGTTGATGATGATATTGATGATGATGATGATGATGATGAAGATGATGATGAAGATGATATTGGTTCATCTAATATTTCTTTTTTAATAATTGTATTTAAAATTGGTTGAGCTGGTGGTGCTATCATTAATAATCTTGTATTTTGATTTGAATTTGTAAATTTTTCAATTAATGAACCATTCATTGATATATTATTATTATTGTTATTATTGATGGTATTATTGTTGATAATAGTATTGGAATTATTGTCGTTATAATTTGAATTTGTTATTTGATGATGATGATGATTAATTTTATTATGATATAAAATATTTTCATTTTTTGTTCTGGAATCATTATTATTTGGTTCATTTTCTCTTCTCGAATTCAATTCTTCTTGTTCTTCTTGCCATTCTAATACATTTGTCAATAATGTTATATATTTTATTGCATTTCTTAATATTTCATGTTTAGATAATTTTTTGTCTGGTGGATGTGTTGGTACTAGTTTTCGTAACTCAGTAAATGCACTTGATACATTTTGTTGTCGCCATCTTTCTCTAGTATTTGTAAATTGTTTTCGAACAACTCCATTTCGTGGTGTAAATTGATCAATATCTGATTGAATTGATTGTGACTGAATAATGGTTGATGATGATAAGTTATGATGACTACCTGTTAATTAGATTTTGAATTTCAATTCATAGATAACTTTTAATTAAAAAAAATATAGGTACATATGTATATATATGTATATATATATATAAATTACCTCCATTATTTTGATTTTCAAAAGATCCACCACTCACACTGCCACTACCAACGGAATGACTTCTTTGAAAATTACGATTTGATGATGGAAATTCTTCATCATCACTATAATTTAATGAATAATCAGAAAGTTCTTCATCCGAGATGATGGTATCAGTATTTGGATTTATATTAAATTCATTTTTTGATATTGATGGACTTTTTCGATTAATACCATTATTGTTGATAGAAGTAGCACTATCATTACAATTTGAAATACCGTTACGGAGTGGATTCGACGTAGCCGCCGGTAATCTAGATAATTGATTCGATTTTGATGAATTTTTAGAACGTTCATTAATATATGTAAGACTTGATGTTGATGAAGTTGAGCTACGACCACTTTCATTTTGTTGTTCATTATTTGATTCGTTAACGGACGACGACATTTTTTTGAATATTTAAAATTATTTTCTTCGTTATCACTATACTTAATAAATTTTTATTTAATTTATTTATTTTTTTGTGCTTCTCTTATACACATAATCACAATATCAGAACTTTCAATTGAAAAGAAAAAAAAAAAAAACCCAATTTTTTTCTTTAGAAACTTTTTTTAAAGAAAAGTATTTTTTTTTTTTATTTTAAGTTGATGCTAAATAATCAGTAATCACTGAAAGCTCAATGTTTAAAATATTTATCACATAAATTAACTTTTGCGTTTTTTTTTTCTTAGATAATTTTTATCTAATATTTTTTTTATTGTTAAAATTTAAAATTTTAATCACAACTTTTTTTTTTTTTACTTTACAAATTGATTTTTAAAATGAATTTCAATTAATTATTTAATATTAATTTTTTATTTCAACAGTAAATAACGGAGTATTCAATAAAAAAATACTACAATCATTAATGAAAATCCCTGAAAAACTAAACTAAAATCCTTTCGCAGGCATTTTAATTTTTATTTTTGAAAAAAATGAACCCACAAAATCAAAAAACGTACGCCCATAGAAGGGGCGGAGTTTTATTTTTCTTTATCTTCATTTGTTTTTTTGAGTATGTATTGATTCAAAGGATTTTGTTATCCTTATTTTTATATTATCAAAAATTTAAGAATATTTCTATATAGTCGTGTGTTTATTTAATAAAAATGATAAAAAAAAATAATTCTTTAAATTAACTTGCCATCATCATCCACTCTACTCATCCAGTGCTATATTTAAAGACGAGGAGGGTTATTTTTTAAATTGTTGATTTATTTGTGGTACAATTATTATTAGCTTAATAAAGGATCAATCAAAGTAATGATAGTATGGTATAGGACTAGCACATAGGTACAATATTTATGAATACATATCATATATCCAAAATCATATACCTACTAAACTCTACGTGGTGTTGGTGTATGAGAAATGTAAATACATAATTGTTCAGACTTCTGATCAGTGAAGACAATAATGGAGATTTTGCAAAAACAATTTTTACTAATTAATAAAGTTAGTTTTCAAAAATAAATAAATTTAAGTTACATTTTATATGCACGTATTTGAAATGTTTACTGTGACTATGGTTTTATAATTTTGTTTTATATAAATCAAGTCTTTCTTATGTGAAAGCCATAAACATACGTACAGTGGTGTACAGGGACTTTATGCAAACAAATTAAATGAAAACAAGAAAAGACTGAAGTGTTCTTGCAGTTTGTTTTTGTATAATTCCCTAACCTTGAGCTGAGCCTCTTATAGTCTTATAAAACTGAAATGACACGAAAACGAAACGTAAGCGTATGGTTTTAACTGGTCAACATTTTAAGATTTTAAATATTTTGTTGGCTCTAAAAAGGGAGATACTTAGCTTTTTGAATTTTTAATACATACATAAGTAAAAAATATATTGCTGCAAAGAATTTCCTAAATTTCTATTTGGAAAATTTATTTTATACATAAAGACTTCGGTAATTAAAAATTTTCTAGACAAGCTTTTATCAACATGTCAGAAAAATGTGGATACATTTTGTCATCAAAGTTATGATAACAATTATTTTTTAGTATTCTTTTTATCAGTCTATATTCAACCAACACTTTTGAGAATCGGTGTAGTTGTTTTACAATTTTGTATTTTGAATAACACAACAAAGTTTATTTAAAAATATACATGAATTTTGTAATTAAAAGAAATTGAAATAGATATGGTTTTTTAATTATTTTTATAGAATAAATTATAGATAGAATAAAATATAAAAATATATGAAAAACAAATTGTTTTTATTATTAAAAACCCTTCTTGATTACTTAAAAAGCTGTCCACAAATTGATGACACAAATCATTCGCAAATTGTTGACAAAATAACTCACAAAATAATGACAAATTATTTACAAATTGACGACAAATAAACCCACAAAATGATGACAAATTAGCTACAAAATGTTGACAAATTTGTTGAAAAAATTGTTATCTAAACTGTGACAAATGGGGTCAACCCTACCAACTTCTTTTCAATCAAAAATTGTCACAAAATTTCGTCGACAATAATTTCACCAAAATTTGTCAACATTGTCACCTTTTTGTGACATTTGGCTACTCAGGAAAGCATTGTTAAACCGTTAAAATCATCTGTGGAAAAGAAATATTTTATTTTTATTATTTTTAAAAATTAAAAATACTTATATCAAAGTATAATATCCCAAATTTTTTGAAAATATCCTCAATCTTTTGAAAATATCCCCAATTTTTGTGAAAATATCTCTAGTAAATGATATTTACTGTTCTTGTCATACGCATTGATCTCTCATAAGTGTATGTGTCTCATAATTTCAAATAACAGTTGTGCAAATGATGGAAAAAATGAAATGATAAATGAAATAATAGTCCGACAGCCTACTTAACGAAGTCATCTATTTTTGTTTAAAATATAAATAACAACAACATCGAAACAGAAAATTTTCAATGCTTTAAAACGATATCACAACCATTAAGAAGTAAATATCGCAATTCAACTTTGATGTTTTAATTCTACTAACTCTCATTTAAATATATGGTGGCATAAAAAATAACAATGATTTAGTTCTGGTACACTGCAGTAAGTCTTATCGGAGCACAAAAATAAATACAAACTCCTTCAAATGTGTACGATCAACGCACAGTTCTTCAATTAATATTTTAGAACCCATTACAATAATTTTAGAACCCACATAAATTAATTAAAGAACCCATATTTATTTTCATTTAAAACTATATCTAAAAAAATACTATGGCCTTAAAATCATATACATACTACAACAAATCATTGAATTCTACAAACGTACGATTTTACTCCTGAATTTTAAATAGAATAAATTTATAAAAACTCCTTTGAAAAATAAACCTACCTACTTTAAAATAAAAAAAAAATATTTAGTTTTTATTCGATTAATTTTTTATTAATTTAAATTAATAAAATTTATATAATCATAAATGATAAATCTTATATCAAGATTTATTTTAACACTCAATAAAAATTCTTCTAAGTCGTGTGCCATGGTTAATATCAACACGTGCCAAAAACTATTCCAATAGAATTGAAATATGGTTAAATAATAGTAAAATTTGACTTTAATAAATTTTATTTCTAAGTTCAGAATATGTGGATAGCTGATAGTGTGATACTGATAAAAATATTTTTGTATATGAACAAGTGTTATTTATTTTTATTTTTTTATTGATGCTGTATAAAAGCAAGCTCACTGTTCACATTTCTTTTTTTTAAATATGTAGGTATGTATGTATATATGCAATGCACGTTCATTTATATAAATTTGTATCAATTTAATAATTTATACATTTTAAAGCCGATTAACAAGTATTTATTTTTAAAGTACTTGTATAATCTTATATCTATATACCAGTTAATAATATTTATAATGAATATAGGTAGACAGTTAATATTAAAAGATTCAATTTGAAATTTTCTGATCATTTTATTTATCAAATTTATTCTATCCCTTAATGATTATGATATGGTGAGGTGAGAATATTTTTGTCAATTAAATAGCCAATTTTGAACTGATGACTATATAGAATTATTTATTGTCTTTTTTCATACGATTTTTTAGTTGAATTCCATCCCCATATCTATCAGCTATCATTGACTAACTTGAAGCAAAGTTGAACAGTTGAACACTGCTATGTATTGATGGCACTCTGTACAACATATTCATTATTACATTGTCCTACAAATCCATTAGCCAAGTATAGACCGAAAAACCTGGTTGTACTGATAGTATTTTGTTTTGTATTTACTTAACTCATATTGGTTATGGTGTGTTCCAGTACTATATAGTTTTTTGTCTTGGTTACTGAAAATTTTATGAACCAATAACTCATATACTACTGGTACCGGTTTTTAAAAGTCATAAAAATTTTCTAAACTCAGTTATCACATAAATGAGAATATGTTATCATTACCATATGCATCCCAATACCAGAACAAAATCCGAGACGCAAATGAAGCTGAATTCTTAATAAATACTACTGTTGTACTTACTAGGGAGCAAATTGGTTTAATCAAAAACTATATTCGATCAAAAACGGAAACATTTTAAAATTTAGGTACTGGTAAAATACTGGTATAGTGATCAGTACCAGTACATATGTTTTTATATTGGCTACTAAAACTTTAAGCATCAACAGAACACCATATTACATCGTACTTGTACTGGGAGTTAAAAAAAACTTATACGGATGGTACTGTCATACTGATACTAAGTGAGTGAAATGCATACTGTAATATAAACATTTTAGATGATTTTAGTATTATTAAATCAGAAACAATTTTTCCTTTTCCTCTGACCGTTATCAGATATTATCATAGTAAAACAAAATTAAAGTCGATTTTGGTTCTGGGTACAAATATGTTTATTACTAAATTTTGTTCTTACTAAATTTAAGCTTTTGATATAGCTTCAAAATTTTAGAAATATGTTGTATAGAGATTTTAAGAATTTAAGACTTTACCGAACCAATTACTGAGCAACAATTTTTTTGAAACTATCAATCAATATTGTTTATTCAAATGGGATTATGTATTCATGTATCTACTTGGAAATAATAATTCTTATAGGTGACCCTCAGTCCTCACAACAACATCCATAGTGAAAAATGGTCAAAATGTTTGCCTCCACATATATATGTACATAACTTTAAGTAGTATTAAAGTTAAAATTTTGATAATGGAACAGAGTAACACTTATAAATGAAAGCAGTTGATCATATTACAAGCTGTTGTAGTTCTATCAATTGTCTTTCATATAATCATTAATCACACTCTTTCATTCAAACTAATTGTGTGAGTGTGGTTGATGGAAAAAGAATGACTCCTATACAAAGTGGAGTAAGATGCAACTGTACAACATCATTATAATATTGCCCAGTAAATTATTCTAGTATAACATATCCCCATACATATAATGTATATGTATGTAAATACAATTATTATCAATAATAAATTGTTTAAAGTGTAATATTTCAATCCACCTTATTCCTGGCTTAAATTGAACAAAAAAATTCATCATTCTATAAGCTTGCGTCTACCTCAAAAAATTTCTATTTAAATATACATAACATGTAGCTATATTGTATATATTGTATACATAATATAATATACATATTCCATTCTTTTAAATTCCATTCGTTCTTATCAATTTAATGCAGACTCCTTCTATCAAAAATTAAAATGTTCTAAACGTCAAAAATAGAATTATTGAATAATTGAATATTTAAAAATATACAATTTAAATTTTTTTTTAATAATTATGTATAAATAAAATTTAAATTATAATAATTAATTATTGAGTCGTCAATCATCATTATCCTCATTAATCAATCATTAACGGCCTGGGTAATGAGATTCAATTTCCTACAATTTTCCATTTTTATTTGCTTTAAATATATAAAATTGTTATTTCGAGATTTCTTGACAAAATGTTGACCCCACTCTCTAACTGGGCATGTTTGTTACTTAATATTGGCTAATATTACATTAATAACGGAACATAAACGTATAGGTAGTATTGATATTATAAAATTGAAGCAAATTAATTTGTTCTTTCCTTTAAATTCTACAATTTACAGTTTTTTTTTGTTTGTTTATTTTTCTTTTATAATTACTAACATAAGTAGGTATAAAATCATATATATTTAAGTATATATAAGTATCCTGGGGTGTGAATTATACTGAAATAATCCGTTATTATTGTATTAAATATTATTAGATAATAAAAACAAAATGTTAACGTTAACGCCTTTTCCCAACACTTGAACAGAGAAGTCAACAACAAATAAATGAAAAGGAATTTATTTCTATTAAAAAAAAAAAAAAACAAACAGGGAGAAGAGAAAACATTTCTTTTCTTTTTTTGCTATTTTTGGTTACATTTAATAATCAGTCAACCGCATAATCTCTTAAATTAATTTCAAATACGTTAAACACGTGCCGCTGATAGAGAACGCAAATAGAAAAAAAACGAGTAGACAAAAAACAACATAAGATAACGGAATCTCTTATCGTTTCCTTTTCCTTGTTTGTTTGTTTTTTTTTTTTTTTGTTAAACTTTTAAAGAATAAAAAAATCCTTTTTCTAAAGGACATTTATGAAAAGTCCAGTTTACAAAAAAATATAATCCAAAGGATTAATAAAAAAAAAAAAAAATAGCAAAATTAAAGTCAATTTTATGAAAGTTAATATTTTTTATTATCGGTTCTTAGGAAACAGTTTTTTTTTTTTTTTTATTACTAAAGGATACGTTTTGGTTTTCTGTTGTTTTTGTTATTCGTGGGAAATATAATAAGGATATTAGAAAATAATATTATGGTTAATTTTTATACATAATAAATAAATTCTTATTTTCTTATCATTTTCTTGAAATTAGGTTAGGTTAGTAATATACCTACCATTGTTATATAAATTATATTTACTCAAATGGTTATACCAGAGTCAGCTGAAAAAGAAAAAAAGGCTGATCATGTTGAAAGGTTATAAAAACAGATGATGGTATTTTTCCCTCAGATTGTCTTACATTAATTTTTTTTTTTAGTTCTATCGACAAAACTTATAACATTCTAAAACATGGCTAAATGATGATAAATTTGATTAGTTATGTACAAACAAATTTTTTATCAAGGTGAAACACAATCGCATGTATATATATATAGTATAATATAGTATAATTAGTGTAATCTGTATGAAAATTATAAAGTTGATAAGCATACAATACAATTTAAATATGAAAGAATAGTGGCTGCAAGATAAGCTAACTTTTGTATTTAAGTATATTCATACTCTATGAGTTAGTATTCATACTTGTATGGAGTCATACAAGATTAAAATTATTACTGTATAGTATAGTGTGTGTCAAATGTTTTCAGATGTGCCGCAGAAACTTACCTTTATTTTCATAGGTAGATTTCTGCCATTGTTGCTGTCAGTGTTAGATTATTGAAATATCAAGATGGCTGAAAATGAAATTATTGGCAAAAAAATAAATAAATATATTTTTATTATTATTCTAATGTCAATCAAACAATATCATTGGTATAATTTAAAATTTTATCAAAATTTGGTCCGAAAATTACGTTGTCCAGCACAATTTCCTTACATTTTGTGTATAAAAAAATGTTTTTCCTTCATATAGAAATTTTAAATTTTGGTATATTTGCTTAACCCTTACCAAAATCACCCCTCACCTAGATCTCTAGTTCTAGGGATGTTCTTGTTTTGGTTAATAATAAATTAAAGAACGATTGTTAATGCGACTTTCTCTCTCTACCTAAACTCTATATATTCCTGTGAAGCCGTTAAGAGTAGTCAGTGTGGGTTTGTAAGTCTCATGCCCTTATTATTGCAAAAATACCATCCAAATATGCATGTGTGAAGTTGATTGTTTGGTTAAATGGGTAGGATAGTAAACATCACTCATACCACTTAGGCCTTGCGACCACTTGTACTCCCTCTCAACGATCTCATTTCTGTTTTTACCAGACTCCGCCAGCTAATACCTTTCATGAACCGAAGCACTTCATTAGGTCTCTTGTTGAACCTTTGAAGCATAGTTAGTAAATTTAAAAGGAAAATATTTGACAATTTTATTCAACAATGAAAATAATGCAACATTACCAATCGATATGCGGTATCACTTATACCACATTGTAACAGTTGTAACAACATTGTAACAAAATTGTAACAGTTATTATTTTCAACAATTATACAAAATTTAATCTGAAGCTAAGGTGGGAATCAAAAAATAAACACTGCTGTGTTTAACAATTCAGTTTTTATTTAGTATAATGCTGAATTGTTAAACTCTGTCGCAGTATTTTTTTTTTGATTTCACCCTAAATTTTTCTATAAATTAAAATATTTGGATTTTTGAATGAAATTAAAAAACATTTTTTAATTTTCTAATTTTGTTAAATAAATATTTTTATTTTCTTAATTCTTTAATTCTTTTTGTTTTTTATTTTCTTTTTTTTTTTTTTTTGTTTCATTATAATTATATTCATAATATCATTATCCTTATTTTAATATGTATATATTACTATACATTATTATTTTTTATTTTTATTAATATTAATTATGTTTTAAATATTTTGAAATAATTGTAAGTTTTTGTTTTTTTTTTATTTTTGTTTTATTTATATTTTTAATGAATTATATTATAAATATAAGTAAATTTTTAATATTTAATTACATTATTAAATACGATAAAGTAAATATTTATTTTATTTTAATTTTAATTTTTTAGTTTCTTCATAATTGTTTGTTTTTAATTTTTTTTAATTTTTTTTTACTTTATATTTTCTGTTGAGTTGTTTTCTTTCTTTGTTTTTTTTTTTTTTTTATGTAATTTATTTATATAGAATCACGAAATATAATATTATCAAAAAATTGTAATTTTTTATGTTATATAAGAAGTATACATTTTAAATTCCAGCGATTTTATGGAAATAAAAGAATAATAAAAATTGGAAATAATAAAAAAGATATGGAAATAAAAGAATAATAAAAAATCGCACATGAGTTTTTGAAAATAAATTATGAAAATTTTAAATCTGTTTGAATAAAATTTGGTTTTATGTATTATTAAGATAAATAAAAATGTATATAATATATAAATAATATAAATATAAATTTATGTATGGATATTTATTTTTAAAATAATTTTTATAAGAAATTTTTTATTAATTGATATCAATTCAAAATGGAGTAAAATTTTATTTTATTCATTTTTTTAAAAAAATCTTAATAAATAATATTTAATAAAATATAAAAATCAATAAATTAGATATTAGTAGTATTGATTAAAAATAATAAGTAAATGAATGGATCTGTGAACTTGCTTTCTAATTTAATTTGTTGCCAAAATAAAGATAAAAAAAATCATTAAAATTGTAGGTACGAACAAGTCGAATACAAAACACGGAAAAAGTCTGCAAGTAGTAAATGAATACACGTATCTGTATAAGTATATCAGTAAAATTTAAAGGAAAACATTTGACTATTTTCACAACAATATTTTATTTTTAATACTTTTGAAATTTTAAATAAATGTTAATTAAAAAAATATGCATTTTTAAATTAATTTTAACCCATAGTATAAATGAAATTACATAATAATAGATATGTATACTAAATAATATTCAAATATCATATTTAAATAAATTAAATTATAATTTATAGTTTTGGTAGATTTCTCTTATTTTTTTTTTTTATATTTTTTATCCTTAATTTTTGGTAGTAACTTAGTCTTTTCTTTTCTTAATGTTTTGCATTTTTTTTTTTATATTTTCTGTTTTTCTTGTTTACTTTAAATTTATTTTACATCTAAATAATTAAAGTTAATTTATAATTAATTTTATATTTCTTAAATAATCAATTTTATACATTATACTGTATTGTAAAAAAAAAAAAAATAAAAAAAGGTGGAGGAAGGTAAAAATCATTTAAAAGAATTCGTAAATTTTTATATAAATCTTGTAAATACGTAATTAGAGGCATTTCGTATTATATATTAAGAATTACAACAAACTTTATATAATTAAAATAATAATCAATCATGTATATATTTTATTATGAAATATTTTATTTAATTTTTTTTTAAATTTATTAATTATAATTTTTTTGTGAACTATTTTATAACTTTGAATAATTTTGAGTCCCAATTAGAATAGTGTGCTGTGCAGCGTTGTATGAAGAAAAATGATTGTACAAAGTCAGGTTAATTTAATAAAATTATAAATTAATATTAAGTAGACGCACGCAGTTTTGATATTCTTCAATTAACAACAGCTCATCATATTAATGAGATGTTAGTACTTTTGTTGGTTTTTTATTTTTAAATATAATGGTAGTATAATAATAATATATGTACAAAATGCAACATTACCAATCATGATGCGGTATCACTACATTGTATCAGTACAAAATTCATGATGCAATTTGGCAATGATGCTTTGTAATGTTGGTGCAATTAAAATGCATGTTAAAATTATCATAATTTGACACAGTGATGGATGCTTTGAAAATTTAATTAAAATGAATAAAATATTATTTAATATCGCTTTGAACTTATTTTTGGAAAATTGAAAACCATCAGATTACTATATAAAAAATCTAGATTGCAATATAAATAGATTAGTAAAATAAATACAATGGTATTCACGATTAAAAGTAGAAGTAGAAGTCTAGAGTAGTTGTAGATCGATATAGATTTATACACTCGATATAGTATTGTGACAACAGTTTGTTTACATATAAATTTCAGTTATAATTATGAGAATAAGTGAGAAACAACTTTCTTTTTATACTTGTAACTATTCATAAAATAATTAAATTGATATTAAAAAAAATACCTCTTTCTTTATCTACGTCCCATTTTCCAAATATATGTATTGACTTTATAAATGCTAAACTCGTACTACAATAGGTTTGAGTCCTGTAAAAATCTACAAGACGTCTTGTAGAATATTTTTTCATATAAAAACTACACTTCTATACCTAGTACAAGACTATACGTCTTCAATCTACCAGCTATTTGAGAATACCCTTTAATTTGTATATAAAAAATCCTTGAAGAAAATGTATTGTAAATTTTTGCTATATACTTTTATCGAATACGATGTGGACTTTACTGTAGGCTCTTTACTATTAGCTACCTGTGATGGTTATAATCTTATTATTTATGATTTTTTGAAATAGTCAAATTACTTTCTTTCTATTCAATTTGAATTCTAATCGCATAAGTTTATATTCGAGACCGCGGTCTACTATATACGATTCGATTCGATGGCATACCATTGAAAATAATAATATTAACGAATGTTTAATTTCATAATTATTTAGTTTGATTTCAATTCAAACGAATATTTGAATTAAATAAAAGATTGTTCTGGGACACTAAACCGTATTGATATTAGGGTTTTCAGGCTATGTGTATACTGCAGGCAATATTTTGAGTCCTCTATACTTCAGGCAATATACATACGTTAAAATTTTGATTGATTTTTATAACTCACAGATGTACCTATTAATAACATCTTTTAATAACTTACAAAATCAAGCAAAGCTTAAATCAGATTTTGTATAGACGTCTAACACCATAAATACCTACTGACAAGTTCAAGTAGTGTTGTGATGAACGAAACAACTCCTAAAAATTATTATTGATATCCTGTATATACTTTTTTTCAATAAACACATTTACAAAAAAATTAAATGTCAACAAAAATTATTTTTTCTCAACAACTGAATTCACTCATAATTCAACATTACTATAATTTACGATATAAATCTTTTTTTTTTAATTAAATTCGTGTAACTTTAATCGAAATACATAATTATTCTAACGATTTTAAGGCTTGCAATACGTAATCTGGCTTTTGAAAATCTGCATTTTTTAAAATCTAGCATTTGTAAAATATCGATTTTTCAAAATCTTTGGAAAAAGCGTAATTTTTCGAAATTAAAAATCGACATTTTGAAAGGCCGAATTTAAAAAAAAAAAAAAACGATATAAAAAAAAAAGTTTAAAAGTGATATTAAAAAAGGTGAAATTTCTTATCGATAGAAAAGTTGATTAACGATTTGATAACAATATCCATAAAAATGCATATTAGATAATTTTACGATCAAATATTTTTCTTAAACACTTTTTAATTATTTTTTTTTTTAGTTATTATTGATAATAAATAATTTTTTACACGACTGTCGTAAAGTGTAATTATTTTTTTAATTTTGTCATCCTTGATTTATTTGAATTATATTATGTTGTCAGGTTTTAATTTTATGAACTAGTTGAAATTTACAATTTTTTGTTTTATTTGACCATTAAAAAACAAAATTTGGTTTAATTTATTATTTAATTTGACACAAATCTGTATTTAAAATTAAATGTAAGGCTGTGCTTAACTCTGTTATGCATATATGACTCCAAAAAATTGTAATGTAAGACTACTTAGACTTACTAACTTCTTTCAAAAAAATTGTTACCCTTATCTCTTATATTCTGTATATTTTATGATACAATAACCATCACGTAATGTTTCTGAACCCTAATTTCTTATATTAATTGTTTCAAGTTTTATACTGATAGCTAATATATTATGTAATTAATATATTTATTTAACTTAAAAAATAAGAGAAAAAAAACTTAAATGGCTTTTATATATACATATATGATAATTATATTATATTCTTGTAACGTGTAATTTAATTTACGATATTATGAACTTGTATCAATTTTACAGTAAATAAATATTGTATATTAACAAAAGTTTGTAAATTTACGAATTACAATTAATTAGCCTACCCCCACTTCTAATATTTTTTTAATTTTTTTTTTTATACTTATAATTAAATTATTTAATAATTAATTTAATATTTAAAAAGAACAGTAAAAAATAGCTGCCAAAAATGATAATAATAATATTTTATTTACTTAATTAATTTAATTTTTATATTTTTTTATTTTTTTTTCCTATTTATTTTCGTAGTACAATTTTTTTTTCTTTTTTTTTTTTTTTAAATTTATATGATTTTATATCAAAAATAATTTCTTCTTTAAATTAAGAATTTATTTTCTCATGTTTCTAAATTTAGTGAATAGTGTATATATATATATATTTATTCTAAAATTATATTAAATATACAATTAAGTATTATTATAATATTATATATTTATGCAAGTATGTATAAATAGGTGAAATTGGAAAAATTTTCAAAAAGCGAATTCAAAAATCAAAATTATTAATAAATGTTATTTTTAACTTTTTTAAAATTTACTTATACTAGTAAATATTATATCTATATAGTCAGTGTGATATTCAGCAGAGTAAGTTTTAATTCAAATTCATTTTATTTTTGGTTATATTCATATTCATTTACAATTATTTATTTATTTATTTTATCAGTGGGTCTACAGATAAATGTATAGGCGTAGGCTAACTATAGGGTAAACAATAGATTTACTGAATAAAAAATTGGTTTAAAAAACAAAATTGTACAGTCGTTCTATAAATAAATTAACTGCTAACATACTAAGAACACCAGTCCAAAAATTTGGATTGTATAATATAATAACAGTATTTTTGTTTTTGATAAATGTAGACTTACCATCGGTTATTCTAGCCGTACTCAAATGTGTATTTGACTTAGTATTGAGTGACTAGTGAGTTGGTCTCTGTTCTGATTCACTGCTAATTTCGCTTTAGAGAATACCAAATTTTAAAATACAAAAATATTTTAACGAAAATAATGTTAAATCTCATAATTGAACTTGATTTCAATTCAATTGCTAACAATTCAAACTGAATATTTAACTTAAATACGTGAATTGAATTGAATTGAGTTTTGCAGGCCCATATATGTACTTTTTTTTCTATATTTATGTAGTAGATAGTAGATACTTTTAAAATAGTAGATAATATACGTGGCTAGTAGTTTTACTATGCTTATATCAAATGTATATACCGTATATAAATCACGTGGGATTAAAATTTGGTTTTTTCAATTAAACGTGAGTCAAATGGACACAAACTACAGTGTTGCAATGGTTACTTACACAACAACAGAATAAGAAATTCGGTAATCTTGTTTAAATTAGATAGAACAGGAAACAACAAATTAATTAATTTCTTTTATGCTAACTTTGATTTAAAGAAATTGAAGTGTATAGCTTCGAAATTACAATCTATTTCAAGCTATTTGTTATGTTTCCACATAGTTGAACCAAATTGAAAATTTAATTTTCAAACGATATTTATTTTTAGACCTACATTATATATTTATTGGGATCGTATGAATTGAATGTAAATAAATATTAATAAGTCGTAGATAATATGTATAATATTTTGGTTAAAATTCACAATTAAAATAATTTTGAAGAAAAATTGAATTCGCCTTAAAAATTTTCGCCATCGAAAAGTTATATTTGCAAAATACTATATAATAAAAATGATTTATTTTTATTGTTACTACTTTTATTTTTATTATTAGTAAATTAAATTTATGAATTTATTTTGTTTTGTTTTTTTTTTGTAATTTTATTCACAGTTTTAACAAAAACAGTAAATATATATTTACTGTTATTGGTATTAATTTGAAGATAGTAATATAAAATTAAATTATAATACCACTGTAATGTTTTGCAGAGCTCAGATACAGTCAACTATAAATTATATATGTATATAAATATATATATATATAAAATTATAAGTATTAGCATCAATAAAACAATATTGATGAATATGATAATAAATTATAAATTATTTATCATATAATAAAATAATTTAAAATTTGTAAAAAAAAATGTGGTTATATCTGATGATCTAACAAAAACAAATATACATAACCGAACAACCTGGGGCAACAGATCTGGTAATGTTCAAACACCCAGATAAGAAAAGTAGTTTAGGAAAAAAATATGGAGAATCAAATTAACTGTAACTGTATTTACTGTAAACTTAATTTATTAAATTGCAATTTATTTCCAAATAAAAAAAATAGGTTTATATAAATACCAATTTCTATGCGAAGTCAACATTGGATTCAAATGTATACGGAATATTTGTGTTTTCTAGAATTTTTAACAATTAATATATTACTGCTGGAAGTAGGATCGATTCAGTTTGCAACCTCTATATGTCAAACTCTTATTTCGCATAATATGCTATTTGGCATAACTTCATAAATTCCAATTTATCAAATATTATCACCCATATACTTGAAAACTCATCGCGTCGCATTAATGAAAAATTGACCGGGCCCAACATAACAAAATTTTTCACAAGCCCAATATTACATTGGGAATTACATATAATCATAATTACGTTGCATTTATAGTTGTAAATAAATAAGTTGGGATCGCAAATACAATATTAGAGTGTTAACTACACAATCTAGTATGTTCGTACGAACAATATAATATAATATAATATATAAATAGTTTCAAAATACTTACATATCGATTTGACTATCAAGAAAGAATTAAAATATAAATATTTTAGAATGAATTATATTGTATATAGTACATTATGGAACATACTACATTGTAATCAAAACCCTAGTATTGCATTTTCGATGTCACGGTTTATCGTATTCAACCACAATAGATCATAAATTTATGTGTTTGAGTGATTATACAAATTATTAGTGGTGAGTATACACAATCAGCAATTTTTAGAAAATTTTCACATACCGATAAATAATACAATAATTTTATTAAAATTATATTTTCAATAAAAAATTAAATTTTATTTTATTATTTTCCTTCTAGTTTTCATTTTACATGATTACTAATTATTACGGTGGTATGACATATTATAGAGGGATCTTAAATAATAACGATTTCTAAATTTTAAAATAGCATATTTTTTTATTTAATTAAATTCTGTTAATATTAACTATTATCGACACCCAAAAGATATTAAAAATTAGTACACTATTTTATATATTATTTTGCAGGAACGAATTTCTTTCAATTATTATAATACTTACTATATGTACCACTGTATTTAGTAAAGCACGTATCTTCAAAATAATAAATATATTATTTTTTAATTTTATTTTTTATTTTTTTTTTTAGTATTTTATATTTAAATTAATCGACCACTATATTAATTAATACATTTATTTGAATATATGTATATACTTATATAGGATGTGTCTACACAATGTTATAGTAGGTATTCGTTTAAGCAAGTTGGTAAGTTAAATTGCATTGTAATGAACAATATTTAGTATAGCATATTTAAACAAAGACATTAAATATGTATTTATATAAATATATTTTATGTAAAATTTAGATTACAATAGTTTAGATTGAACTAATTTTTTGCAAAAATTTTAAACGAATTTTTGGATCGAAGATTGACTTTTATGGCTTGGAAATTCGTTGATAGTCCTCGAATGTTACAGAAGTTCAACTGAAACATCAAACATTACATTAATGAAAATTAAATGCTAATTGAAATTTAAATGATGACTCGTAGCAGTGCATATTGCATAAACTACTGTATATGACAGTTTTTAACACCTTACCATATATTGTCAGCAGTCGCTATACTGATGCACCTGCTGCAAGTAGGTTAACAATTAAAATATGTTAGTTAATCTGTGTTGAATCATTCTTTGGGCTATTGAGGGTGAGGAAAGGGATGGTTTATACGTATTTTTTTGATAATTACTATAATTAAAACAAAACAATACAAATAATATAAAAAAAAGAAAAAAATAATATACAAAAGCAAAACAATAGTTTTACAATTTTCAATTAAAAAACAAAAAAAAAAAATTAAAAAAATTAAAATAAAATAGTATACAAATTAAATAAAAAATTAATATAGGTATGAGAACAAAAGTGAATATTAGCTAGTCCTCGCTGATGATGATCATGAATGTTGTTGGAGTTTATTTAATTTAACTGGCATCACTGTGCATCACTGTACTGATTTATTTTATTTTTATATTTTTTGTTTTTAGTATTTAATTATTAAATTAATTGACACTTTTATTAATTAAATGTATATATAATAACTATAGTACAATTTTATAAAATATCATATCATTTGTTTCTTAGGGTATGCCTAATTCTAAATGTAACAGATTATCACATAAAAATTAGATTTTTTGAATTAGAATTGATTAATATGAAATTTTCCTGGTTTGTGTCTTGGAATTAATTATTTCAAAATAAAATGTTATAAATTAAATGACAGTTCAATTATAATTGACGATTATATACAAATCAAAGATAAAACTAATTTATATATATAATTTGTTAATATGTATGTATTTACATATTTTTTTTTATCAATTTCCCTGGTTTGTGTCTCAGAATTAATTAACTCAAAATATTTTAAATTAAATGACAGTTCAATTCTAATTGAAAACAGATACAAATCAAAGATAAAATGATTTTTTTATGATTCGTTTATATGTAAATATTGTTTTGTTTTTAATTTATATGTTTTTAATTGATAATTTAAAATTTTGTAATGTTTATTGTTAATTTAAATTGTAAAAAAATTGTCCATTTGGTATATAGGGGATTAGAATTAGTCTTTGATTAGGCACATACAAAAATTTTTGTGATGTGATGGTCTAAAAATACGTATCGAAAAACTGATTCGTTTATTCACCACACCACAGTTGAGATTCGATTGCTCAATACGATCTAAAAAATTCCCCAACGCTAAAAAACAAATATACCATTATTGTGTAGAAACACTCTATATATTAGATATCATATATAAATGAATATTCGACACTATACATTTATTTAAATAAATATAATATTATGTCATATACATGAATAGATGGATGTTATAATTAAATTTACAAAATTTTCAAAAAATTTTCGATGTGCAAAGAAATTTTTTTTAATTATAGTGCAAATTTTTTGTTTTTTTTTTTTTTTTTTTTTTGGTTTTAAAATGCTATAGGTAAATTTTTTTATTTATAGTTTCTTGTTTTTATTTATTATATATTTAGTTTAAGATATTTACTAAATATTTTCTCAAAATTATAAATTAAATTGAAATAACAGTTTTTTTTTTTTTTAATTAGAGTCCTAGAGACTTTAAGAATTTTAGTAAAGATTTTTTTTTTTTTTATTTAATAATTTTTAATTATTATTTATTTTTTTTTTTTTCATTTCTATACACAGTATGAAGATTTTAATTAATTTTATTTAATTTAAACTTATATTTATTTATTATAATTATAATTCTATTTATAATATAATATCCGTAGTATTTATGTTTTCTTCATTTATATATTTATATTTATAAATTTTATTTTAAAGCAGAATATTTAAAAAAAAAAAATATTTTTTTAATTATTTACATTTTTAGATTTGAAAAAAAAATATATTTATTTTAAATATCACTTAAAAACCACGTATATATTTTTATTAAAAAAAAAAAAAAGTAATAATTGATTCAATGTATAAATTTTCAATATTATTAATAGCAATAATACAATAAAAACGAAACTAGGAAGTAAAGTAAAAAAAAAAAAAAAAATTAAGATAAAATTTTTTTATTTGTTTTTTTTTATTTTTATTTTGTTTTTTATTTATTTATTTATTTATTGTATGTATAAATATGTATGAATATAATAATTAAATATAGTTTAGTATTAATAAATTTTACATATAAATAAATTCTGTTGTTTGTTTTGGTTTTTTATTTCAAGAAATTCGTAAATAGTGAATTTTAATTATAGTATATTTAAAAAAAAAAAAAATTCTATTTCTATTTATTTTATATTATACATAGTGCTTGTATTAATTATAATAAAAAATAATTATGTATATATGTAATTATATTGTTTTTATTTTAATAATTTGAAAATTATATATAAATATTTAAAGTAAAATTAAATAATATGTAATTATATTAATTAAATGGATTTAAAATGAAATTAAATAAAAATTTAATTTAATTTTAAAATAATATTTTATTTATTAATTTTAAAAGCAATAATTTAATCTCAATTGAAATAACATCCTTTTATATAAATATCCAAATATTTATATATATATATATAATATATATATACATACTTTGTTGTAATTTCAATTTGAAAATGTTGTCATAAAATTTTTTAAATATAATTTTTTTGTGGTCTCTTATCACAGCTCTCACTGAATTTTTGTCACTTTATCCCACCACTCATACTCAAGTGAGATATATTTTATATATAAAAACTTATGATGAGCAACAAAAAAAAAAAAATGAAAAAGCATTTTTAATAATAAAAATTATAAACTGTATGTATATTTCACTAATTCTAATTAATGATCGATGTGAATCAACATATTAATTAAATTTAGTGAAACAAATTAAATTTAGTTTCAAATGTTTGTTATGATTTTATTTTTCGGATCACTTTTTCAGATAAGTGTTGTAATATCAAATGATTCACTGGAACGAAAAATATGCGAGTGAAAGTAAAAATGTGAGAGTTGCAATAAGCACTACAAAAGAATAATTAGTATATGTATGTAATGTATGTATATTATATATAATAGAGATAAAATTAAAAAAATATCTAAAAACAATAAAGCTGTAGGTAGTGCTGTAGAAAAAGAAATATTTTTTTTTTTTAATTTTAATTACTTTTTAACAAAAATATATTATATATTATTATTTAAATAAAATCAAAAAATGTATATAGATTAACAAATAATTTCAATTAATGGAAGTTATTTCAATGAATTTTGTAAATATTTTTTTTTTGTTTTTTTGTGAATAATTATTGAAAAAAAATCCTGAGATGCTATAATTAACATATAACATAATTTACATAAATTTAATTTTTTTCAAATTACAAATCTTTATTTACCTAATTACTGTAATACTGTGTGTAATTCAGTAATTATTATATTTCTAATTTCTAATCAAATTATTTATTAAAGGCAAATAAGCCTTTTTAAGCTTCTAGAGTCATAAATGATTGCTACAACAAAATAATAATATGTATATGTATAATAATATATTTTAATTTAGAAATTAAATTAATTATATTATTAACAATTTTTTACCATTTTATTTTTATTTATTTATGAGATGACTATTTTATTGACTTTGTTTTTTATTTTAATGCTAACTAATAAAAAATAATAATTAAAATAATAATAAATTGAAAAAGTTTTATTTGCTTTTATTGGGCAGTGTTTTTAATATATTATGCATGTTTTATTAAATATTTAAATAATTTAATATTATTAAGTGTACATATACATTATTTCCAATACATGTAATTCACAAAACAATTTTGTAATTTAGTAATAGTAGTCAATTGGAATTCAAAACATTTATACCCCATAGGTATTTTCAATTGAATATTTTGAATTACAAATGAATTACATATGAATTACAAAATGGGAAAAGTTGTAAATTTAAATAAATAAAAAAAAAATTAATAATATTTTATTAAATATTTTTATATATTGCATCGGCAGAATGACACTGTCGTAAATCGAAAAATGTTGCATTATTATAAATATTACTGTTTCTATTATTTTCATACAAAATTTAAAGTTGAAACTTGAATTTGTCAAAACTTTAAATTTGGAATTATGTCACTTTCATTCTGATATTGCGATATTGTATTGCCATTGAAAAAAATGTAATATATTATTATTTGCTAGATGTATATTATATTTAATCAAACGTAATATGTAATGTAAAATGTAATACATTGTATTATAAAATAAAATAAATTAATATTTTTTTAAATTCTAAAATATATGAAAATAAATTGATAATGAGAATTAATTATTTACAAAATCAATTTTAATTTTATTAAAAACTGCAAAATAGTAGCTTTAAGTTTTTCTATTTTGTAAATTAGAGACAATAAAATTCAAATTTAAAATTCGGATATTTAAAAGTGATTTTTTACAATACATATGCATTATTTCGCAAAGAAATAATTATAAAATTTTTATACAAATATATTTGACGAATTAAAATTTTGTTTTTAAATAATATTAAATATAACAATATTAAGCAATGAGGCTTTATAAAAATTAATTATTTTTATATAATTATTAAAATCTCAGTATTTTCAAGTTTCAAAAAAAAAAAAAAAGAAAAAAAGAATTTTTTAAAAATATTGATTTTATCTCAACATTACAATATTTGTATTTATATTAGTGAAATCATTTTAAAATTAAATTAACTAAAAAAAGATCTTAGAACTTTGAACAATTTTTGAGCCGAAAAATTGTCTTTAAGTTTTAAAATTTTTTTTTATACAATATTATAGTTATTTTATTTATTTGTTAATTTAATTTTAATTTGGAGACATTTTTTTCTGCACTAATATTCATAAAATAAAATATGTTAAGATAAAAACATCGTTATGATTTTTGTTTTGATGAAATAAAATTTATAAATTAATTAATGAAAATTTAGTAAATTTATACACAATTTTTTTTTTTTTTTTTTTTTTTTTTTTTTTTTTTTTTGGTTTTAGAAATTTGTCACACAGATTATATCAAACTTTTTATATAATGGTATATATAAAAAAAAACAGCCTCTCTTTGAAATTTTTATTTTTTTAATTATTTTTTTTTTTTTTTGATTTAAAATATTTTTAATTTTTTCTTGAATATACATTTTAAATTTAAATTTTTTTAAAATGTATTTTTGAAACTACGTTTTTTACGGTCCCACTTAGTTTTCTGTTTTCTTAAATTTTTAATTTTTGATCAAATTTTATATGGAATTTCTTGAATATAAATTAAAGAAAAACTTTTTTTTTTTTTTTTTTTTTTTTTTTTTTAATTAAATATCTTAAGCGCTACTCTTTGAAACGAATTCATGTAATATATCGCATGCCATTTCAATATTATTTCTAGAAATACCTAAAGCTGTAATTGCATTCTCCTTTGAATATCCTTCTTTCATTAATCTAGCAATATATTCTAAATTTATATTCTCATACGGGACATTACAGTCTTTATTAGTGATTGTCACATTTTCATAGAGCAATGGATTATGTTGATGCTGTTGTTGCGACTGCTGTTGGTGATGTTTTTGTTGTTGTTGCTGTTGTTGTTGTTGTTGTTGATTATTAGAATTACTCAATTGTGATGTTGATTGATATTGAATACTGGAAGAATTTTTTGTTAACGATGAATTATTGATACTAGATGGAGAGGAAGTTGAAGATGATGAATTATTAGTATTATTAATATTGCTGCAGCAACTAGTGCTAGCACTACTGAAGTGTGAAATTGTTATAGATTTTGATGGATATTGTTGTTGTTGTTGTCCTTGATATGGTGTTGGAGTATGTCGATGTTGTTGTTGTTGTTGTTGATGCTGTTGATACTCTTGACTATAAATAGGATTTGATGAAGCATTTGGAAATGCTTGATATCGACCAGAATTAAAATTTGATTGAGAAGAAGATGATGATGATGATGATATTGATGTATTACCATTTACAGGATTTGATGTTGTACTATTCGAATTAATATTTGGTGATCTTGTATTGCATTCTCTATCGTTACTATTTTGTATTGAAACTATAATTGGTTTTCTGGCTTCTAGTGGTCGTGTATCAATTATACCAGTTATTGTTTCAGCTGGACCTACTACAATATCATTATCATCGTCTAAAAGATTAATTGGTAATATTTGAGTATTATTATCGTTACTTCTTTCACTTCCTACCACCACCACTCCGCTTACATTTCCAACAACATTATTTGAATTATTTGCCTGTTTAATGCTATCACTTAAATTATCAACAATATTATTTGTAGTAGCATTTATACTATTAGTATTTGGCATTGGTAATGTTTTGTGTAAAACCCCTGTATTTGATTGTTGATAAGATGTTGAAGGAATAACAGAGGATGATAAAATTACATTATGTTTTGGTATCGGTGGAGCAATTGTTTTCGGCACTTCTATATCTGATAAAGTTATTTCATTTAAACTTGCAGTAATATTATTTTTATTTATTAAAGCAGCATTATTATTATTATTATTATTACTATTATTCGTGTTCAAATTAATTAGATTTGAGGTTGGTGAAACAATACCCGAAATCGATGATGGTTTTAATTGGCGTAAATTAATTGAATTATCAATTCCAGGTGATGATTTTCGAGGTGGCAATGGTGGAGCTAATGGGGTATTTGTTGATGATGATGATAATGATAACGATGATGATGATATATCACATGGTAATTGTACTTGAGCTAAAGAAGCAGAACAAGAAGACAAAGAATTATTTCCCATTGAACCATCACAGTTATTTTCAGCTGATATTGCTTTATTTAGAATTTTATTAACAATTTGTTGTTGTGATGTTGAACTAATTGGGGCACTCATACGATTTAAATTTGTTCCAGATGATGTTGATGCTGATGATAATGATGATGATCCTGATGATGCTGATGTTGAAGATGCCGATGATGATGAAGATGATATTGATGATGTTTTCATTGATGATGAACAACAGCCGCTCATATTTGATATTATACCATTGTTGTTAATACTATGTAAAGAAGGTGCTGTCGGTGGTTGTTGCTGTTCACCTAATAATACTACGACTGTGGATGATCCAATAGCACCAGTTGCAATTGATGATGCTGATGATGCAGATGAAGAAGATGAACTATTAGCAATTGAATTTAAAACGATATTACGTCGTGATAGACGTGGTGATGAATGAGGACTCTGTTTTTCAGATCTTGCAGAATTAATGCTATTACTGAGAGCATGTAAAGATGATGTTGCTATGTTGAATTCACCCAAATCCTGAAGAATGTTGTTTTTCAACATTATTATTATTTATAAAAATGTTTATTTTTTATCAAATTTCTTTTTTCACTAGTTTAAACCACACATATTTAAAAAATAAAAAAAAAAAACTAAAATTCATAAAAATAAAACATAACAGAAAAGAAGACATGCTTTTGGAAGAGTAAGGTTACTAATTAGAAGAAAATTTCGTATAGAAAATCACGCAAAATATAGAATATTTGTGTAAAAACCAAAAGATAAATAAAAAAAAGCCATATTATTAGAATTATAATAATAAAAAAAACGCAAGCAAATTTCACACAATGCTCTTTTTTCTTGTTTTTTTTTTTTTTTTTTTTTTTTTTTTTTTTTTAATAAGTCAATCATACAATCAATAAAACAAAGACAAGTGAATTATTATTTTTTCAAATTTTTTTTATTATTATATGTATATATAAATTGTTTTTATTTATTTGTTTTGATATACTAAATACGTATGTATAAAAATCTATTCTTAAACATAATTTTTTTTTGCAAATCACAATTATATAGGGCGAGATTACAAAATATTAGTGGGCGTTCAGCGATCATAAGCAAAGATTTTTGTTTTTTAGTTGTAAGAGGAAAATTAATATTCTTGATACATAATAATTTTAAATTTATTTTCTAAGATGATTTGAGTATCGAAATAAAACGAAATAATTATTTATTATATAGTAAACGAATAAATATTTAGTAATTTTGCTCTATATAATTGAAATTCTATTAAAGAGTAATTCTATTTTATATAATAAAAAACATAAGAACAGAAATTTTATAAAGTAAAAAAAAAAAAAACAATATTAAATTTTAGAATACAACACTGAAATTTTTTCAAATTTATGAAGAAAAATATCACTAATTAATTAAAAAGGAATTCACTGTTTAAAAAGAAAATAAAATAAAAATTTTAGAAATTAATGATTAAAAATATTACATTTTAATTTTTTTTTGTATTATATATATTGGTAGATATGTATTTTAATTATTTTGGCAGTCAGTTAATAAAATTTTTACAACATATATCTATTATATACTAAATGAAAGCTTTTCATAATTATTATTTTATTGATTTTTATTTATAAAATTGTATAATTGTTATTTACACATAATCTACTATATTGGAATTTTTATAAATGTAGAAATATACATTTGAAAATAGAAAAAAAAACACTTAATGTTTTTAGAATTATATTCTTTCAGTTAAAAAAATATTTATATTAAATTAAAATTTTTCCTTTCGTATATATATATAATTTAATAAGGAATTGTTTTATGAAATATTGAAAATCATTAATCAAGTTTATTGAATTCTATATGAATAAAGTATAACTTATTATTTGTTATTTGTATAAATATTCTATATTAAGAGATTACAGGATATAAAATTTTGGTATATATTTAAAAATATGTTTATAATAAATTATACACTGTTGATTAATTAATAGAAAAGCTGAATAAATTAAAAAGCATTCATAATTTGATAATTTTCAATTACTAATTCTATAACTAATTTAAAATTAAGTCGGTTCAAAAGAATTATATTGTTTTTTTTTCATTATTTATTAAAAGTAATTAATATGAAATATATTCTTAACTAATATAATATTGTTTATATTAGATATTTATACTAATCATAAAAAAAAAGAAATTACTGTACAATATTAATTATTTTTCTTATTATCATTATTTTAAGATGATTAAAGAACTTACAATGCAGTCTTAAATTTGAATGATATACACACACATAATAATATTATACATAATTATACATAATGTATAAAAAAAAAATAAAATAAAAACTATTTTATAAATAAAAAATGGCAAACTTTTACAAATATATCCTAATATGAAAATTTTTGTAAATAAATTTATTGGAATGCTAAAGAGTTCATACAATTGTTTATAAAGAATTTTTAAACTGTTAACGTTTTTGATATTATAATTATAACCTAAAATACATAGTTTTTAATTTTTTTTTTGGTAGAAATTAGCTTCTTATTGCAAATATAAATTATAATAAAAATTTGTTATAAAAACAAAAAAAAATATATTTTTTAAATAAGTATTATCTTTAGCAAAGAAAATGTAATTTAGAAGAATAAATTGTTTTTTCCAATAAAATATTAATAAAATTTTATTATTATGAATATACTTGAAATTTATCAATTTGTTTTTTCTTTTTGATATCTAATCAATTAAATTATATTTTAAAACTAGCTCGAATTACATGCATTTAGAAAAAAACAAATAAATGGAGTAATTCCAACTAATATGTAACATATATATTTTAAAAAGGATGTCTTTTTAATGTAAAGTTAATGAAAAAATGCGATTAATTTATGTGCAATTTTATAAATAAATAAAGCAATTTCTTTAAATTATATTTAAAATAAAAATGATCTAATGAAATGACAATAATTAAATAATTAAAGGAAAAAAAAATTAAAATAAAATGATTCATATATGTATATATATATAATGCTAATAGTTTATGATAAAAATTACATTCAATTTAGGTTATTACTTTCATAACACAAACGTTAATTTTCCCTATTAATTTATATTTTCTAATATTTTAACTAGTTTTTGTTTTTTCTTGAAATATTTTTAACAAGTATTATTTAAAAAAAAATAAAATAAAATAAAACATACACAGGAAAGCAAATCAAAAATATCCATACATTAAAATGAAGTATTTAATAACAAAAAATATTTAAACAATATTTTCTATCTATTCTGAATGTACAAACTATACCTCAGTATCATCATCATCAACATTTTGTTGTCGTCCACTGGTTGAATTTCTATTATGTTGCTTTTTTGGGTCAAATGCATCTACAACTATTTGTTCTGTACCTTTGATTTCAGCTCTACAAAACGGACATCCCTATAAATACAAAAATTAATTAATTGAAATATAAAGAAACAACAAAAAAAACTATTTAATACCTGGCCTTCTGAATCAACTTGCCATGCATTTAAACATGGAGTACACAATAAATGCCCACATGGTTCAATTCGAATATCTTTGTCGTTTTCAGCACAAATTTTACATAATTGAAATGTACTTCCTAAAAATAAATTACGTTATTAAATTTCTTTTTAAAATCATTATTCATAATCTTAACTTACCCATTTCACAATAAAGTTCATATTGTTCTTGTGTAACAGTTATATGATCTTCTGTTGGACTTTGTACCGCAGAAGATAAATCTGGATTATTTGGTTGTCCATCTGGGTATAAATAAAATCCCTCCCTAAAATTAAGAAAATATAATTATATTTGCTTTTTGAACAATTTCAAATTTTTTTTTTGAAAATTACCTATGCCCATCTAATAATGCCTGACATAGTGATTTATTTTGAGGAATTGTTTGCAAAATTTCACCATCAGCTGTAACATAACCTATTGCCCATTGTCCTAATCTGGTGCATGATAATCTAAAATAATTTAAGATATAATAGATAATTTAGATTTATTTTAAATATTGAGATTTACCTAAAAACGTAACTACCAGCTTTTCTAATATACCGTTGTAAACGTGCTTTTACTTCATCATAAGTTAGAAAAGCTACATATCCTGGATGAGTGACAGCTAATATTTGCCAATTTCTTAATAGTGTTGCCCAGGGTTGAAACAGCCTTGTGAAAACATCAAATTCAAAATTTGATATATAATCATTGCACGTTAAGTCAATTGTTGTTTTTAATGCCATAGCTTCTAACCCAGATGAAATAGGATGAACACGATTTAATTCTTGTCGAAAAATTTTCCACGGGACTAGAGTACTATAATTAAATTTTTATTTATTAAATAGTTTAATTTATTAAAATTTGATTTTTAATTTCTTACCTGTTTCCAAAATTAATTTTCCAAAAATCAGCAGCATCCGCTTTTGTAATTCTAAATTGATCTCCAGCAAAGACACCATTGGGAAATATTGCTTTCAATTCGCTAAGCATATGTGAAAAAACTAAACTCAATTTAGTTAAATTTCTTCGATAATGTGAATTTTCATCGAACATTTTTTCTTTGCCTTCTTTAAATAATTTGATAGCTTGTTTACATTTTCTCATTAAATTATTAATAAAAACATTAAAATGCTCATTTGTATGCAAAATATGCATTTGATCCTCATATTTTGAATAAATTAATCTAAGACGTTGATAAGTATCCGGTAGAATGTCCAATATAAACGGTGGACTATTTTTTAAATTCATCTTTGGTTGTTGGCATAATTTAACTACCTTATCCATTAGTTTCCATGTTTTATCTAATGTTTTTTTATCTGTAGATAACTTTTGTGGTCCACAGGCATCGGAAAATGCTCCATGTAATTTTGATAATATTGAACTAGTAATATTTTTTGATTGTTGAATTCGAGTACTACGACTTGTCGCCATTTTACTTGGATAAAGTAAATTTACTTTTTGGTCGTGTCTGACAGCTATGAATCTTCTTTACACTGAAAGTTAATTGGACACACTAATACACTACCAAAAATTTCCAGTAAGGTTTAAATTGGAGCAAATTTTTTTATCAAAACCATGTTATATAAAGAATATTAAAATAATAATAATTTAAATATGTTATCTCGTTTTTATTAATTATAATTTCAATTTTTTGATAATTTTTTTATATTGCACATTATTTAACGTGAATGTATTAGTGTCATTTAGGAAAAAAAAAATTGATGAAAACCTCACGCAACTTCCAATCTTCTTATTTTAATCAATTCAATAAATTTTAAATTCACTTTATTAAATTTTGTTTATTTAAACATCATTTTATTAAAAAATACAACTTAAATATAAGCTTAAACATTTTTAAAACCTTAAAAATTAATTTATTTTTTACAAATATCTTTTAACACCCGACTTTAGATTTCGGAATTGATTTTTTATTTCGGAATATTCGGAGTCAAAGTAGCCTTTGGCAGATGACACTTATACTTCAGACACAGTCAGAATTTTACAACTTTAATGTCCCTCTAGTTTTCATGTATGAAATGATTTTTATTTCGTATGATTTAAAAAAGTGACAATATACTGATGAAATCTTTTTTCGTTTTAAAATTATCATAATTTTATATGAATTACTAGATCTCTATAAACTTTGCATTAAAAATGGAGGCTGTTTTTCATTTTAGCAAAATTAAAATATTTGACATTATTTTTATACTTTTTAGAAACTACTCCTCGTCAAAAAAAATGTCTTTGTTCTGTAATTTTTTTTTTTTATTAATTTGACAAATGACGTTTCGACATGTGTTCTTGGTTGACGCATTTTGCGGCAATTTTATTTTGTAAAATAAGTATATTTATTTAGGATTTTTTTAAATTTGATTGCTAAAATATAGTTTTATATATAAAATTAAAATTATTAATTTATCGAAATAAGCGTAAACATAATTGTACATAATGTGGCCGAAATTTGGAGTAAAAATATCTAACAGCACCTTTTGTATTGCATATGCAAGAGTAAATATTTGACTTTAGATTATTAAATTTAAAATAGACAAAGCTTATTTTTAAAAATAATTAAAATTTTTCTAGGAAGATGGAAAAATTGAAGTCATAGCAAACAAGCAAGGCTATCGTGTTACTCCTGCTTGTTTATTATGTGAAGAAACCGAAATTGAAGTAGGTGTTACAGCAAAGCAAAAAATGTCAGCCAAAGCTACCGTTGGTGTAACTAACAATTTTCTACTTTTTGGTCCGGAATTGGAAGATGATGAAATAGAAAGAGCTGAAAAATTTATACCATGTAAATTTAATAACGAAATTAAGGAATATGAACTAATTAGACATGGCGAGACAAAACCTCATAAAACTTTATCACCTTACGAAGTCTGTGTTGAATTCTTTAAAGCTACGTTTGGTATGTTACGAAAAATATATATATGTATTTCATACGAAAAAATATAATTCTTTGTATATTTGTAGAATTGGCTAGACAATGTCATTTGCACGAAGAACATCCTAGTGTTGTTTTATCAATACCAGAATATTATCCTCATAGAAATTGGAAAAGCTTAACTGAGGCTGCGGAAGAAGCTGGCTTTCACGTTGCTCAAGTTGTTACTGAACCTGCAGCTGCTGTTTTGGCATATGAACTTGGAGAAGATGAAAAAGCACCTCCAAAAACTATTTTATATGTTAAAACTGGTGGACTATGTACAAGTTTAACATTATTTGAAGTTGAACAGGGATATTATACTATTCTAAAATCGGTTGGACCATTTTATATTGGTGGAACTCAAATAACAGCAGCTTTAGTTGACTTTATATGTATGTTTAATTTGTAGAATATTATGACATTAAACTAATATTTATGATTATTAAATAACTTTGAATATAGGTAAGGAGTTTTATAAGAAATATAAGTTAGATCCAAATGAAAGTAGAAGATCAAAATCAAAAGTAGCAACTGCAGCTGAAGATTGTAAGCATATATTAACGACAATGCCAACAACTCAAATTTATGTTGATTCATTAATGGATGGTGTTGATTTTAATTTGCAATTAACAAGAGCTAGATTTGAAAGTGTTATTCAACCATTTTTAAGTGATTATTCATCTACTATAATAAGTGCTCTTAGAGATCTAAATGAAGAAAATCGTAAAATTGATGAAATTGTATTGGCTGGAGCAACATTGAAAATACCAAAAATACAATCATTAATTAGTTCATTAATTCCTGATGCTAATTTAAATACAAAATTTGCTCCCGATGAAGTGGTAGCAATTGGTTGTGCACGTCAATCTTTATTCATTCATCCAGATCATCAAGATTTGGAAAATACTGAAGAAATTTATTTTACACCATGCGATCTTTTTATATGGCATAATAATACTATGAATGCAGTTATAGAAAATGGAATTGATGATAAATTAAAAGTTGATGAATTGAAGAAAATTGTATTATTTGAAAAGGGAACAACAATACCAAATGTATTTCGAATTTTTGTTGATGAGAAAAATACAACATTGTCGTCGACAGAAGAAAATTCTGCAATATTTAGTGTACAATATGAAGATTGTATTAAAGATATAACAGTAAATAATATACAATCGAAAGATGGTAAATTTCATTTGGAGGCAACAATAGAATTAAATGATGAACATTTAAAATATCCTATTATTAATTTAAAGCAAGTTGATATTAATCAACAAAATACAACCACAAAACAATAGCATATATTTTAATAATTTAGTTAAAAATAAAATTAACAATAAAATAAAATTCTAATTATTATTTTTATTAAATTATCTTATCTAGGAGAGAAATAAATAATAATTAATTTCGAATATATATTGAGTTTATGATTTTTAAATTTTTTATGATATATAAAAATCCAATTGAATGGAATTTGTAACGAAACTAATTTTTATTATAAATAGTTCTTATTCCTTCTGAATTTGATTTTATTTAAGCCATTAAATGTTTAGTATCTGACAATTTATTATACAACATAAAATTGATATTTACGATTGATTATATATTAGTAACCTTAATTCCATCAATTTTCAACAATTGGGATTTAAATAAGAATTACAAATAAATAAGTCAATCAATTATTATTAAAATAATAATAATCACAGTTTATTTTATTAATAAACTTTCATTTCCGAACCCAATTTCTTATTTTTATAAAATTTATTCTTTTTCTTGAGTACATACTTTTTTTTAATACATGCTTTGTACCAATTTTTTTTTTTTTTTTTTTATGTATAGATTATTATGCTTTACATAATAGAAATAAATTAGACCAATTAAATCGTGATTTTTAAATTCTGACAACAATAAAATTTTACTTGAGAAGAGTCTTATTTTTTATTTATTGTATTATTGATTTCACTTTTAATTTATAAATTCCATCATAATTTAAACATTGTTATCCAAGTCCTATTTTATACTAAAGGTTAATAAGAAAAAATTAATAAATTTGAAATGAAAGTATGCAAAGTTAATACTCTATAGTTTGATGAAAAAAAAAGAATAAGGAAACAAGATAAAAAAAAACAGTTTTGATTACTCTAGGATATCGAGAAAATTCACGCATTTGTTTATTTCCAATATCTAAATATTCATCATCATTTGAGGTATAATATTAATAAAAAAATCGAAAAAGTTAATAACCGAGTCTTAATCGCCACACACAAATGAACAAAATTGAATTTGTGTTAAAATATAAATTTATACACCCATAATAATATGAATTATTATAATAGAAATTAAAATCTATGTAGAAAGAAATGTTCATTTCAAAAATTAATAGTCTTACATTAGAATAGATTGTTTTTAGATCACATAGGCTCTGTTGGGTTTTGGGTTTTATTTATAAACGTAAAAATTAAAAATAAGAAATTCAAATATGAAATATTATTGAAAATTTAACATCTAAATTTAATAACACCATAAGCTAACTATATAATCATTTAATAATTACAACAAATATAAATAAATAGCTTTAGAGATATTCAAAATGAAAAATCAATTTCATACCATCAATTGATATTTTAATTAAAACTAATAAAAAAAAATTAATCCAATTTGTACTCGCAATTACTTTTTTTTTTTCTAATTTGAATTTTCAAATTTTATTATAAAACTGACCGATACACCAAACCAACCAAAACAAAGCATCAGTAATCAATTTATTTGAAAAGCTTGAGATTGAGATTAAATTTTTAAGGTGATAAAAAGAAAAACAAAAAATTAAATTAGCACAAAAAAAAATTCTTTCATTTTCTTTTCAGATTATTTTCTTTTTCTCCCCTAGTCTATAACTTTTAAGCATTTTCATTTATTTTTATCTCATAGCAATTGTAATTGATCATAAAAAAAAATAAAATAAAAAAATACTAAAAACTTTCAAAACTACTAAAAATTGAGTACCATTTTTTATCTAGAAATTAAATACATACATCTTCTGTCTTATATTCACACGGAAGCTATTCTAAATAAATTTAATGAACAAATCTAATGAAAAGAATTATTTTGCTACTTTATTTAATAAAAAAAAAAAAAAAAAAAAAAATAGATAAAATTAATTTTATTATTTGAATTTCTGTTTCCCAAGCAAATTAATAATAAGGTAGGCAAGTACGTACATATATTTTTGTGATAAATAAAAACCTTAATAATAAAAAACTAAGATAACTAGAAAGATTTTTGAAGCTGGAAATGAGAGTGAAGATTGACAATAACATATTAACATGTTGTTAACATTTATAATTGCATACACCCAATAATAATATATGTTAGTCTATCGAGAGCAAATCAATGACTCAGATTCATCTCTTTACAACGTGAAGTGCCTATTATAGTTAAAACAATTACAACAACGTGCATGCATAATGTTAAAACAATACGATCTTAAATGCGTACGATGATTTCAATGATAATCTAACAAATTAGGACAAAAAAAAACATAATGAGGTTCAGAGGCTCTAATAAATTTTCATTCAATTCAATTCAATTTTCGATTCAAGTTTCGATTCTCAATGAAGCAAAAAAAATACTTTATGAGTTTTTCGACCTGGCTCTAGCATAGCAGTGCCCTTTGTCATTGGTATAAAATAAATGACAAAAAAATTATTCATATCATAAATAATCTGGTAACAACTTAAATAAAATGGAACTACATATTCTAATTAAGAATGCTTAGTTCCTGACAACAGCAGCTTAGTTTTCCACATTTTAATGAATTGATGACAAGTCAGTAATATGATAAATAAATGCTCGAAAAATATTGTAGTATAAACTTGCAGTACCGTACTTAATTAGTACGATATTAGTACAATAATATAGGCTTTAGATTAATTATTCATGTTTTAATATCGAATTTGAAGATCAAAATTTATTATCAGCAAATTGTGTGAAAATATTATATTCTTCATTACGCATACCATAGAGGAAATGTGAAAATACAGTACTATTGACTTAAAAGGCACTAAAGCTTGAAGACGTAAGAATTTTTATTAAAAGTAGTAATTTATCAATATTCCTTTAAATCACAACTTGAAAAATGTCCTTTAAATCACAAATGTGGAAAAATTGGTGTAGGCTGTGTGCTTGTGACGGAATCAATGAAGTAGATATCTTTCTTAAAGATAAGGAAAATGATTTTAGTATAGCAGATGATTTTAATAGATTGTGTAATCTAAAATTGGAGGAGACTACAGATTTACCTTCAAAGATTTGCAACAATTGTAAATTGACCATTGACACCTTAATAAATTTCTTAACAAATTCTATTAAGGCTCAAAAAATGTTTACTGAGTTTCAATATAATCAAATTAAAGACTGTGATAACTTACGAAAAAAATACAAATTAACTAATAGCACAAAAATTAAAGAATATCCAGATATTTTGACAACTTCAGATTTTATATTACCGTCTGAATCAAAAGAATGCGAATCTGCAGTAAACAAAAAAGTAAAAGATAACGGATTAATCTAAGAAAATTCAAGTGGACAAAATTTAAATAAAAAAGTTTATAACAAAACTTTGATGGAAGACAATTTTTCTGACGACAATCAAGAAGGTGAACTTATAGAAACTTCAAATAATGAAGATTTTTCTGACGACGTACCTCTAAGTAACTTTAAAGAAGCGAGGAAAAAAAATATACTGAAAATCAAAAGCAAAGTTAAAAATGAAAAAATTAAAAGTGAAAATGTTAAATTAAGGAAAAAAAAGAGATCGAAACCTGTAACCGCAAATGAAGAAAAAGTGGCTAATGAATTTCAATGTAAAAAATGTGACAAAGTATTTTCAAATCTTGGAAGCTTAACGATGCATTTGAAAAAAATACATTTAATCATTTGCGGTAAAAATTTGTCCACTCCCTTTTTATTAAAAATGCATCAAAAGTCACATTTACCTTTAGAAGAAAGAAATCGATTACCTTGTCCACACTGTGATAGAACATTCACTTCAGAGAGCGGAAGGTGGTCTCATATATATATATATACGGTTCATGATAAAAAAATGACTGTTATTTGTGATGAATGTGGCAAAGAATTTTCAACAAAACATCATTTAGCCAAACATAAAATTTGTCATAGTAAAGAGAAAAATTTGCAATGTCCTCATTGTCCTGGAAGATTTAAATCCAAATCTGGATTAGCGTCTCATTTGGAAATTCATGGTGATTCTTTTCCTTGTTCGTTATGTGGGACCGTCTTAAACACGAAACAATTACTAAAAAAACATATGATAGTACATTCAGATATCAAGGAATTCAAATGTAATTTTTGTCATCAGGAATTTAAAAGATCAAAATCGTTATATTCCCATTTAATAAGGCATATTGGCTTAAATCCATTTGAATGTCATATATATGTAATCAAAAATTTGTTCATGATATGACATATCGCCGACATTTAAAACTAGTACATGCTAAGGAATATTCTGATATGGTTGCAAGAGGTGAACGAACATCCAGCAGCTCTTTTCCCAAACCAGAACAGTTAAAAGCAATAAATGAAGCAGCGAAAAACACAAATGAATTGCCAGTTCAATTAAAAGCTGGAACTAGTCTATATACATATAAAGCATGTAATTTTAATACTGGTTTGTGAAATTTAAACTGAAAGAATTTTAATGTTTTTAATTCTTATATAAATTATTTAGCTAGATTTTATTTTCAATCGTTTTTATACATATTATTTTTTTTTTTAATTTTGTGAACTATGTATGTGTGGTGATAATTATCAGTAAAATAAATTAAGCACGCGAAATCGTAAATTAAGCACCTAAGTTACTGTCAAGAACATTTAAAAAAAAAAAAATGAATTCTAAGAGTAAAATTTAGTACCACAATAGTTGATAGCTACATAAGTGTATTTGTTTTTGTTTTGTTGAGATTGATATCAAAGGCAATTTTTGACTCCACGAACGGACTACATCAATATAATCAATTGCTCTAAAAACATAGATATTGAAATGGAGTTAAAAAAATATAATTCAAATTAGTTTTGGAATTGTACCAATTCAAGCTAATTCAAGGAGGTATACTATATCTATCTTACTATTACTATCTCTAATTTGGATAGTTATAGTGACAGAGAACTAAAGTGATAGGCCTTAAAATGAAAAAAAAATATAAGATGGGAAATACAAGAATTCAATGATCTGATTTCTATTATAATTAAATGGGTGGATCAGTGAGACCAAAAATGCAAGTTTTCAGTAATAACCCATACATAAAACAAACTAACCAAGATGACTCACTTCTATTAAAAAAAATGTATTCAATTTCTTAGGAAGGAAGTCTTAGGAAGCTACTGAGTTATATTTTGCTACTGAATTAAATTTTTTCATATATGTATGTACATATATATATATATATATAGATATTTGCAAATTTTAATTAAATTAATCACCAATCAGGAAAAAGGAAGAATATGAAAATGTTCAGACCATGAAAAATCAAGTAATAGTGTAACTTCAATTAGGAAAGCATATATTCAAGTACCGGCCTGACATTGTGTATAATATACTTGTTTCACGTAATGTATATTGGATCAGTAAATTCTTTGACCAACACATTTTATATATCCTTGCTTATAGAATTGACTTTATTATGTCTATATTAACATACCTTCAAATTTAGAGGTATGTTATGTGATGTGAGCTATGATAAACAGAAAAAATGCTAGCAGATCTTTAACATAACTTTTCAAAACTGTTTAATCTATGGTAAGGTTCTTCCTATATATCTGAGGGAGATGAACACCGAACAATATGGTTCTTATAACAGAGTAGTTATCTAAATTATCTGTGGGTTAGTAGAGGTCATGATAAAAACAAAAAATCGTCAAACCTCTAGATAAGACCAAGGTTTGATTAGAATTGTAATTATATTAAAAGCAGAAGAAAAGATTGTGACTATATATACTTTTACTCGATTGTGGAACATACACATTTAATTATATTGTAAAACACCCACCCACAAATTCAAATGCTATTCAAAGCTTAACTACAGAAATTTATATACAAAATATGTTATAATTATGTTGACCATTCGTCCTGTATTTAACAGGACTGTCCTTCTTTTTTAACAAGTTGTCACTTAAGATTATTTTTCAAATATAGGGCAGAACAATGTCGGTTTTTTTTATAATTTTGTCTTTTTTTGCAATTTTTATGGATAGAATTTCATGTTCTCCAATTTAAAATATAAAACAAAAATTTGACGAATTTTTACTCAAATAAAATTATTATGACTCAATACTATTTAAAAATTAGTTTTCAATAATTTTTTAGTTGGATTAAATTCATTGAGAAAAAAACAGATAAGATGGTCGATGAAACAGTTTGTAAGAGCAACCAATTCAAAATATCTACATCTCTAAATCTAAGTAATATCAACACAGGCCTGGTAAAAAAATTGTTTAATGTTCAAAAATTAAAAATATAAACGAATGGAAAGTAAAAAATATATCAATAAATATCAGCTTGTCCTGTATTTTTCTTTTTTAAAAATGGTCACCGTTGAAGTTGTGATCAAACTAGAATTTAAAAAAAGCATGTCTCCTTTACTTGGTATTTGGCAGTTATTTTCCAGTCAATTTAAATTTATAAATTTTCTTTTTTAACCTAACTTCTTTCATTTTCGTTATTTTTCAACAATATTATGTACATCAATTAATTATATTCAACATTATTATTATTATTATTATTATTATTATTTATATCCTCCTACAATGAAAAAAATTAAAAATTGAAATACTGAAGTAAATCTGGATTATGGTGTTGTTCATTCGTATGACTTTGTTTATTTAGACATTTTATTTTTGTTTTTGTTTAAATTCTTCAACCATTAATCAAAAGATTTATTATGTAAAACAATAATATGTAATTCTATTTATTTTTATAGATTAGAATCAAAATCAAAAATATAATATTTGATTTCGGCAAACATTTAATAAACTTATATAACACCTGGATCTCACCTGCAGTTATATAAAATCCTTATCGATTAATTATACTACACACATATACACACTGAATGAATTAAAGCCTATCCTTGTTCATGATTTTTTATTCTGAGGGCATTGTACCAAACATTTGATATACATTCATATACATATTTTGCAAATATCGTATTATACTATGGAACAGGGTAAACGAAAGGAGAAGAAGATTATACAATAATAATAATAATTAATACTTGCAAAAATAAGGAAATTGTTGTAAGTCTTAAGTAAGTAAAGTATATTGACCGAATTAAATTGTTTTAATAGAGTAGGAGGATTGTACACAATATCATAATACATATACATTATAGTATTAATAAAGAATTTTAAAATGTTATTTAATGTTTTTAATATGCGTATATGTATGTAAGCATTTGTATTAAAAAAAATTACAATTAATAATCATCATCCCTGAGTCAAAGAATTTTTCATTTTAATAAATTTTTTGAATTTTTTAAAATGTTAATGACTTTTTAAATATTTCCTCCATTATATAGTACAATTATTACTCTATGTATATTCACTCTTCACTATAAAAGATAATGCTATAAGAACTTCCAATCAACAAACAATGGGTATTTTACTTTTGTCAGACTTCACAAAGGTAATTAAAATAAATTCTAGTAAATGGAAGAAGAATTTAATAAATGTTGACATTACTTTAACTAATGCTAATAATCCGGAGAAGGAAAATTCATCTATGCTAAATGTTGCATCTGCATCTTCTCAATCTCTCAATCTCTGGTGAAAGTAAGCCTGTCGAATACAATCCGAAGATGGAAAATTGACTTACGTTAAATGTTGCATACTCATCTTGTCAATTTCTGGTGAAAGCAAGCCCGTCGAATACAATCCGGAGATGGAAAATTGATTTGCGCTAAATGTTGCATCCTCCTCTTGTCAATCACTTGTAAAAGTAAAGCTCTTCGAATACAAAATCGGTTCGGTCTAATAAAATACACAAATTTGGAACAGCTTGGTCCAAATTTGGAACAACTTGGAATTGAATGGAATACCTAGTTTGGCAGCGGGGCTTCCTATCGGCCAATGACCTCATGTACTGATGGCTACTACTCTTGATATATCAGTAAGGTACCTGGATACTAGTTGTTTGTTTGTGTTTTCTCGAGGTCGCACAGATACATATTTAGTCTATGCCACCTTTCATTCGCTCGGGCCAGAAAGTATGAATGGATATGTGCTCCTTGACGACATTAATTGTAGTGTGAATTTTTTCTTCAAAGGGCCTGTCCAGATTGGAACCTTGCCTGGCCAGTTCATCGGCTCTCTTATTCCCATCTATGTTACTGTGACCAGGAACTCAGAGTAGAGAGATCGAAAAATGGCTATCTGCTTTTTCAATTTCATTGTTCCAATTATGTATATACTTACTTACTTACTTGCTGGGTGATACAGACCTTGGAGGTCCTGGGCCTGGCGCAAAATTGTCCTCCACTGATTTCGGTCACGAGCGGAATATCTCCAGTTGGTGATTTGAAGTTTTTTCATATCTGCCGATACTTCATTTCTCCAACGAAGGTGTGGCCTCCCTCGACGACGCGTTCCCTGGGGTTTGGATTCGAAGAGTTTCCTAGCCGGAGCATTTTCATCCATACGCTCTACATGGCCTAGCCAATGAAGCCGTCTTATTCTGACTTTTTTAGCTAGGTCTATGTCGTTGTACAGCTGGTATAGTTCGGCATTGTATCTTCTTCTCCAAACCCCTTCGTCAGACACAGGACCATAAATGCGACGAAGAATTTTTCTCTCAAAGATACCAAGTGCATGCTCGCTTGGAAGGATGAGCGTTTTGTATAATTGTGCCTTGGTATTTTGGGATCCTGTCGATCCCAAACCAGACCCCCAATTATGTATATACAATTAGCATAAAAATATATTACATTACACTTTTAATTTTTGCATATAATATGTAGTATTACCAACAGCAGTATAATAATGTCAATTAAATGAATTTTAAATCATAAAAACAAATTTAAACAACAAAGTCTACAATGACCTACTGAATGGCATTACAGGCTATCATCAGGAAGAGTAAATTTTTACAAAACAAAACAAATACAGAATAAAAACCTTTATTGCACATTTTTTTATCCTCTAAAAAAAAAAATCTACGTAATTGACTGGAAAATAACCAGAAGCTTGAAAATTTGAATTTAAAAACTAAAATTTGATAATGATGATATTGTCACGTTTAATAATAAAAAATATGAATATTAAACATTCTAGTATCCAGTGAAACAGTTTTTATACTATTATTATTAAATCGAGTTAAATTTAACAAAAAAAAATAAATTTCAAGTTAATTCGAGGTACAAAAAAAGGTTAAAAAAAGAAATGAAACTACAACAAATTCATGTAAAAAAAAAAAATGTAAAGTCTGTCAAAGACACTCCTATAATATTATATAAAAATTGTAAGTTACCCCTGAAGATTTGATTTTAATTTTTTTTAAGAGTAGCGCATCGTATATAGGTGCCTCTACTTTATAATATACAAAAAAAAAAGTTTACATAGGACAGGGTGATTGCATCATATTATATCTAGGTTTATTAAAGCGCAACGAAACAGAGTTACTCTTATGTGAATTGCTGGACATAAAGGCAATGAAGAGACAGGTGTACTTGCAAAAACATGAGTGAAGAGTCAATTCTAGGACCAGATAATCAAGTATGATTGATATACAAAATAAATTGAATTGTTTTTTTTATCTAAGGGCTCAATCGCCACTTATCGTTTGGATAACAGATTGAACTTAACTATTTCATTAAAATATAATGAAATATGAATCAATTTGTTACAATAAATTTGTAAATTTATAGTATGTAAGTTAGTTTAAGTTGTTAATGAAATAAAGAATTATTATTAGTATTGCTCGTTCAAACGTCTACCTACAAAGAATTGTTTCTAAGTGAGAACATACAGAAATCCAAAACATGTGGGATAGTTATCACCAAGGACTTACGCAGTCTAAAGCCTTTTTCAAACTAAGTATATCCAATTTGACTGAATCAGATAATCAGGAAAACTAGATCAGAACACTGACATGGCTTATTACAGATCATGACCCATTAAACAAGTGTCTGTTCAGATGATTGGTAAATCGAACACAGACATATACAGATTCTGCTTAGAAGAAGAGAAACCCTCTTGCGAAACAAATACCTTGCAAAAGACATAGACATCACCTGATTCTTGAATTTACATCAAAGTAAAATATTAGCGTTCATCAAGGACATATAACACCTACATACAATTCGAAGATAATATAAAATGCCAGTATAATAATATGTAATAACAGAAGTAATTTTTCTAGTGCTTCTTTTATCTACATATTTTCAGATATAACTAACTATCTCTGTAAATCTTACAGATCTTTAACTTATTTCAGTTAGATTTAATCTGTGTTTTGGCAACCCTCAACATCATTTTATAACCACTTTAAACAAATTGAAATTTTTGTATTGGCCCAGAGGTCAATATCGACACCATCTCTAACTATATCTAACTATTTTTTTATATTTGCAAAATTATGATATTTATTTATTCATTAAAAAAGTAAGAGTAGTACCGTAGTACTTAGCTGCAATAATGACTATCGGCTTCAATTTGTTTATGAAAATTCATATATTAAAAGCATATTTTACTCATCATCAACTCGATCAAATTAAACAGGTTATAATTAAATGTGAATAAAATTATTACCTATATAATCGAAACACCCTGTATATGTATATATATATATATATATATATATATATATATATATATATATATCATTTTGAGCGACATCACAATATAAATATGAATGTATATAAAAGTTAGTCTTGAACTAGACTAACTTATATTATACAGACATAATATGTATTTATTTTCTCATGTCGCTTATTTGGTTTTTATTTTCTATTTTTTATTATTTTTTAAAGCCTTCAGGTTCTATTTCGTCCTACTTTTGTTTTTTTTTTCTTTTGTTTTATTTTTAATAACTCACCTATTCTATATATAATATATCTAATACTATATATATATATATATATATATATATATATATATACATATACTTATAATAATACTTTTATAACAAATTTTAGTTAGTCAAGCTTATCATTTTATATGTTTTTCCTTTCTTTTCACTATCAAAGTACTTAATAGTAAAATAATAGCGACTATGAACATATATATATAGAATATATATGTAATATATATATATAGATATAGATTTTAGTTTGGAAAATTTATGGAAAATTTTTTTACTAACACTATTTACTATAGTTTAGTAGCACTAGAAAAGGAAAATCTCTACAGTATAAATTTACAATAAAATTTTGAAGATTAAAGGTACACTCACTCTCCAACTGCACAACCATTTTTTGTTTTGTTGTTAAAAACCTAGGTTTATAGGTTTTTTGCTTTTCTGAAAAAAAAAAAAAAAAAAATGTAAGCAATTTAAAACAGTTAAAGAAAAAATAAAAATAAGTTTTCAAGTCAATAGGTTTATCGTGTTTTTATTGTTTGTTTGTTTGTTTAAATTTTTATTTTTGTTTTTCCTTTATTTCCATTAACAGAAAATTTACTTTTATACCACTACAACACCAAATCATACGAAATGAAATTTGTAAGGTACAAATAAGTGTTTTTAAAATCGAAATTTGTTTTATTTTCTATTAGTTTGTTTTATTTTGTTTTTTTTTTTTTCTTCACTTTAATGGTAAATTGATAATGCAAAAATCGTGAATATTTTTCTAATTTTTTAATGTGTACTATTTTTTTTTATTTTTGGTTATGTTTTTTGTTTTCTCAAAGAAATGAAAAACTTTCCAATTTTATTCAGTTTTTATTTTTTCTTATTAAGTATGTATAAAAATAATTTTATTGTACTTTACAAAAAAAAAAAAAAAAAAAAAAAAAAATTTATATATTAACTATATATGATATAAATTAAAATCCTGACAATTTGTTGGCGAAAACCTATTATAATGCATAATGATTAATATTAAAATAAAATTCAACAAAATATATGCGAATATGCAGAAAGTGATCTTTACTTTTTTCTTTTTTTTTAAAATTGCACTTTGAAATCGTATTTTCAATTAGAAATTAAAAAATTTCACTATTACACTAATTCGATGTTCTAAATTTACACGAGTAAAAAAATAATAAAATTAGAAAGTTTTTAATAAAAAAATTGTTCTATAATATGGTGCAAGAACTCAATAAATGGCAATAAAATTTGTGATAATAATATATTATTACTTACTAGTATTCGTCCACTCCTCGAAATGTGAGGAAGTTTGATAAAAAATTATACCCAATTTCATTATGAATTAATAATAAATTTCATTAATAATTTCAATTTATTGTTGATGGTACTATAATTTTTTTTCATTGATTTATCTTAGACAACAACCATATTTGTGATATTTTATTCTTGATGGTGCTATAATCTTTTTTAAATGGTTTATCTTGGACAACAACCATATTTGTGATATTTTATTCTTGATGGTACTATAATCTTTTTTAAATGGTTTATCTTAGACAACAACCATATTTGTGATATTTTATTCTTGATGGTACTATAATCTTTTTTAAATGGTTTATCTTAGACAACAACCATATTTGTGATATTTTATTCTTGATGATACTATAATCTTTTTTAAATGGTTTATCTTAGACAACAACCATATTTGTGATATTTTATTCTTGATGGTACTATAATCTTTTTTAAATGGTTTATCTTGGACAACAACCATATTTGTGATAATTTATTCTTGATGGTACTATAATCTTTTTTAAATGGCTTATCTTAGACAACAACCATATTTGTGATATTTTATTCTTGATGGTACTATAATCTTTTTTAAATGGTTTATCTTAGACAACAACCATATTTGTGATATTTTATTCTTGATGGTACTATAATCTTTTTTAAGTGGCTTATCTTAGACAACAACCATATTTGTGATATTTTATTCTTGATGGTACTATAATCGTTTTTAAATGGTTTATCTTGGACAACAACCATATTTGTGATATTTTATTATTGATGGTACTATAATCTTTTTTAAATGGTTTATCTTAGACAACAACCATATTTGTGATATTTTATTCTTGATGGTACTATAATCTTTTTTAAATGGTTTATCTTAGACAACAACCATATTTGTGATATTTTATTCTTGATGGTTCTATAATCTTTTTTCATTGTTTTATCTTAGACAACAACCATATTTGTGATATTTTATTTACAAAAAAAATCAAATTTGAATTTAATTCTGGCAAGAAAAAACCGAAACTATCCATGCGTTCGGTATTATGAATTGCAACCTGCGCAACCTGCAACGATCAAGCGTTCGACATTGTAATTTGTAAGTGTCATTTGTTCGGTTTTATCAAATTTGTCATTTTAAATAAAATATCAGTAAGTCAAAAGCGCAGTAAACATATACATAAGCACATATATACATTTTTTGTATCATATTTAGCGCTGGGTGGCGCAGTAGGTAGAACGCCTGCCTTTCAACCGAAAGGTCCCGGGTTCGATTCCCGATGAAGCAAAAAAAAAAAAAAAATGCTTCATTGATTTTTCGAGCTGGTCTAGTACACTTTGTCATTGGGATATAATAAATGACAAAAGACAATTGAGAGTTAATCTGGTAACAAATTCAATAAAAAATGAAACTATTCTATTTAAGAAGTCTTAGTTCCTGACAATAGTAGTAGTTTTCCACATTTAATGAGTAAATAAGCCAGTAAATTGTTAAAATAAATACTCGAATTATTGTAGATATTGTAGTGTAAAATTGCAGTACCGTACTTAATTAAGCACGAAAAGGTTATTCTACCTAAGTTACTGTGAAGATCATAAAAAAAAAAAAATATTAATAATTCATAAATATTAAAAAATATTATAGAGAAAGTTAATAATTCTTAAAATTTTCAGTGAAAAGGGAGAAGAACAAAAAAAAACATACATATGTAATATAAATACAGAAGAAAATTTCGAAAAAAAGTAGGTACCTAAATGATTTTTTTTTTGACAATCAAATATTTTTGTTAACAAAATATATTTTTTAAGCTGGACACAATCAAATTTAACGTTGCTAATTGTACAAGGTTGTTCTATAGTTTTGGAATAATCGTACACTTTTGGTATTTTAAGTCTTGGCTCAACTCCTGCTTCTAAATTTTGACAAGCTTCCAAAATTATGAGTTTTTTTCTTCTATAGACAATTTTTTCTTTTAATTTAAATATATTGTTTTTTTTTTTATCATTTTCCCCTTCGTTTAACTTCACAAGACAATTTTATTAATTTTTTTTTTAATGAATATCTGAAAAAATTCTAAAAATATGCGCAAACTAAAATCAATTGATCGTAATCAACATTTTGCAGCTGTCAAAATGACTACTGTAAATCATTTTATTTGATGATTGCATTGACGATCAATTTGATGATACCGAACACATGGTATGTACATGGACGAGTTACGACAATTTGATAAATTAAAATTTTTGTATGCTAAGATGTATGTATATATATATACTTATACATGAGGTGAAATTTTAAATTGAAATTTCCAATTCAAAATTAATAAAATTTGAAAAAATATTTGAATTCGCTACGTCTCCTTTTAAATATCTATCATTTAAAAGAATAGTAATGGATATTTATACTGTATTTTTTTCTGTTCACAGATTAAATATAACCAGGGTTGCCATTCTATCGAAAATGTATAAAAATAATTACTATTATTTCCTACTATGTACTTGCGATTAAGCCTTTGTTAAATGACATGGCTAAACTTAATTTTTTTCTCAATCAGCTCCAAATGCTTTCATAAGAATTAGAATAAATAAAACAATAAATAAAAATGCTTGCTGTATTCATTTTTGATCCTAACAAAAATATTAAGTATGTGTGTGCAATTCGAAAATAACGAAGAAAATAATATATAAAGAAACCGATGTGAACAGAAGATTTAACAAATTTGATTATAGATTTTAATCATAATAATGCAATATAAAAATTTCTTTTTAAGTTTAGCTATATTTTTTGTCCCATGAATTTTTGTATGAATTTTAAGGATTTCTTTTTTTTCTTCTTCTAATTTTTCTAATTGAACACAATTCTAATTATTATTAAAAATTGTCAATTTTTTTTTTTTTTTTGTCTTTATTCTATACATCTATCTACATAAAATATAAAAGATATTGAGTATAATGTTGAAATTAAAATTGACGTGATGTAATTGACATTTAATCTAAATCAAGAATTTATTGATTCTTGACTTAAATTATCAATTTAAATTGTCCAAAAATGTCCACTTGATGTCCAGAGAATTTAATATTATCATTTAGGACACACATAAACCCTAAGTGAGATGTAAATAATTTATAATTTTCTCAAGAACAACTCAGTGTTGTGAAATTAAAATTAAAAAAAATATTGCGTTAAAAAAGGTCATCATAAAACAGTTGACGGTTCGGAAGAAAACATTCCAAATCCATTAAAAAAAAGGTCATGTGATAGAATGATATAAATGATATAAATGAACTCTGCCATATGCATAAACCCAAAACTTTAAATGAATCTTTTAAAAACACAAAAATTTAATTTTACATATTTAATTTAGAGATTTCAAAGTGCAGTAAAAAAAAAAAAAAAAAAAATAGGAAAACAAAAAAAATCTTTTAATTCAAATTACCTACCTTTAGGCAAATTATTTGGAATTTTTAGATGAAAGTTTCACGACTTTTTGTCAATTTTCTTTTCTACATTTTTTTTTTTCTCTTTTTTTTTTTTTTTTTTTTTTTATTGTAATTTTGGGAAGGTTACAAAAAGTATACATAGTGTAATTTTTCCTAACAATTATATTGATTTATCTAATATATAGGTTATCGTGATGATTTAAAATACATTAAGTCAATTATATTTATATACTTCATCTGTATATGCTTGAAAATAAATGTTGTTGTTTTCTATTTTTTTTTTTTTTTTACAAGACAAGATGATTTTTATTTGAAGTTTGTAAAAAATTCTATTATTTATAATAATTTGTAATTTTCATGTATAAATGCTAATTGAAATGAAAATATTCAGTTAAAATTACACAAATTTTAAATTTATTTGTTATATTTTATAGTTTAAAAGTATATAAATATTAAATAAATTTAAATAATTATTATGATTTAATATTATAAACTGAAATATACAGTGGTATTTTATGTAAAAAAAATTATTTGGTAAAAATAAACATGGGATTTGTATCGATAATTCCTTTATTTCCAAAATTTGTTAATACATAATTTATAATGACAATCTTATACTTAAGTTAGAGTTTAGATTATTAGTATCTTAACAGCTGCGAGTTTTATTTTATTCTAATTTTTATTTTGCATTACATTTGTTGTTTGATTTACAATTTATTTGAATAGATACAAGGAGAAATGGTGGAAAATTACAAAAACCTTGTGACTATGTACTTGTATTTTTAAAAATTTTACTTCAAAACTTATGACTAGACTTAAACTAATTTATAACTAAACAAAGACATCGAAAACAAAACAAAAAAAAAATAGATAAAAAAAGAAATGATTAAAGCAAACAATTTCGTCAAACAAATTAAACAATTTTTTTAAATCAAATTTGAATAAATGTTGAAATTTTTTGAAAAAATGTTGAATTTGTTTGTTGTGAAAAAATGTTGAATTACATTTAGTAATTAATCGACCAATTACCTAATTGACATGAGATTTGTTTTTAAAAATAAAATGGGCTACAAAGGTTTAAAGAAAATTGAATTGATTAACAAATATCCACTCATCCACAGGTACAGCTCATGTCTAGAACAAATATTTTTCTAAAATACATACTTCCAAAGTATATCTGCTTAAGTGCTCAATACAACAATACTATACTTAAATTATTTTCAAGTCAAACCAGACCATGTTGTATGTGTAATTAATTAATAACATATCAATATTCATTGAACTATTGTGAAATATTATATATAATAAAAACGTACCTGCTATATAGTTGAAGTCAATTAGTGACAAATTGTTGTTAAATAAGCGCTGAGAACTTGCTATAGGCTCAGAAATAGTTCCATAGTTCTTTCTATGACCATATGAACGTATAAAAACCTATGAAATTGCGTACTGGTTATCAAGACAATATATTTAGTACCCATGCATCTGATCATTTAGACAAATCATTGTTATATCATTACATTATTATTTTTGGAAATATATTCAGCGAATTGACGAAAATGTGTGTTGAATTACACAAATAACACTCTGCTTCCAAATTAATTTTTTTGCCTTTTAATTCTGTTTTTAAGATATCAAATCATGTAGTTTAAGCTTTTTTAGCCGTATTGTTTTAATTGTCTAATGACGATGCTGTGTGGATTATTACATTACGTGTTTTATATAAATTATAGAGTTATTTACATATAACGGATAGGGGCCTGGTCTTATTGTCACTATATACAGTCATAAATGGGCTTACTGTGTTTTTAACGTTTAAGTTAATTATTTATGTATTTTATAACGAATAGGGGTCTGAACTTACTATCACTACAGTCATAAATGTGTTTACTGTTTTTTTAACATGTAAGTTAATTTTTTTTTTTTTAATGTTTAGTATTTATACTCGTCATGGTTCAATTTAGTATTTGGATCACGGTGTAATTAATCGTTTGTTCTATATGTGTCGGTCACAATAGACTACTTAGAATTATTTGTCGGTTTTTTAGATGAATATATATATATATATTTTTTAGTCAAACTCAACATTTTTCCAAACAAATTCAACATTTTTTGAAAAAATTTCAACATTTTTTCAAAATTGATTTAAAAAAATTGTTTAATTTGTTTGGAAAAATGTTGAATTTGACTGCAAAAAAGTATATATACTTGTTTCATATATTTAGCACAAATAAATCGTTGTTAAATCATCGCAAACGATGTTTAATCATGACATCATTATTATTCACTTCAGCTTAATATTTTATGCTGTAACGATCAATTCTATTGTAATGAATTTGTTGGATTGTGCCTGATATATAGATTTTTTTTGCATCTTCTGAAGTCGCTGAAAGTCCTTGTTTTAGTATATTAGTTTTTTTTTAAATTTATTTTCAATTATCTTTGCCTAAAGAGATTTCTCTCCTTTCAAGGCTATACAAATTAATTTAATTCAACTGTTCAATTTGACTATTAACTGTTTCAATTTAATTAAGCTACAGTTGTCACATTAGTTTAACAATGGAGTATTTACAATTATGTTCTTTATACTAAATTCAAGCATTTATGATAGCCATGTTTAGCAAGTAAAAAACAATCTCAATGACCATTATTTATTTTTAAAAAAAATCATGATTGTACTATCATATGTGGTCTATTCGTCTATTAAATCTTACCCTTCAATAAACAAAAGTTTTATTACTGGATAATGTATAAGATTTATAGAGACAGTTAACATTTAAAATGCACTTTAGATTTAGACACATTTATAGCTTATTTGTTATTTCTGTAGATAATTCAGCCAAAAGTATCAGATCTATTTATTATCTTTTTATCGTAAAACTGTAATATTATCCAATTATGTTGCATACGTAGATAGATTCTGTTCTAACCATATTTCTTCTAGATTTTAATTTTTGTTTAATTTCAACTACTCTGTTCTTATTGTAGTTGTTTCGGTACCGTAAAATTATTTTATTTTTTTATGTTTTTATGCACTTGTAAGTAATCTAGTTAGAATAACCTTTTCGTGCTTAATTGCTTAATTAAATACGGTATTACAAGCTTATACTATAATATTTACAATATTTCGAGTATTTATTTATCAAATAAGTAGCTGCTATTGTCAGGAACAAAGCGTCCTTAAATATAGAATATGGCCATGTTCGTTTATTTTTGTTATCAGAATACTCTCAATTATTTTTTGTCATTTATTTTATTTCAATGACAAGAGGGTACTCTGGTCGAGATACCCAAAAAGCATTTTTTTGCTTCACCAAAAATCGAACCTGAAACCAAAACCTTTAAAAAAAAATAGAAAAAAATAGATTTCAGACGACAAAAATGTGATTGAGCGTAAAAAAATGTATGTTTTAAATTTAATGTTCTCATCGCGAATTTTTATATGTTTTGATTAATAGAATTAACAAAAATAGTCAAAATTATAAATATTTAATTATAAACTTTGAATTAAAAATTTTATTCACAAAAAAATTATATTAAGATTTTAGATAATTTATTTTCAATTATAATTCGATCACTATACCTATGTGTACCACATATACCAACCATCGGTAACCTTTTCAACCGATGGGCCAAAATAAATTTTCTGGATAAAAGCATGGGCCACAGGGGTTTAATACTTACTGTTACATTTTCAACTGTCACAAATAATTTAATTCGAAAACTCATTTTCCAAGATTTCAAAATTCGAGTTGAAAACTCATTTTCCAAGATTTGGATATAATCAGGAAAGGCACAAAAAAGCAAGTTATGTGATTCATTTTTTAAAATGTTGTTTTTAAGCAGTTTTAGTTTAATCTGATCTGATTTGAATATGCTTCATTAATCAAAATTCTTTTTATTTGAAGCTTTTGGTTTAATGAGTTCATTAAAGAACTCATGTCTATTAAGAAGGCTAAATCAAAAAATCAAATTTTGGATCCGATAATTCTAATACTTCTCTTTTGCTTTCAACCATAAATATATGTATAGCTTCTTTCAACTAAAAAAACCACATTCAACACTTTTCTTGCACTAAGCCACCTTACTTCGCAATACTAGATATCGGAACAGCCAAATTAATATGATTTGAGTTTTTTAATTAAGAATTTTATTAGTGGCGAACGAATAAAACTAATAGTAAAAATAAAAACATAATGGGCCGCATTTAAAAACCGCATTTATTTAATGGGCTGCACGTTGGCGGTGGCTGATATATACAATTGTATTAATTTTGCATTTTCATCAAATTATTTCAATTTTTCATTTATTTAAGAGAAAATTAAAAAAATTTAAATGAAAATTATTTTATATTATTTATATCTAATCCAGCTATGTATATCTGCTGTCATATCTGTATATATGTACTACAAAAATTAAACCTATATAAAAATAATATAATTTATAATAAAATTTACTCAGACAAATTAGACTAATGAGAGCTCATTCTAATTTAACAAGCATTTTTAAACATTCATTAACTATATAGTATTTAATTAAATAATTATGTTATTTTATATATTTTATTTCTCTTTCCTTTAATCATAAAATTTCATTAAACCACGTTTCATTGTTCGACAATTAAAAATTATATACATTTTCTGTAATGAATATTTAAATCATGAAATCATAATCAAATGAAACTCTATTATACTAACCTAATGTTTTGTTGTGATAAACTAAGTATACTAATAATAAAAATCATTACATTAAATTATAAAAATAGGTTAATTTTATTATACATAAATAAAAAAAAATGTATTATTAAATTATTGAAAAAATTAGTCTAGTTTAAAGGAAATCAAAAATAAATGTATTATAATTAGTTATGTATGTATATGTATGTATGTATATCACTGAATTTTAATGTAAGTAATTTAATAAAATTACTATAATATAATTTATTAATTTAATTTTTTAATATGAATTATAGTAATTAATATTTAACCATTTTCTCAGTAATACTATAAAAAGTTTAATATCTCTATTTTTGTATTAAATATGGAAGTCTAATTTCCTTTCATTAATATATATTTTTATTAATTTTTATTTTATAATAATAAAAGTATTAAAAACACACTTCACCTATTTTTTTTAGCTTGATAAAGTATAGAAACATATATATTATAATACCAATGAGATATCTATAATATTGTGTTATGTCACTCTCTCTTCACAAAAGATTATTATTATCAAATAGAACACATTGCATCAAAATTAACGGTATACAAATAACGGTATAAATAACGAATGAATACAACATGGGATTCGTCAATTATATTTTTTATAAATTTAAAAAATCGACTGAATCAGATAGTCAGGGAGACTAGATTCAATGTCAAAATGCTGACATGGTTTTTCACAGGTCATGGACCCATTTGACAAGCATCTGTTCAAGAATGATATATCGAACAAAGTATATATCATGAATATAAAAAAACATAAGTATTTATAGGAATACAGATTGCCTGATTCTGAAATTGTTGACATCAAAGCAATAATAGCGTTCATCAATACCTACAACTCTAAGATAAACGGGATCAGTACAATACATCTTCAAAATCAAAAATGTATATCAAAATACAATATAATATATGCAGACAGCACAAATCTAATACGTAAATCTGAGTCCCTAAATGAACTGGAAAACACATTAAATCATTACATGGCGATTTTCTACGATTGGTTAGACCTATGCCCTGACTGTTAAAAATACAAATTATCTCTAATAGTTAAAATTCTACATAAACACAAAAAATTATAATTAAATTGTTATCATCACCTGTTGGTTATACAGCTGAAGGTGAGCCTTAATCTATATAGTTTACAACTATATTCGAGTGTTTTAACTCTCTGCTTGTATTATAGTAATTATTGTTAATCAAAATCATCATCATCATCATCATAGTTTTCATCATTTTCATCATCATAATCATCATCATTATTATCAGTATGTCCTTTAATCTCTTTTGTGTGGGTCATAGACTTGAAGAAAGCAGTGATTTTTAAGTATACCAAAAACGTATGTGTGTAACATGTGTAACTAACAATTTTCTAGCTCTTAATATCGAATTAGAAGATCATGAAATAGAAAAAGCCTAAAAATTGATATTATATGTAATTTGAACATTTGAACATTTAATAACAAAATTAAAAAATATTAGATAGGATGAATGAAAAACTATCAAAAAACTAATTCAATCACATTTAAATGCAAATTCGAACTTCCAACTGTATAGAAGTCACTTAAGACCGCTAACAGTAGTGATTTTAATTGTTACTATAATTTTTTTTTTATATTTTTATTTAAGTAGCCTTTGAACACAATATAGGTTTTTTTTCAGGCCAGGTCCTTACATTATTTTTTTTTTTTTTATAATTGTTGCTATAATTATATTTTTAAATTACATTTTGTATATAATATGTAGATAATTGTGTTTTATTGAATTGGTGATATAGAATACACAATTATCAATTATTGAATAATATAAAAACTTATCAATTATTGAATTGGTGGTTAAATCAAGCTCAGCATATTTAATATATTAATCCTTTTTTTTTTTTACTTTTCTACCTACCCAAACAACGTTCGGATCTCAACTTTCATATTATAAATCTAATAAGAAAAATCTATACAAGATAATTTGAAAATTCTATTTAGTGACTTTTTTTTTATATTATTGTTCTATATATAATATGATACTCTATATAGAGGATAGCTAAAATTAATAATTTTAGAAAGAAAAAAGAAAATTGTCTAGAAATATTTTATATGTACACTTCAAAGTTAATAAATATAGTAACTACATACATACATACATATATATTTTCTTTGTTAATTTTAATATCATATGTACGACTATGAGTAATAATGCTCTGTAATAGCAAGTAATAGAAATTATATACAATTTTTTGTTTTTTATTTTGATGTTATTTTGTTACTAACTTACTTCTTGCTGTGTGCTACTGTTTTATTAGTTAAATGTCAGTTACAATACCTACAAAATATTCGTAGATTTATAAAAAATAAAATTTTTTTTTGAATTTAAATTTTTATTTTTTTTATTATTTTCTATTTTTGTTGCAACCAACAGCATTTCTTTCAATCTTTGTATTCAAGTTTCAGTGTACTATGATTCAGTTCAGTTAAATTTTTTTTTTTTTTGTTTATACTGAGCCAACCGTATTTTCATTTTTCTTTTTATCATTTTCTGATATTTTTGTTATTGTTTTTTTTTTTTTTTTTTTTGGATTTTATACTTGGCGTATATACATATATATACCTACATACGACGAGATTATATTTGAGCCAAAAGATTTTAGTTATATAGAAAGATACACACAAAGATTCAGTTTTGTTCGTTGTTCAACATAGAGTTTGTAACTTGTAAAGAAGTTAAAAAAGTAAAATATATAAAAAAAAAATAAAAAAAATATATAAAATAAAAATTAAAAGAAATGAGTGGTGTTGTATATCTGTATAGTAGTGTATAACGATTAATAATATTAATATAAAAGTGTTGTTACGACGGATAGTGTCTATAAATTCATAAACCTTGGCAATGAAATTTCAGTCGCATCTTGACTTTCCTTGTTGACTGAATAATTTAAACAAAAAAAAAAAAAAAGAAAATATTATTTTTAATATTATTAATTACGGATCTTAAATTCAAATTTTGTACAATATATTTTCTTTTACGTTTTTCGTTTTTTTTTTTTGTATTTTTTTATATTTGATGTGATCCTCCAGTCATTTTAAAATTGAATAAAAAAAAAAAAAGGAACAATAAAAAAAAATTAAATAGAAAAAGTAAAATAAATCTTAAGAAATCGGTATCATCAATTTGTTTTCTGTTTTTTTTATTAATTTTCTTTTTGTGATTTTTTTTTTTTGTTTTTTTATTATATACATATATACTATATTTATATGTATGTTACTATTTATACCGTTCTTGCTAAATAGACGGGAAATATCAAAAGACAAAATAAATAAATATAAAAAAAAAAAAGACAAATACTTTTTTGTTTGTTGTTTTTCTTTTTTTTTTTTTTTTAATTCTGAAACGAGAGGCGAACATTAATTGAGCTGTTTAAAAAAATAATTCAATCAGTAATCATCATTTCTACACGCAATTCTAAATTCGCAAAGTGGTGGTGCATTCATTTCATACCTCTTCAATAAATTTATTTAATATAAATTTTCATATGAGGTGATATTTTTGATCAGTGTGAAAACGATTCAATTGTAAAGTCAATCAAATTTAAGAGAATAATATTGATATAGATAATATTATACATATATAAGATATATAACAAAAAAAAAACAAATAAAATAAAATAAAAGATTGTTATTAATATTATTAACAATTAAAATAATTAAGAACATTAATATTGAAATTATATACATACCTACATATAGTATATATATATAATTCTGAGTGATATACTTAATTAAAACATTATACATTATTTTATGTTTAATAATATTTTTTTACCATTATAAATCATATAAAATAAAATAAAAAAAAAAAACAATAATAATAATAACAAACAAAAAAAAAATCTGAAAGAACGTGACAATTTCAAAATAAAAAATAAAAGAAAATTAATTTTTTCTATGAACTTTGTTTTATTTATTTTTTATCATAATAAAATTTACATACATAGATTTATCGTAGTTTTTTTTTTTTTTTTATATAATATGCGATCATAATAAATTAAAAGTGCAATCACTTTACTGAGATTTTTATTTCTTTATTTTTATTTTTATAAAAAAAAAAAACAAAAAAAAATCTTAGATACAGAGTGACTTAAAAAAAATTTATTATTAAATAAAGTGTTTTGTTTTTTTTTGTTTTTTTAAATTATAGCGAATTTTTGTGTAAAAACAAATAAATTAATTAATTAATTAATTATAAAATAATTAATAAAATACAAATATGTGGAAAGTAATTGGAATTGCAATAATTGTTTTTATTTGTGGAATAAACTGTGAAGGTATGTTATTTTATTTTTTTTATTAAACGCTTAATTAAATTTTATTACATTATGAGTTTAGATTTTAATTTTTAATTAAATAAAAAATTCTATAGATTTTTTTTTTTGTATAGTCAATTGATGAACTATAATTGAAATATAATTTTAAATTTATTTATTTGTTTAAAATTTAATAAAAATAGTATATTTATCAATTAAATGTGGTAACGTAAATGTATCCAACCCATTCCGCATAAGTACAAGCTTTTATATTTTTTTTTTTTTAAATTACAATAATTAGTATTATTTTTTAAACACAATTAAATTATTTTATTTCGATTATAATTGAATTTTTCCTAAATAAATAATTAAATATTAAGACAAACAAGTAAAATTGAATTGAACATATTTTCGCTCGAAATTTTCAATATGAGCTCACAGATATACCTAATTTCGTCTTTTGAATCTATTTACGATTTTATTAATATTAGTTTATATCTAAATATTTAGTTCGCATTTAGGACACAGTTTACTACATATTACCGACCCGTTTTTTCATACAAATTTTTATCAGAACACAAAATGTAGATGTAACAAAAAAATACATATGCGAACTTAAATATGCAAATGTAGGGCATAATTAGGTCCAAATCAGTTTGTTCAATTTAAAGTTAAAATTTTCCAACTATATCCTTATATAATGAAAAATAGTTGATTAATTTAATTAATTATTACGACATATCATTTTCCTAATTTCGTCCGGTCGATTGTAAATACTTAAATAAACTTAAATTTACGTGCCCCTCAATTTAAGTTACAATTCCCGCTCAAATACAAATTAGTAATTTCATATTATATTAAAAAGTTAAAATATTTTTTTTTTACAAATTGAAGAAAGTATATGTATTAGAATCTATTTATTAATGTATATTTTACAATTATTTGAATATAATAAATAAGTAAGCATCATAGTTTAATTATTATTGTCTTAAAAAATAAAAAAAAATCTCAACATTTGAAATAAATATTTTCACTGAAATGTCTACCTAGTTTAGTTTTCTATCAATAACTTATTTATTAATATGAAAATAAAAATGTGCATTGTTTTGCATTACAACGAGCAGATAATATTCTTTTTTTATTTAAAAAATAAATTAGAAATAAAAAAAGTGGGAGTATTGTATTTACAAAAAATAAATTGGGTGGTTTGGGTGGCATAAGGTGTGCTTGGGCGGTGATTGGTACATATACGTTATATTTAATATTTCGTAATTTTATATTTAATGTTTTGTTCATCACAACACATCAATACTTGAATTCATCATCATTAGGTATTTGTAGTGTTATACTACCTAATACACAACTATTAATTTTTGCTTTGATTTATTTTATAATTTATATATATATGTTATTAATACATCTGTGAGTTATAAGCTTAAACTTAAATTTGTTTGTTTCAAGATGTTACATTTACATAATTACATTTCATTTGAATTTCAATCAATTCATTATATCGTATTATACCTGCTGAACCTACAATAATTTTGTATAAATGCTTTTCTAGTGTTTGGGTAGTGTGTAACAGTGTACTACATGAATCCATTCATATTGTGAATATTTATGCCTGTAAAACAAAAAAAAAAAATAATTTATACCGAGTTCAGATGTGCTTATATCTTTAGGACATATTAATATTAAATCTATTAATTTCTTGACCAAAACCTTATCCATATTCAAATTCAAATTGATATTATTTTATTTAAAAATTTTTAAATCGTATAAAACGACCAATAAGTTGTTTTATTCACTTTTTGCTACCGAATGTCAATCGCATGTATTGGGTGTTGTTATAATGTGTACCGATTCCCACATAAGTATGTATCTACATGATAGAAATTTCATTTTTAAATATTTTTAAATAATTTGATTTATTATTAAGAGAACAATAAAACAAAAATTTGTCTAGGTTCGTAAGAATTGTAGGATAGTAAGATTATTGGATATATTTGGCATAAACCGTTCTTATTTCATGTATAAAAAATATTTAATGAAATTTTATTCTAGATCGCATCAACTGTGATCACTAATATTATTAACGGTGTCTTCACGTAAAGTAGGAAAATCAAATTGGAAAATTCTACATTACATAATGTCTGATTCACTGCTTCAGAACATTTGTTCGGAACACATGCGCGCACATATTTTTCTAATTAAAATTTGAATTCTATCAATTTTCAAATATGTTCGGTACATTTTTTTCACTCCGGAAAAAAAAGTTAACTTAACTTTAACTTTTGTGTTCGGAACAAATTTTTTTTGCTGTAATTTATTTAATTTTTTTGTAGCAAAAAATTAAAATTAACTTTAAAAACCAAAAATAACAAAAAAAAAATAAAAAAAAATTAACAAAGTATTCGAATGTAAAAAAGGAAACTGGTCTTGAATCGTAATATCGTGGAATAGTAGCATATTTTTGACACTAATTGTTGCCATCTATAAAAAAATTGACTTTACTAAAATATCCTGGAGCTCTCAACTTTATTGAATATTTTTGAAGTTAGTTTTATACCGTTTTAATTTTTTTTTTAATTGTATTTTTTTCTTGTTTTATTTAATTTTTTTCTTTGCAATTTGTATTTTGGAATGAGTCGTTCATGTAATATAAAATTTTCAAATTTTATTTCTCTATACGAAATTATATGATCCTAGACCATTATTTTACTTGAATATCCTTAATTCAGGAATCATAATTTATTTATTTATACTATATATAGGACTTAAGCACATTAACTTACTAATTCATATGAATAGAAAACCCGTTTTTCCATTAAAATATAGGTCATTTTAATTTTGTATTAAATATTTGTATTTGTATTTATTTCGTTCTATGCCCCACTGTTGGGGTTGCAGATCATTTAAATTTAAATTTTTTTTTTTCGTGGATTGATGGTACTTCAAAGGTACAATTTTTAAATGAATTTAAATGTTGAACTACAAAATAAATATTTTTAATTAATAAAATATTAAAATTAAAAACTTGTAAAGGTCTTGTTAAATAATAATTAATTTTTTAAAGATTTTCTAGAAAATATTTAAATTTTTTTTTTAAAATCATTTTCATTTTAACGAAATTTCAATTCAAAGTTCCATTTGTATTCTAATCTAAAATAACATTTTGTTAAAACCTTTTAATTTTTCTACATGTCTATTTTTAAATATTTTCTTGGCAGTAGAGCAAAATCCTTCAAAAAAAAATTTCCAAGGACGAAATCACCAGTAAGACAATATCTCCAAGACAAAATCCCCCCCAAAAAAAATAGCTAAATTTTTGTTTTGTATAGCCTTCTTTTTGTAGAATTGAGAAAAAATATTTATTTTGGGTAGCCACTGTTGAGATTTTTGGATGGAGATCTTAGCATGTCGCTGTTTTCTTCTGTTTACTATTGAAATTCTATTAAATATATTAATTTAAATTAGTTTTAACCTGCCTTCTAAATACATTTCTGGTCATTATCATGCATGTATGTACTTACTTATTTTTTCATTATTTATTTGTAGACAGACCTCATTTTTTTTATTACTTTTTCAATAATAAAGTTCAGTCATATATCTAAGTTATTTTTGCTATTATCTCAATAACATCATCAAATAAAACTGTTTGATATTATGTTGAGAAGATATTGCCTGCATCTTTGTCTACATTTTCTATAATTGCATGTTATTTCTATACCACATTAACATTTAAATTCGATATATTACCACTTAGCGTATAATTTTACTAATTTTGGAAATTTATTCAAATTTAAAGTACATATAATATATTTTAACCTTGTATTAAAATCTTTTCATTGATTTATATTTATTTTTGATATTTATTATTATTATTAAGTTAATAATCTTGCTCGACACTTCTAACATCGCAACAGCGGTTTAATGATATAATTTTGGTTTATAATAATGTTCTTCTACCTAACCGCGTATTGCTACTTTCCCAAAATTATTTTCATATCTTAAAATTTTCTACTCTGTATTGCCAAATTAGCATCAATGCAATGTGAAAATCAGAAAATCATTTAAAACTACATATTAACGCATTTTTTGTACTTTGTATATTGTAGTTTGTGCTGCTTATTATTTGCTATGCGTATTTGAATATTTTACGCGGTTTGGTTATTGATTTTAAGCGGGTATTCAACAGCATAACTTAAAAATAACAAATTTAAATAATAATATTTAATAAAAATATTTAATACCACAAAATTGAATTACAATCAATCAATATTGTTAACAACACATGATTTAGAATATTTCTGATAAATTCATTCAATTGTGAATTTTTAGTCATAAATCTAAGTACACAGCAGTACACACATAAAATAATTTTCCACTGCATATAATTTTCCAACTAAAATTTCGAAATGATAATAAATAAATAATAAAAAAAATAAATAATCACTATATTAAAGGTGTGATAATTAGAAATGAGGAAAGGTCATTAATAAATGGTAGTTGAATGGCATCGCTTAAGAGTAAAATTAAATTAAACTATACATACTAGCGATAATGGCTCAATAATGGCTTTTAATTGTAATAAAACAAAAAAAAAATATTTTTTTTTTAAAATAAAATTAATGGAATCGAACATAATTTTATTTTCGAATAATTTATAAATAAAAAACTCTATTTAAAAAAAATCAAAAAAATTATAAAATTAATATTATACTTAGTAATTTATTGCATGAGATAATTTTATCGCATGAAAGATTTTTATTATCAAATAAAAAATTTATTAATATAAAAATTTTCTATTCAATAATTTAACTGTATGTAACTGTTAAAATTTAACTACTTAATTAATTAATAATTGAAATATACTAATAAAGAAAAAAATTAATGAATGCCATTATGAGAAGTAACAGTTTTGAAATAACATGATGGATTGTGTATTATGTATGTCTTAACAGTTTTTATTTTGTCTTAATAATGAAATAATTAATATCTTACCTAAACATACTTAAATACAGCATTAAGCGGAATATAGGAATGCGAATTATAAAAAAATTATTGATAAAACAAATAGTAATTAAAATTATGATATAGAATTGAATTAATTTAAAGAGTTTTTTTGTTGACCCCACAATAGGGCAATTGAATTTTATTACAATTTTTTATGTGAAGTATAATCAAAAATTATATTTTATATTGATCTGTATTATTGTTTTTCTTAATGATATCACAATAATTGATATACAAAATACCATTATTAACGCAAGTAAGTCAAGTTTGAACTATATTGTAATACTTTCAAATTTACAATATTTTAAATGACGTAATTTTATTTTGTTATTTGAAATTCTTAAGATAAATTTTATTAATTACGAAAGCATTGGGTATAGGTAGATAAGTACGAGTCATACTGCCTAAGTTGGCCCTAAGTTAGACCAAGAAAGTTGTATTGTGATACATCAGAATGTATACATTTTCTTTGCGCTGATTTTACTTGTTAAAATCATTTTCCGATTTTTATAAAGCGATGGACACACTTAATTTTGACAACTTTGTGTAATATAACTTCATGAGTATATGTACATAGAAATTAGGGTTCTAGATGCACAGTTTTTCTTTACTGAACTAATGCGGGGTAGTTTCAAAACCTATAACTATTTGTATAACTATTTTATCATATTCTTCATCTTTGCAGACTTGCAGAAATCATTTGAGTGGATCCCAAGTTTTCCTGGCATGCTTATATACCTATAAGACAGTGTTCAGGGATAATCACTACGGAAGTATTATATAATTTTTTCAATGTTTTCAATTATAGATGTCGAACTATAATAATCTCGTTGCATATTTGATACAATATTTACTTCAATATTTACATCCTTAATGTGTATTAAATGTGGTGTATATAGTCGATTAAAATTAAAAATTAGAGCGTGGCCAAGCACTTTTTGGTTAATCCCTAATTTAATTTTAATTGTTAATATGTTGTACAGGCGACTAAAATTAAATTATGGATTGACTAAAAAGTTCTTGGCCAGTCCCTAACTGAACATTAATCACTTGGACATCCCCTGGACATCGCACTTCTAATCTATGTATATGATTTAAGAACTATCGTTGGAACATTATCCGAGTAAACTTTATATATATACGTATATACATATATATTATATACACAAAATATCTAATTTTAATAAATTAATAAACTTTAGTATAAATATATTTTTTGTACAAAAAAAAAAAAAAAAAAAAATAACACAAAAAAAAAGTAAAAATTACAAAAACGTGAAATTTACAAATTAAAACTCAATTAATTTTAATCTACTCTCTAAATGACACAATAAATCCTAATATCTGTTAAAAACCAATAAATTAAAATTAATCAAAGTGTTTAGGTTGGAAATTAGTATTCAATCTAATGTTTTGATCTTTGGCTTCAAATGTTTTTTTTTATTTTTTTGTTATTTTTGCATTTCATTAACATTCGATTTTTTTTTTTTTTTTTTGGCACATTTTGCTCATTCAGAAGTTGAATTTTTTTAGATTTTTTTTTTTTGTTTTTTTTTTTATTGATCTACGTTGCCAAAAAAAAAATCTTGTTAGATATTCGAAAGTTATTTAGTATTTCTATATTCAGTAGGACATCTTGTTTTATTAGCGTTTTTTTTTTTTTTGTTTTTTTGTTTTATATTTTTGCAAACATACTTTCGCTATTTATTTAAACTCATTTTATTTCAAATTTAAATAAAACTTCAAATAATATTACAAAAAAAAAAAAGCTAGCAGCCTGGAGAATATAACACTTAGAGCCAGCATATTATGTATATATATATATATATTTATATTATATACCTATATATATATTTATATTATATACCTATATATATATTTTTATTAATATTTCTAAAGATTTGAAATCTGTGTTTAAGAGGTCACCTCTTTTAATTGTTAACTTTTATATAAAAATTAAAAGAAAAAAATTCTTGTTATTTTTTTGTTGTTGTTGTTGTTGTGAAAAGTGGTCAAAAAATTTCACAATAGACTACTTCAAAAAGCAAAAAAATAAAAAATTATGAGAAGTGACAGATTTACAGTTATATTTTACACTATTCATAATATGTATATAGAGGTAAGTAAACAAAAACAGAAATTATTCTTTTTGAAAAATCATAAAGAAAAGCTTTGTTCATAGCAATTATGAGATATTAAATTAAAATGGGTAGAAGTATAATTTTAAATAAAGAGATTTAGGTATGGAAATTGAATTCTGGATTGTAACTTAGATCCTGGATTGTAAAAATCAATCAAATACGTATTATAGAGCAGCATTTCTTAACCCATGGGTCGCGACCCACTTTTGGGTCGCAATAAAATTAAAATTGGTCGATTTTTTAAGCGTAAAAATAATACTTTGAAAAGGTTGGTTTTAACAAAATTATTAAAGCCACAAAAATATAGTGAGCAAAATTATTAACAGAACAAACTTAATTATTATTAGTAAAACAAATATTGAAAACAAAATTAATTAAAAGAAATAAAATTCTATTTGGAGACTACTTTAAAACAAAATACATTTCTTCGAAAAAACCGTTTGTAAAAATTTCCACGAATTGAATAAATTTTCAAATTTTTCGTTCCTTAGTAGGCGGATAATAATATTCATGTTTAAAGAAATAATTTTATTTTATGTAGTGATTTTAGTGTAGTGTTAATTTTCTTTTAGAAACATTATAAGTACTTCTTACTAAAACTTTTGTTATTTATTATTATCATAACATAACATTAAAATATTTGTTTAACAATTGGTAAGTTTTGTGCGAGTTCAGATATTATTTTTATTTAAGTATCTGTTTTACAGTTTACCTCATATAATTTAAAAATGAATCAGAAACAAACACAACTTAACTACTTTAAAATTAAAGAAACTACACAAGATTCGACAAATGAAAATATTGATAGTACTAGTACTTCTACAAATATAAATTTAGAAATTCCTACTACTTCGACTAGACAAACTTCAAAACGGCCAAAATTGGATAAAAGTAGTTTTTATAGGTATCAAGAAAAATTTTTGAATTACGGTTTTACCTAGTATATAAAAGAAAATGAAATTGATCTACCACAATGTGTTATATGTGGAAATATATTGGCAAACGCATCTTTGAAAGACAATAAACTTTTGAGACATTTAGAAACAAATCATAATAATTACAAAGACAAATCGTTAGATTTTTTCATCAGAAAGCGCAATGAATTAAAAACCGACAAATTAAGTTTGACAAATTTTGTTACAACAGATAAAAAATCCTTAAAATGTTCATTTTTGGCAGCTTTACATATTGCTAAATCAAAAAAAGCATATACCATCGGAGAAGTATTGTTAAAACCATGCATGAAAGAATTTTGTACTGAAATGTTTGGTGAAGAATATGCTGCAAAAATTAACAATATTCCTATGTCTAACGATACCGTAAGCCGACGAATACAAGCTATTTCTAAGGACATAGAATTGCAATTAATTGGAAAATTGATACAATCACCATATTATGCAATAAAATTGGATGAATCAACGGATGTATCTAGTAATGCTATATTAATAGTTTATGTGAGGTATATTGATTTTGATTTGGAAAGTATTCAAGAAGAAGTTTTATGCTTTTTAAAATTATTAACTTTCACAACATCTGAACAAATTTTTGAAAGTATCAACACATATTTTGAAAAAAAAAATATTCCTTGGAATAAGTGCATAGGTGTTTGCACTGACGGTGTAGTTAGTCGAATACAGCAAGTTTCGCATAAAGATTTAATTAAAACTCATTGCGTTCTTCACCGAGAGCAATTGGCCACCAAAAATATGAGTGAAGATTAACATACAGTTTTAAATGAATATGTGAAAATAGTAAATCAAATACATAATAGTGCCGTAAAGACCTGTATTTTTTCGCTCATGTGTGAAGAAATGGGTTCCGAACACAAAAATTTATTGCTATATTCGCACATACGATGGCTTTCGAGGGGTAAAGTGCTCAAAAGAGTTTTCGACCTGAGAGTAGAAATAGAAATTTTTTTAAACCACCAGAAATCACAACTAACAGAACATTTCAAAAGTAATACTTGGCTTGCTAAAATTGCTTACCTGGCTGATATATTCTCATTACTTAATGAGTTAAATTTATCAATGCAAGGTACTATGATAAACCTTTTTATATTCAATAATAAGATAGAAGCCTTTATTAAAAAACTTAATATCTGGATAGATCGAACTAAAAAAGCTAAATTTGATATGTTTCCATGTTATTATCAAATTATTGAAGAAAAAATTTTAAATCAGGTGGAAATTCAAAATACAAGTTGCATAATACAAGAGCATTTAGCAAAATTGAAAGAAAAATTTCTTATTTATTTACCTTCTTCTAATGACATCCGTTTGGGTAATATGTGGATACAAAATCCGTTTTTAGAATTTGAAACCAATGTTTTATCTGCATCTGAGGAAGAAAAATTAATTGAACTATCTTGCGATAAAACACTAGAACAGCAATTTTCTATGCAAAAGAATTTGCATAAATTTTGGATACAAATACGAAGAGAATACCCGATACTGAGCGACAAAGCGATAAAAGAGCTGCTGCCTTTGGCCACTACATATTTAGCAGAAACTGGATTTTCGGCTTTAGTTGGTACCAAAAATAAATACAGAAATAGACTTGATGATGTGGATGCTACATTAAGAATAGCATTAAGTAAATCAATTGATGCAAGAATTAATAACCTGGTAAATGAATGTCAACAACAAAAAAGTCATTAATAATAAAATAAAATAACTTAAATCAATTTCTTTTATTACAAACGCTTCCTTTACATTTTTGTAAGAACCCTTGTTTATATATGCATATTTATTTAGAATGGGTCGAGTGATTTTTTTTTCATATTTTATGGGTCGCAGGGTAAAAAAGGTTGAGAAACGCTGTTATAGAAAGTACATTTTATTTTCTCTACATTTTAAAATGACTCTGTTATAGTTTTGTGACTCTGTTGCACAACATCTGACTTGAAATAATTTGATTATCTAAATTGTAATAAATAAATATGCTTGACTTAAGCTAGGAATAAGTAAATAAATAAAATTACTTATTTAAACAATTAAAAAAATAATGAAATAATAATCTTACTTGACTTGGATTACTTGAATAATGATTGTTGTGACAACTTGATTGCGACTGCTGATGTTTTCGTTATGTTGTAATAAAATGAAAAAATTAGGCCAATGTTTTGTTATAGTAGCTGCGGCTTGTGAATATAATAACTTCATGTACATAATAATATTGATATTTCATTTACCGTAACCCAGGTTGGCACCGTGAATTATTCATGCCGGGGAAAGTATGTTTTAAGTCGTACATAAGAACAAATATAAAGGTAGATGTAATAGCAATTGTTTGAGACTATCACCAACTTATCAAGCAAATATTAAATCAAGCATATTATGAGTTCGTGCTTTGATCACCGTACAAAATGTTTCATATAAATTATAATAAAAATGATATATAAAATATTTTTTTTTTAATGTACAGAAATGATTGTGTATAATATAATATATTGCCAAGCTAAAGTTTAGTCTAATTAGAAAGGTGGTATTAATACTATTTGCTACAAATTCATTTAAACAAATTTGTTCAAAATATATTATGTATAAAATATATACAATGTCATGTCATTTTCATTGGACTTCAGGATATAAATATGATGCTCTGGTTGAACATTTCGATTATAATATGTTTTAGTTTGGTATTTTTCAGGTACTCACGATTGTTCCAAGCTGCATTTGTTACTAATGTAATATCTGACTTTATTTGTAATCCTACGATTTAAAAAAACTAAAATTTAGTATAGTTTGAAACCTGAAACTGAACTTATATGCATTTACATTACGTTTCTGATTAGCAATGAATTATTATTATTATAATATACGAAATTTGACATTTTTATCTTAAAACTACATAATTTAAAATTTTATTTTTTATAAATTTAATAATAGAATATTATCATTCCATTTACTTAAATTTACTACCATTATAATGTATACACAATTCTTAATATAAGACGGACTAACTGTGCTAAACTGTGGGAATTAGAAAAATCAAAACTGTAGTATTTTTTTTTTTTTTTTAAATAGAATTATAAATTTTTTTTTTTTGAATTTCAATTTCTATATTCTATGAACCGGGTATAACTAAAATTGACCTCAATTGATCCCTCAATGTTTTTAGAATATAGGTACTTGAAACCGAAATACCAAAATTATTGTTGCTGTCACTATGAAATCCGTTTTCACGTATAATTCATATTATTGTAAAAAAAAAAAAAAATTATTTTTTTTTTTTTTTTTTTTTTTTTTTTTTTTCAAAGTGATTGCGATTTTTAATTTTATTTGTTTTTATTATTTTTTATTTGTTTTGAAAAGATTCATAAATTTCCTCACGAAATTAACTGACGACTGTCAGTAGATTTAAACTGTTAGAATCATAAAAATGTTGTATTTATATTCATTTGAAAAAAATAAAAATAAATAAAAATAAATAAAAATAAAATTATAAAAAAGTAAATAAATCCGCACGCCATTTGTTATATTAGGTCAAGAAAGCAGGAAAAAGACTTTTTTTTTGTTTTTTTTATTTTTATTTTTTTCTTATTTCAATTTTTTATGCTTTTGTTTTTCTACAGACAATTTCATGAAAAAAAAAAAAAACAAATACAAAATATAGAAACAGAAATAAATAGAGTTAACAAATAATTCGTGTTAAATATATTTACGATTATAAGCAGTTAGATGAAACTTCCTCTATGGAATTTTTAATTATTACATTTGGACCCTATAATTTTTTTTAAAAATATTTATGCTGGTATCACTGGTATGGTACATACATTTATGGTACACGTACATGGACAAATTCATGTTGATGTTGATGTGTTAATAATATGCAAACTAAAAAAAAAACCAAGAATATATCTAAATACCAAATTCAAACCCTCGTGGATGATAAAATGCTCTCAAAAAAGCAATACTGTAAACTAAACATCTACATTGTGAAATTAAACAATTTCAGAAAACTCTATGTTTTCAAGATAAATAAAAAAAATATCTTGGTGTTCTGCTCAACACCATCGCACACATAAAATATGTAATACCTATAAATATATGATGTACTGTTTACTACAGCTAAGGCAGTAGAAGAATTCACCGTGATTTGATTGAGATTAATAAGTTGGGGAAATACCGTTATTTATCATGTTTCCTAAAATGATGGTTGATTCTTTGGCATTTCACTTTAATATATTTGCGATAAAATCAGAAATTCATACTTGACAGGTATGCCCACCCGTTGTATGATCAGATTCATTTTCAAATATAGACTGTTCATTGTGAGCACAACATTGTGAGCTCCTACAAGAAGAGGGAGATACAAACGTTGCATAAATGATTAAGGAAAATACCTTTAAATTCAATATTTGAAAAAGGGCAACTCGATTTCGGATTTGGATCGTCTTCTCTACCTTTGGTTGCTTCTTCCACCGTTGTCCAATTTTTTTTTTTAATTGGGGAGTTCTATGTAAGCATACGACCTCTTAAGATCTATTGTCCAACACACTACATGCTGATGTTCTTTACCTTTCTTACTTACACCGGGGTTGGAATGAAATCATTTGTGAGGTAGGCTAGGGTTAACAATAATAACCACGTGAAGGTGAAATTAGCTTTTTCCATCATCCTGTTAATTGAAAAGAAACTCTTGGAAGATGACTACTACATCCTCCCATTTAAATTGATTGATTATTCATAATCATCATGCATTTTTGTTGCAGAAGTGAGATATGATAAGAAGCCCTTCAGCACTGAACCAAACAATTTAACAAAATCTTAGTGCATAAAATAACCGTGACTGTTGTACCAAATGCTGATAAAAATGGTTTAGTCATTACAAAAAAGGCAAATATTCAAATCGTCCAGCTAAAAATTCATTTTTAGTTACCTTTAAATCAGGCCAAGAAAGGTCATTTTAAAAAAATTGAGGAATTATTTATTATTTAATAAATATATAGATATGATCTTAAACAACATGCATTAAGGCAAGCATCAGCTATATTGAGATCACAAAGCCAAGATAGGCTAAAAAAAGCTAAAAAAGCAGAATAATTGAGAAAGAAATAATCAAAAATAGTAAGTTGGGTAGGAGAAAATGTGTTGATAAGGACAATGATGATGACATACTATTAAACTATTGAAATATTTTGAACTATCAAACTCTGTCCGATTTTTATAAGTAAATAATTTAATCATTAGCTGTGTTCTTTTCATCCGGTTCAAGCTCCATGTCAATCGTTTTATATGAAATACAATAATAACTAATAGCCCACATATTCATCTGGTTTTTATACAGGTCTCAAATATTTAGTAATGCTACTTGTCACGAGTGGCACTCGTATAGTTTTGTAATAGAAATTTTTGATAATTCAATTATCAAGTTTGCCAACCTAAAAAAATTATTCAGATAATAAACCTACATCGTTCTATAGAATTTATTAAAAACCTAGACCTTGAATCATATGAAAAGAACACAGTTATTATCATTGTCCTGCAACCAGTGGAACATAGCACAGAAATAAAGTCTTTCAATCGTCTCCTATATGTGGCTACAACCTCCACATTCCGTGTTGTGTGCTTGTTTCGACTAAGACTGCTGTTCTTCGTGTTTTTCTCGGTCATCCGACATTATATGGTAGGATTAGGATTTTATTCGAATTATATTGTTTCGTAATATTGTTGTCAGATTTCTGCAGAGTATGTCCCATCCCTTACCATGGCCTATTCCGGATTTTCAGGTCTATTTGTTTTTTAATCACAATAAGTTTTAGAAGTTGTTTCGTTCATCACAATAATACTACTTGAACTCATCAGTAGGTATTTGTAGTGTTACACTGCCTATACAACTCCTGATTTTGCTTTGATTTGATTTCATAACTTATTTATAGATGTTATTAATACGTCTGTGAGTTATAAAAATCAATCAAAAATTTTTGTAGTACTATTTATTTTTGATTAGTTTTTATAATTAATTTATTTAATTATATACCAAAAAAATAACGAATCAAACGACTTTCATCATGGTATTAGAGTAACCTGAAAAAGCAAGAAATGTCAAAAAAAATAATTATTATACTTTGTAATACAATCAGTTAATCATCATTCCACCATACTCTTCTACGTATGTTACATGAAGTGATAAGAAAAAATTAATACATATTAATTGTTTTCCGGTGAAATCATTATAAAAACGACCATCATTATATATATTATTTGTTTTTAGTACCGCATTTGCAAACGTTATATATGTAGAAAATAAAAAAAAATTAATTCACAAAATATGGGGGCGGAACTATTAAAAAAAAACTAGAGCTAAAAAAAAATGTTTAAATCCGTTATTGCTTGATTGCAACACATTAACTAACATTTACTACGCAAAAAAATTATTTTTTTATAATAATTTTATACTCCTGCTGATTAACTATAGACTTCAGTCGATCACTTATTTATTTTCTATATATATATATATTATATATATATTTTATATTATAAAGAAAGAAATCATAAAGGTTCTATAACTAACTTTATATAGAATATACAATTTATAGTTACAATATATATATACATTTAAGATGCATTTTACTATAAACAAACCTAAACAATAAGGAAAAAAATAAATGCAATATAAAAAAAAAAATTAAATATCCATTAAAGATACTCTACTGGGCATCATGTTATATAACATCAGATAAGAATATATTCGTCAATTTGTCTTAAAATCTTGAAACTGCAAATTATATAGAAAACAATTTTAATTTCATTCTATTTTTTTGTTGTTGTTGTATTTTATATGTTTTTTTTTATTTAAAGGTTTAATATGTCGTTCAGTCAGTCTCATCGTAGGATTTTTTTTATTGTTGTTTTTGTATTGTTCAAGTAAAAAATGTATAACTCTGTCGACCCGATTTTGAGGATAAAGATGACAGCAAAATATGCATCACATTTCAAAAGAATATGTGAAGTGATTGGGTTAAGTTATAGTTAAAAAACTGATGTACAAGAAATTAATATTATATTTTTGTTTGTTTGTTATTAATTCATGTTGTACGTCTTAAAACTGGGATAGGCTAAAAAAAAGTACTGAATTATGCTATTTTAATAAATATAATGTTATAACTGTAGGTATAATAATTTTTGATAATACCGGGTGTTGCAGAGCATGCATATAGTTTTTAATTTTTTTAGCGTAGAATTAGAATTCGAATTTGCATAAAAAAGTACTCTTCCCATTTGATAATCTTGATTTCGGTGAAATTCGGGTTAAAAGGATCTATTTCCGGTCCTTCCCGGTAGTTGAAAATATCACCAATCGATAGAGCACCCTTGATTTAGTTTAGTAAAAATTTTTTTTTAATCTGAAAATAATTGCTTCTTCCCTTCTTAAAAGGCTAATACGCATGCTCTGGCTGGCACCCGGTATATTTCTTAGTTTTGAAGAAACTAGGGGTTTTATTTGAATTTGTTTAGTAACCTCTGTCTTATTTCAAATTGATGGGGTTACAGGACAATAATGATGATAATTAATATCTATTCACCCAATGTGAAAAAAATAATTCTAATCCCTCTTCTGTCTATCTATTTGAAGGTACTATGAATTAATTCCCAACTCTCTAATATCCAAAACAAAAAATTTGTTCTACATTATTATTAATATTTCCTAAAATTTAACTTGGGGATTAGTTTTTTTTTTTTTTGGAATACTAGTCCGTTTTTTTTCGAGATATTTCATTCAAAGTTCATTTTCAGAGTTTGAGAATCAATTGATATTTGATTCATAATTGATTCAATTTCGAAAAACATTTTCTGGGATTCAGGTTCATTGTTTTGTTTTTAGTGGTTAGGTTACAATGAATATTTAGGATTGATTCATAATGAACTAACATCAATTTTGAGTGATTAGATATTTGAGTGAAGTAGATTAGTTTAGTTTTGATTGTGTGGATGAATGACCTGATGATTTTATAGCGGTCTATTTGACTTATAGCATTCAATTTAAATTTTAAACAAATTTAATTGGTATAACAAATAATGTTGAATAGTGTTTGTAATACCATAATATATATTTTGCAATGTCAAAAATATTATTAGTTTGTTCATTTACTTCTATCGTTTTCTCATCCCATTCCATCATTATTATTTGATTGCAAATTACATAAATTTATTGCAAAAAGATATGAAAAAATCTTCCCTAGAAAATGTACATATTTACTTATTATCACTAGCATATATGACATCACTGGTCATGCAAACAAGATTGGAATTCCTTTTAACAGTTTTACTTTGCCATTATTGCAGCTGCGATGATGTAAACAAGAAATAAACTCTTGACGAACACTTCTTTTGTCACTGCTCCAGTCTTAGCTGATTCCAAATACCAGACTCTAGATAAAGCCTTCTCAAACAAAAAAGGGGTTCATCTAATTAAGTAAAATTTTTTTGATCTAATTAAATTTTTCAATCGCGCAGATTAAATTTAATACTAAATATTAGCGCTAATTATGAAAATCGGTGGAAACCCATACGTGGTGTAGTGGTGTTGTGGCAGCAATGGATTGCTGTGACTGCCACTCCATTTTAAATTAAACTTGAACTAAAATATTGCAAAGTATAAACTAAAAAAAAAAAAATAACAAGAACAAATATTAAATATTTTTTCAGAAGCAGCTCACTTCTTACCTAACAAACCCACAACGCCTAAGCGTCGAAGCAATAACGGATTGATACTAATCAACGCACCCGATACTAACTGATTTTTCAGAAGTCTTTTTTACATATTCACTTCCTATCTACTAACCTACAATGCCTAAGCGTCGAAGCTGCCCAGTTTTTTGATAAGCTTTAGACTAGTAAAAAACTGGGCAGTACAGTTTCGACCAATAGACTAATCTTGATAAGAAAATAATTAAAAAGAATAAAAAATTATTGATGTATTGATGTATGATTAAATTAAGTACATTTCATAAGCAAATGACAGAAAATGAAAAAAAATTAAATAAAACACTACAATTGCCCCACATTTGAAAGTAAAAAAGGTCACAGAACCGACAAAACAACCAATATTGTATACATTTCTTTACAATTGGTTTTCATAAAATAATAAATAAATAATTTTATTTCTTATTCTTCTTTTTTTTTGTATTATACAGGCATAGTTGATTTATTTTCTTTATATCTCTACACATTTTAATTAAAAATCAAATTGCAATTTAAAATTATTACTAAATATAAAAATAATTAATTCAAATTAAAATAAAAATTAAAATAAAAAATAATAAAAATTAATTTGTTAATGTTGAAACACACTTGAGCACCATTTCTGTAAATGTTGACTGACAACTAGCTTTGAGCCTATATAACGATGGTGATAACGTCCATACCCACACCATCCTTTTTGAAAAATTATAATGACCTGTAGTAGTTGTATAGTGTAGTGCTAGTGGTTATATGTGGTCATCTTAACTACTAACTAATTAAAATTTTTGGAACAATGACAATAATATTCATAGCCAAAGCACCATTTAGAAAATTATAATAACCTACTTGATTGTATAGGGGTTATAATGTCATCTTAATTACTAATCAGAAAGAACCTTGCTCGACTCCCGCTCAGGGCATGGATATTTAATTGAATTTTTATATTTAATATTCATAAAATAATTAAATTATATAAAATTTGTTGAGAAGCATCAGTTTGAGTACTTATCTTGTTTATATACTTTTAAGATTTGGAGGCAGACTTGTATCATCACATTTTTTAAACTAGACAAGTATGTCCAGCAGAACAGAGTTGAAAAAGTGATGTAATAATTCCAGTTTAGCGACAACAGAATTGAATTTGATGGAAATAAATTTTTCATTTACAGAGGATTCTGACTGATGTGTTCACCTTCATGACTTGGACCAGCCTGAATAGAATTTTTTAAGTTATTTTCCAATTTTTGAAAGTTGTTATTTAGAGTCTTAGAACCTTCAGTTTCAAGATGGCATCAGAAATATTATAGTCGCAATTACATTTTGATAAGGCTTAAAATATTGTTGTTCAAGGATTCAAATGCTTTGACAGTCTATCTTGGAAAGCGTTAGAATTGATACTTGATAGTATATCAGATTAATTTTAGTGACCAAACCAGTTTTAACGTTGTCAAAATCGGTGATAAAATAGTGATAACGCGATAAAATGATAAAAAAGTGATAAAAATTTAAGTAAAATGAAACTGTACTATTTAAGCAGGCCTACAGTTCCTGACGACAATTATATTCTAACAATCATCCACTGTTAGTTAGTTGATATACCAAAACAAAAAAAAATACATACTTAAATACTTGAAAAACATTACACGTTCCACATTATGTAGTACAATTTGCTGTACCTCGTACCAGTCGCACTTAATGTATAAAAAAAGTAATTCTATCTGAGTTACTGACATAGAACATAAAAAAATAAAAAAAATTAAATAAAATTAAAAAATTAGTAATTTCTAACTAGCCATTAATACTAAATACAAGTTCAAGAGATCTCTACAATAAAAAAAAAAACATTTATTAAATACAATAATTATTAGTTCCACAAAGGAAATTTAAAATTTTTCCTTTACATTTCTTTCTCTCAATTAAGATTAAATTTCAATATAAAAAAATTTTTTTTTAAATGCACACATAATTCATCATCAACTCTATCTAAAAGTATACTATAGATACAAATGCACGTATAATATGCAGAATAATATACTCTCTTTTTAACTTATATCAAAAGTATCAAGTGACAGTTTGTTTTTTTGTTTGTTTGTTCTTATTTTTTTTTTTTTACTTAAGATAAATTACACACGACTTCAAAGTTTATTACATAGAAAATATCATATTTACTGAAACTATTATACTTATGGGTGTTATGAATATGCCTTTGAAAAATGAAAAATATCTAGACAATTATTTTAATTGAATTGAATTTTGTATTGAATAAAATTCGATATTTTTATATTTTTTTTACCGAGTCCAACACCGGGGTATTTATAAGAGAATATTTAAATTGAAATTCAATTTTAATTTAATTTTTTTTTTTTTGTTTTATTCTTTTTAATTTAAATTAAGTTGTCTAGTATTACAATTTATAAAATACTATTTGAGTAATTAATTTAGATTATAATATAACAAAATATGTACATGTATATATATATGTATATAATATATATATATATATGTAAAATAGAATCTTAAAAAGAGCTAAATTGATGTGATTTAATTAAAATTGTGACAAATTCATAAATAATTTTAATTTAACTGAAAATTACTGCTGGTGCTGGTGGTGGTGATTCAAATAAAAAAAAAAAATAATAATAATAAAATAAAAAAAAAAAAGTGAGGTTACTAAACTCAATTTGCATATTGTATTTATATATATATATTTTTGTTTTTGTAATTGATTAAAGAAAATAAAATTCAATTAAAAGTGCATGACTTCATTTATTGTAAAATTGAATACATATATTTTATTATGTAATTTAAGTGTTAACAGTTACAAACAAAAAAAAACAAAAAAAAAAAACCAAACAAAAAATACATACATTTTTTTTTTATTGATTTTTGAATAATTTTAAAAATTGAATCATTGCTGGACTATTATTATTTTCGTACATTGAACTCTCTGGAATTTTAAGTACATATATATATATATATATACATTTCTATTTGAATTATTTTGTAATAAAAGTGACGATGAATCAAACTTATATATAGAAGATAGATAATATATGTGTTATATTTATGAATTATATATAAACAGGACGTTTCCGGAATATTACCTGTCTCTAAGCTCTAAGGAAGGTCATAAAATATCATCAAACCATAGATACAAGATTTGCATGATTAAACCATAAATGCAGTAAATATATTTGGGTTTATTATCAATCGGTCCTCAATAATAATTCATAAACATTTATTAGTAATGACCAGTTGTAAAAAACCCAAATATATTTACACAAATAGTTTTACTTATATCTGATGGTATGTGCTTGACTGTATAGTTTTATAATATAAAATTAATTCATCATCATCATCTTATAGCACTACAGCTCTGTGTGACATTTAGTTTTTTTTTATTTTATTTTCAGTAGTTTAAATGATATAGATATTTAAAAGGAGACGTAGCGAAACTAAATATTATTTCAAAATTATTTAATTTTCAATTAGAAATTTCATTTTAAAACTTCACTTCATTTATAAGTATAAACCTACTTCGTAACATACAAAAACTTTAATTATTTAAACTTTATTAATAATTCTTTTTCTCATCAGAGTTATATTAAATTTTTAATAAATATTTAATAATAAATTATTATGTTTGCGGTTGTTGTCTATGATAAATCAATAAAAAAAAAAAATTATATAGTATAGTGTCCAGAATGAATTGAAATGATAATGAAAACAATTTATAATGAAATATTGAATACATAAGATTTTTTATCAAACTGCAGGCTTAGGAGCAGGCTTAATTACGTACTTAATTTATTAAACGAATTGGAACGAGAGTTTTCTTTTGTATAAAATTTTACTATTTTAAGAATAATTAATAGAAAATTCAGTTAATAGCATCAATGCTCTGAATGGGATTTTATTCTATGATTTTCTGGTTAAAGTAGATGACATAACCACTATACACCATGTAAGTATGCAGTTTGTTTTCAATTTTGGATTTGTATGGAATATTAGTTTCATTTTTAACATTGTCTGTCCATCTATTTGTTGGTATTTCTCTACTACGATTACTATCGGGCTTTCTATTTAGTAACTACTTGTTTTTTATTTTCGTGTATTTTAAACTTATTTATCCATCTTAGCTTAGTCTTCACTTACTTACTTACTTCATTTTTCTAATTAGATTATATTGAGCTAGCTGTATTTGCCTTGCTTCTAATGACATTATAGCTTAGCTAGATTATTGAGATTAATGATATACTAATACTCTAATTGTTGACCCGAATATTTTCTACCGAGAATTCTGTCTTCATTCGTTGAATTCAGCGTTGTTGTTTCTAATTACATACTCTTCATTCTTTAGTATTTTTGGGCCGAATATTTTTCGTAGAAATTTTGTCTTCATTCTTAATCATATTATTAAAGTCGCTGTTGCTTACTACTAACTATACATACTCATAATTATCTAATTTTTTTGGTCGAATAAAATATTCTGTCAAATATGCGTTAACTGCTGATTCCATATGTACATTTATATAGTCTATATCTCTCATCGATATGTCATTATTAGTCATATCATAGTTTTATATATTGTCATTTTGGCTTTTCTTGATATTAGCTTGGATTATGTAACAACAAATTTTATTTGCATAGTATAGCTACTATTTACCCACCTGAATTCTGTTATGAATATGCATACTATTATCATTTCTTATTGTTGCTTCAAGGTATATAATATGTATGTACAGTTGTAACTCCTTCAAAGTTGCATTGATTGTTATATTCTGAGTATTTTTTATTGTTCTCATTTTTTGATATTTATACAGGTATTTTGTTTTGTCTTCGCTAATTTTTAAGCCTATTTATTTTGTCTTGGATTCTAGTTCTGCCATATATTGGAAATTTTTTGCCATGATTATACCACAAATTATTAATAATATTAATTTGTGATTACACATTATATACTATATATATATATATCATCCGCAACTGCAATTATTTGGATTGTCATATTCAATTTCATTTCTAATTTTCCTATTGTGTAATGTTGGATTAAGTATGAATTATAATGACTTTGTTGTTTTGTTTTTTTACTTTGTTAAAAATATTTATAAATTACAATTTACTTTGCAGTAACATTTTTGTTGTACCCAATTTCAGTCATTGAATTTTTCTAACTCATTATTTTTATTTCTTCAATTTCACGAGTATTTGATGATTTTGATAAGTACCATAAACTTTTGATTGGAAAATATTGTTTTTTGTTTTTTTAAATCATATAGATACTTCTAAATACATAATTATAATATTTCGAGTATCTATTGAAGTCTAATTTCTAACAGTAATATTGAAAAACAAAAAAAAATAAAAAATCAATGGACTTTTGTGATGTCTTCAAGCATTTAAACACTTAGAATAAAACAATAAAAAAAAAAATACATTCAAGTGCAATTGAAATTTAGAGTATGTTTATATCTATATATATATATATATATGTATCCTACAATTGCTGGAGAAAGTTTAAATTTTTTCTTTGTGATTTAATTTTTCTAAATAATTTTCTAAAATGTGTAATAAACAAAGAAAAATATTGAAATTTTAGATTTCTTTTTATTTCAACTCACTCTCTTTCAAATAAACAAAAAAAAAACTATTTTTGATAATTCTGTGTTACAAAAAAAAAAAAAATAAAAAAAAAGACATAACAACAACTTAACAATTTCTCATATTTCTTGTGTCTTATTATATGGAAAATTATAATACTTTTATGAATATTTTCAATTTAAATTATCCAATTTTGTTATTATAATTTTGTTTTCCAATTATTTAATATATAGTAAGTATATTGACATACAAATTGAAATTATTAAATTTACAATGTATATATACATATATATATATATATAAATATAAGACATGTTAGCTATTTAATAATATCCCATATCGCGTATTATATGACCGATCAACATGCCATTAATAGTAATTAAGGAATTATTAAGAGAAAATCAAATTGAATGAATGATAGATAGATATAGTTCTTCAATCAATTACAAGTAAATTGTATATATAAAATAACATAAAATACAATATTACAATAAAAAATAAAAAATAAAAAAAAACAACAAAAATTTGAAAAGTTTTTCACCTCTAAAAGGATGTGAAAAAATTTTAAAAATTTTCATTTGGAATTTAACTATGGTATTATTACATATATATATATGGAATGATGAAGAGAGTTTAAAAATGCCAATAAAATAGTTTACATGATATTTAAACACTGACATGATTTTTTGTAAATATATATATAAGTATATATATACAAATTTTTACAAATTCAATTAATATATTAATAGAAATTTATACAAAATGACTTTGAATCATCTCAATTTTCTCAATTGAATAAATGCGCTAAAAAAGTCATTTAAGGTTTGATAGAATTCAAAAATGTCAAATAATTTGACAATAATCCAATATTGATTTTCAGGTATTTCATAATCAATCAATATGGATTTTTCTATTTTTATATGTACAGTGTACAAGTATATTTGAAATTTTTGAATTTAAATTGATTGGATCGATTTTCATGTTTTTAGTGAAATTTATGAAGTCATATTTGTTTTTTTTTTTTCTAAATTTTGCAATTTTCCGTCATGTGTCAAATTTATTTAATATTTTTGAAAATTAGTACATACTGTAAGTAAATGTAGTTATTATATATACATTCTACTTTTTTCAGTATTACCTATTCTACCATTTTTTATCAAATTATTTTTATTTTATTTATTTATATCGCAAAGAGCTCGTTGTTAGCTCGTACAGAGTGTGTAATTCAGTTAAATTTCCATATATAGCAACTTCAAAATAATAAATTATTATGTTTGTATTTATTTGTAAAAAAATTATTTTTATTTATTTAATTATATTTAAATAAAAAAAAAATTAAAATAAATAACAGTATTTACAATTTTGTATTTTGGTTTTTCTTTGTTGATTTTCATATAATTTACCTATAGTGGTTCCACGTGAGAGTCATGTTGCAATACATTTAAAAATTTTCTTCGGATTTATAAATTCATATAACAGTCAAAATTTCAACCAATCAAGACTTGACAGCCGTATTTAAGTATTACAGCCGTATTAAGTTAAATTTATAAGTTTTCTAAATGTCTGTTCATACAGGTAGAAATTTAGAAGAAGCAACAAAATTTGCTTGTGAGGGGTAAATTTTGGTAAGGGGGGTAAACAAATCTACCAATATTTAAAATTTCTGGTAGATTTTTGACGTTTTTTTTTTTTATTTGAAAATACATGTCAGTGTCAACATTTTTTTTTTTTAGACAAAGTGAGAGGAAATTGTTGTTGTGATGTTCGGACCGAATATTGATCAAATAAAAAAATTATAAATTATACAAATAATATTGTTGGATTGACATTAAAATAATAGTAAAAATTTATTTATTTATTTTTTTGTCAATAATTTCATTTTAGGCCACCTTGATATATCAATAATCTGACACTGACAGCATCAATAGCAGAAATCTACAAGTTTTTTTATCGTGTGAACATAGATTTCTGCAGCAGATCTGCTGTAGATTTCTGCCTCTTTTTTAGATTGCCTTTTTAAATTTTCTGTAGTGATGTAGTGAAAAAATATCAAAAGTTATCAAAAATAAGAAAATAAGTATGAAATAAAATAAAATATAAATTTTAGTACACATATAACAATTGAATTAGTTGTTTATTTACTAACAAACAAGATAATATAATTAAAATAATATTTAAAATTAAATCTTCTAATTCAATATACATTTTATAAATAAACTTAAAAAATTGGTTAAAAAAGCCTCGAAACCAATTTTTGCTTCGTTAAAATAAATTTTTATTTATATGAAAAATCTTCGTAAATCTTCGTTTTTCCACACAAATAAAATCTTTTTTTAACGAAGCAAAAATTAGTCTCGGGGCTTTCTTCGTTTTTCCATACACATAAGATCTTTTTTTAACGAAGCAAAAATTAGTTCCGAGCCATTTTAAATATAGAGGCATTGTTTTATTATATAAATCTTATAATAGAACAATAATTACTGATTGATTCTGAAATTTTGACAGTTTCGGATTTAATTCGAACAGAAAATCCATTTTCATTCCACATTTTTACTGTGCTAATTTGATATTTCGTACAAAACAAATAAAACGGTGCAAAATTAAAAATAAAACTATAAATAGTAATCAGACGAATGTATGTAGTATGTATGCATGTAAATGTATACCCATATATGTATGTATATAATAACGTTTTTTAAAAATATTTAAAAGAAAAAAAAAATAATTTTTAAATATAACTGAAAAGTTAAGTACTTAAATTTTAAAATTTCAATTCTAAGATTTTGTTTTATTTGTTCTAATAAAGTATAGGGTCCATACTGGCCTAAGTGTGTCAGCGTACTGTCGGCAGCCACTACTACCTACTTAAGCTTTGTTTTAAATATTTTTAAAAATATTATTATAGATTATGTAAATATATGTTTGTATATTTATTGTTTTTTTTGGTCCGATCCTAGGTGTAGTGCAATACTACTGGCTTAAATATAAATAAATTTAAATACATTCTATGGGTATCCAATTGCAATTTGCAAGACACACAGATTTCACTATTTGAAACTTTGAAGATTTTTCATATTTACTTCTCTTTTGTCCCTTTATTTACATTTATATTTATATCAATACCCCACCTACGTCACAAATTGTTAAAAAATGTTTTAATATTACAAAATAAAAATGAAAATTATAATACCTGATGATTATCTGAACGAATTTTACATTCCAGGTCTACTCAAATGTTGACAGAATTAATGATGAATTTTTTTCTTTTTTATTTTTTTCTTAATTGTACATTATTATGGTCATGAGAAATATCTCAATTATATTTTAAAAACTTAATTTTATGTGTTTTTAAAGTTCATTTATAAAGAAAGTATATTAAAAAAAAATATATATATATTTTTTAAATTTCTCTCCAGATTTTTAATTACATTTTGTATGCAAATGCACGAATAACATTTACAAAAGCAACAAAAAAAAAAATAAATAAAATAAAATAAAAACAATAAAATTGTTTTTGAGAAATTAACACCTCTTTACTAATTATATATGTTCGCATTTAATAATTAGTGTTAACATTTTATGCTGAAAAATATAATCACTACATTTTAAATGAATGTACATGAAATTTTGACATTTAATCCAAGAATTTATTAGGTTTATGGTACAAAAAAAAAACAAAAACACAAAAATCTGAATTCCTCATATGAACTATATGTAGCCTTCTTGCTGTTATATCAGGTATGGATGAATCGGTGGGACTTTAAGAATTTTTTTAGGGTTAGAAGAGACATTCCAGTCTTTGTATTTTAATAAGCTTGGCACATGCTTTGGTCTTTTTTTATTTTTGCCTACCATACAAATGTCGCGTAAGTTATTATAGGTCTTTTTATAGACTTGTGGAATCATACAGTCATTTGTGGAGATAATCCCAATGTTCTGGCAAACATATTTTGTCCTGTTAGCTTTTTTGTTTATGTAATCTGTGTGAGGATTTCATTATAGTTTACAGGCAAGTATTATTTCTAAGGTATTTTATTTCCTTTGTCATTTCGATAGCAACTCCATCCAGTAAAGAGTTTTATTAGATCGCTAAAAAGGATGTTATTAATTTTGTGTGAATTAATGTCTAGACCCACATATAGGTACATATCATCAATGATAAATGATTATTTGTTTTCCAAATTAGCTTAAAACCACCTTTTAAAGATTTTTAATTTCAGCAAGATGCTGCTACATGCCACACATTGATCTAAACAATTAGTTTATTGAAAGACAAATTACATAACAGCATTATTTCGTATTGCATTGATCTCAAAGATCGTGCAATTTAACGCTATTATATTATTTCCTATTGGCATATTTCAAGTCACTGGTTTATGATAAATCAGCTTCAATTAACGGTTCAAATTATTTTCTAATCAGCATCAGCTTATAATTCGGGATAGGTATAGATAATATATTGAACAATCCTTTAGGGAATGGATACTCACTGCTATTTAAATTAATATAAACTAATTTGCAAATGTATACAAGTAAAATAGCCAACTGTTCGGGATTGGAATATAAAAATGGAAAAAAGAATTAAGAAAATTAGTTAGTCACAACCAGTGATGAATGTATAGAAATATCGATATTTGCAATCAAATATTCAAAATTATTAGTGAAGGGACACCTACTGGCAACAATTAAACTATTTAATCAACTTATAGCTTTGAAAATCAACAAAATTTATCTTATTTCGGAAACAAAGCTAGAATTGCTTAAAAAAGCAGTACTATATAGACTGTAGTACTTAACTTAGTACTAAATTTTAACTAATCGAATACAATTTATTAGAGATAGTCGTGGAAATGGACTGCAGATTATTTTTAAACATTAAATGTTATAAAATAATATTTTTAAAAAAAATAAAGTGGCATTAAAACTTATAAGTATGTATTTTGTTCAAATTTAAAATTTTATCACTGATGTATAACAAGAATCATTTTTTAGTATAGTGCAATAAGTGCATGCTTCCATTAATTGTACGTGCATATTGCATATAAATTCTTGTACCCAAGAGTAAGTCTCTACACTCTACTTCACTACAAATCATTTTAAAATTACACAATAAAATAAATAAATTTTATTGAACAATACTATAAATGAAATATATATAGAGTGATCATGTAGAACAAAAATTTTGACGTTTATACAGTAGAACCAACATAAAATCACATCAAAATTTTGCTATTCGTCCTTTTTAACAAAAATACATAAAAAATATTGAACTAACATTTTTAATTTTATGAAGGCTAAACTGTATAGCTTTTAAATATTTCCTTTATGACAATACTGAAATACTGCCCCTTTATACTTTTTAACACCGGTGAGCAGAAAAAGTGAAAGAACCAAATTAACATAAAAGCAATCAGTGGGAAATTTTTTAAATAATATTTCTTACATAATAGAATAACTTTTTTATATTCAAAACACATAACATAATACATATAATGCTATATATATATATATATATATATATATATATATATACTTTTATATAATATTATACTGAATATTATTAAATGCATACATTTTTATATTTTGAATAGATAACAAAAAATACTAAATTATAATTATTAAATTTTATTGAGATTTTAATTAGACAACTTTTAAAAAATATAATTTTGAGGTTTTAATTTTTGTAAAGAAAAATAAATTTTTTAAATACTATCATTAAGTATACAAATTTTAGCTTTCACAATTGTTTTATTTTATAGATAAAAAAAATTTAATTTTTTAGTTTTTAGTTTAATTGAAAATTAAAAACACAAAAAATTAAGTACAAAAATAACTAAAAAAAAATGTGAAATAAAACGTGTAAAAGTACATAAAAACATGGCTGAGAAATTCAAATAATAATAAAAAGTAATTAAATTATAATATACCCGGTTCTAAGTGCATTGCATTCGAATCGAATAATTGCAATATATTAACCCTTGTGTGAACAGTTTTTTTTTTTTTAAATTAAAATTTGAAACTTTTTGTTAAATGTTTCATTAAATTTAATTAAAATTAAATAAAGACTAAAACTCTAGGTATTTTTCATTAATTTTATTAAATATCTTAATCGATTTCGGTTATTCCATCATCATCAGAAGACTGATGGTGTAATAACCTAAGTCAATTAAGTATTAAGATACTGAGTTTTAATCTTTATTAATAATGCTTCACCCAGAGCCATATTCTACACTCCAGCATACAGCATATTCTATAAAATATATAAATTTAATTAATATTATAAGTCTTTGTCATAAAAATTGATGTGTGATCGTTTAAAATATTGCTAAACATTTTTATTGTTTTGCACCAGTCTTCTATAACTACTTTTTTTTCATCAAATCAAGCTAAAAACAATTAATTGGATTTTGATATATTGATGACCTATTTATAATTCTAAATTCATTTAAATTATTTTGATAATTAAAATAAATATAAATTTGCTTTTAACATTTTATTAAATTCAACAAATTTACAAATTGTAATTAAAATGTCTGTTATTTCTACATTATTTACCAATGAGCAATGAGCACTAGGCTAATCTCTATCGTTTTGTATACACTCGTTAAAGGAATAAAATTTGAAAATAATTTTAATTTTATTTTTTTTTTTAATTGAATTATAATAAATGATCACATTCTATTCATTCTATTACACACAATCTGACACACATATTATACTAAGTACTTAAATATTGTATGTCCGTAAACTAATCAAGATAGTCAAAATGTCAGAATAAATTTTAATATACGTGATTTACATGATTGTAAAATTTCCAAGTATTTTTTATATTAAAAATAAATAAATTTCTTTAATTTAAAAAATATATGTATATAGCTATACATTTAAAATAATTTTTTACTTTATTATTTTTTTGTATTATTGCGAAAATTATTTGGCATCAAACTGAAAGAAATGAAAGAAGAAGAAAAAATAAATTTGTATTGAAGCATTTTTAAGGTATCACCACAATCACCTTATGAGTTAATCTAAATTGATTGTTCAAGTATAATCTTTTTGAATTAAAAAATAATTTTTCTTTTTTTAACATATATGTATGTATATATATATGTATATAGTACAGATATAAGGTGTGTTTATTAGAGTCGTGTCCATGTCATGACTATATAATTGACATGTAAATTTTGTAAATTAAAATTAAAATAAGTGAGAGCAAAAAAATGTTTTTTTATCGTATTTAGTATATATATATACATCACATACTAACTATTATTGAATACGAAATTTTAATTAAAGAATCTGATTGCGAGGAAAATATTTATCAATAAGGATTTAATTTTTTTGTTACTAAAATTAAAATTTGTGATCAGTGCAAAACTCAATAATAATCATTGTAAAGTATAAGCAAGAATTCAACTTCTTCATAATGTCAGTAAAATATTGTTGAGCATAATTATTAAAATATATATATATATATATATATATATATATATATATATATAAAATATATTCCATTCTAAAATATTTGAATTGAATTTATTAGAGGTCATTTAACTTTTTTATAGGTCACTTAACTATCTCATACATAAACTGTTTAACTAACAGCTTATCAAAACCAAGGTGGAGAAGACCGAAATTCAATTTATATGTGTATATATATATAGTGCCATCAAAAGAAAAATATATCTGATTACATTTATTTTATCCAACTATGAATATAAAGGTCCAGTCACGTAGTTGGGGTTTTTTCCTGTTCGGATGTAACCTTGCGATTTTTACAATATAATATTTGTACATTGTACAGATTAATAACTAAATTATCAGACGTAGGATAGTTTGTTCAATTAATAGTTTTTTTAAGCTTTATTTATATTATATATATATATATATATATATATATATATAAACCTACACATCTATCGTCTTGTCAAATATATATATATAAACATTTTCCGCGCTATGCCCCACGGATGGGGTTACAGGATAATGATGATATATATATATAAATTTATAAATTGTAATTCAAGTGTCAGTTCAAGTCCCCTGGGAGATAAAATTCGTCTATTCTACAAGGTGATAGATATAGGTGATGCAAGCGACACTAAGTAGAATGGAAACAGTAGAGTATAGAAAATTGTGTACTTTGTGAAAAAAAAATGATTATTGAAAATACAGTCTCTCACACCAGTCTCTCAGAAGTACAATATCTGAGCTGTGTCGCCGACACACTATATACATCCAAGTAGAGTGAAGAAATATGCAAAAATATATTATTAAATTCATTACAAAAACATTACAGATTTTGTTAATGTAAAATTCGATTATCAACTCTGTAAATCCATCTGTGATGAAATGATGCTGACATACTGTTCAAATATAGTTAAACAGTTTAATTTTTGATTGTTATATGTAAAATCGAATACTGTATTGCATTAGACTATTAGAGTGTAAGAGAACTATACTTAATTCTAGCCCTTAGTTGTTACATTCCTAATGGGATTTAACTTAAAGATAATTTTTCTAAAGTTACATTTCATTTAAACAACAGTTTGTACTTTCCAAATTTCTTGTTCCAGTTTGTACATCCCAGTTCGACTATACATATACACGCATCATAGGTTCAGTATAACTGATTAAATGACTGATTACATTATAACATAATTAACTTAATTGACTGATATACATTCGAATTGACACCACTGAATACCATTGCTTTCATTTTCACCCATAATACACTAGTCATTATCTAGAGGCTATATAATAATTTATAAAATCTAATTTTATTTAAAATTACTTATTTTACAATTATATACATTTATATACACATATATATATATATATATATATTATCAGTTTATATTTTAAATTGTTATTAATATTACAAGATAATAAAATTAATTAATATACGTATTCATTAAATTTAAATGCATGTATATATATAATATAATATATTGTTATGAATTTAATTAAATCGTTAAATAATACATATATACATTTTTTTTTATCAAATATCTGCATATCAAAGGAATTTTCAATTAATTTCTTGTTTTATTTTATTTTATTTATTATTTTTTTTCTAAAATTAACGATTTGATAATATTCAATTAAATCTAAAATCTAAAGTCATTGAACTCATAGTTTAAAACTTGTAATAAAATCACATAAAGAATTTCAAATTAAAATTAAAATTTCTTTTTAAATGAACCTACATCCACTACATATATACATATATAAGTATACATAGGTTACCCAAAATATTTTAACTTTCGATTTCTAAAGATAAAAAAATAACAAAAAATGAAAAAAAAAAAACGTGATCACCTTTTTGAATACCACTTTAATATTACAACGTTATCCATGCATCAAGTATTTTAAAAAGAAAACTTGTTGATTAAGAAATTTCGATTTCAAATTTTCAATTTTTAATATCACACTATGCTTAGGTACATGTATATATATAATAGATAGTATAGTTGTAGGCCTCTCTTCTAAAAATATCGCAATAAATAATCTATGAATTTGAAATTGGTTTTGGTTTTTTTTTTTTTTTGTTTTCTTATTTTATTATGCCCGCTTCATTGAATGTAGGCAATTACCGATAAATTTTTTTTGTTTATTTTCTTTTACTATAATTCACTTTTATTTTTATTTTTTTAATTTTTTTTGTTTTTTTTCTTTATTTCATAGATTCACCAATTCGTATTATAACAGTAAAATTCAATCAAAATTCACCACATTTTGATGAAATTGATACTGCGCCGGATACACCTAATATTGATTATAATGATGAGATATTATCATCAATAACATCATTGGGTGCTACAACATTACAACCGTTAACTGTAACAACAATAATACCAACAACACCAACAACATTAGTTAATATAGATGGAATAGATAGTACAGGTACAGGTACTGGTACTGCTGCTGGTGGTACTGTTATTACAGATTTTACTAATATAAAATTACAAAATTTAAATGATACTACAAATGGTAATGATAATAATAATAATAATGGTGTTGTTGGATTAAGACAAAATCGTGCTTCAAATAGTAATTGTCCTAGATCATGTCCACCAGCAACAACACCACCTGAACCAGTATGTGGAAGTGATGGTTTAATTTATGCAAATCTATGTGAAATGAAAAAACGTACATGCTCAAGAATACCAGTTAATCAAGTCAAGGTGAATTTTTATTATATAGGTATATATAGGTATATATAAGTAAAGTAAATATAAGTACAAGTACAGTAAGTATAAGAGTTCATCAAATATGGGATTGATAGAGTTATATTTTTTTATATTTATATACCTATATGTATATGCATGTACATACATATATATATAATAAGTCAGTAGAGTTAATTTGAAGTATGTATAGAAAATTATAATTGGGTGTAAGAAAATAATATTCACATCATTAATGTCACAAATTAAATTTATATTGTAAAAGTTGGAGTTAGTGATAGAAATGTGATAGAAAGTAGAAGTAAATTATAAGTTAATATACAAAATTTTTACTTATAATGCATTAATAATTATTAGACTTTATTAGAGGAGTTATTTATTACTGTGTCTAGTATTATGTTCGTACATACATGTATATATTATTTCTAAATATCGTACATAAATAGAAGTACTTGGAAATTTAATTTTTATATGAAAAAAAAAAACATTTTTGTTTTTGTTGTTTTTGTTTTTATTTTTTTATTGATCAAAAGAAAAGTTTTTCTTAACAATTTTAATTCCATAACCGATTATAAAAATGGGGAAAATTTTTTTCCTATTACTGCCAAGTAAAAGTTTTTGTTTTTTTTTATATTATAGTTTTTCTTATAAAGAGCAGGGAAAATTTTTTTTTGTTAATTTAATTTGAAATGATTTCTTTTTTTATGATAATTTTTTTTTTTTGTTGTTTTGTAGTTTTTTTGTTTTTAGTTTCACATTAAATTTAAAGATAATTTCTGGGAAATTTTTATAAGATATATATTTTTAGTTAATAATGTATTAATTTTTTAATAAAAAAAAAAAAATTTATTTACATATACATAAATAATAAATATATACCTAGGTATTATTATTTTTTTTATCTAATGAAAGTTATCAAAAGACTTAGAAGAGAAACTTGATTTTAAAATCGTGGGCATATTTATTACTTATAATAATTGTACTCATAATTTTTTGTTATTATCCTAATTACAGATTATGTGGGTAGCTGTAGGTTATATTATTAATTATTATTATAAAGCATATGTTGCAGAACTTGTACCCATCTAATATACATAATACGTCCAGTTAAAAAATTGTAAAAACAATAGTTTATGATATTTTAGACCACTTATTTTTGTTTCTAGGAAATGAATCAAATTTCATTTTCATTTAATTTTTTTATTTATTTGTTTATTTATTTGCAATATATATATTTATTTTAAATCTTAGTTCTTCTTCTCTCTTAAAATCTACTAATAGTTTTATTTTTCATTATTTTTTCTTTTTGTTTTGAAATATGATGGTGCACATTTGAAATTGGTATTACAAGTGATAAAAGGATAAATATTAAAAGCTCTAACTATATGTTTTACTAATTTTAATTAATAGCCTTATTTGATTTCTGTTATTACACAATTATGAGTAGACTGTCTTCTGATTGATATTAATTTAAACAAATGAAAAATATTATTAATAAAATCGAAATAGTTATGAAAATTGTATTTCTGCACAAAATAGCTTGAATTTTTATTACATAGTATCGTACATAAATATACCAAACATTTTCGAAAAAAATATAGTTAAGCATATAGGTAAATAAAATTAGCTGTTGGCTTAAGCTTAAGTTTTCTAGAAAATTAAATATTAAATTAAGTACTTTTCAAAGGAATAAAATTCAAATCCCTTTTTTAATACCTCAAATATATCCTATGGCCTTGGCCTGTAGATTAAAATATTAATATTAGACTTAAAAAAAAAAAATTTGAATCTATAATGAATAAAATAAAAAAAATATATTATTTGAAATTTACAGGAAGATAAAGAAGGATGTGAAAGAGCAAAAGGATCTGAATGTAAACATCGTTGTCCAACAGAAAAAGATTTAGTTTGTGGTTCTGATGGTCGAACATATTTAAATCGGTAACTAAAATCACAATTTCTATATTATTTATTTATTTCTATAAATTTAACATTCTATTTACATTATTAGGTGTATGTTAAGAGTACAAGCATGTCGTGTTGGTGCTTCAGCACTTATTTTATCACATGTTGGACCATGTACAAATACAAGTGCAATTAGAGAATCATGTCCAGTAAATTGTGATAGTGCTCCAAGAGATGGACCTGTATGTGCATCTGATGGTAATTTATTGTTTTATTTTTATTTTTTATATACATACTCATTATTCAAAATTAAATATAATTTTTATTTATTACATCCATACATATATATATATATATATATATATATATATATAGGAAACGTATATAATTCAACATGTGAAATGAAACTTTTAACATGCGGTCAAGGTGTTGTTAAAACAAACCGCAAACATTGTCAAAGTACAAGAATGTGTCGTGAATCATGTTGGCGTGTAGCAAGACCTACATGTGGTTCTGATGGTCGTTTATATGCCAGTCCATGTAAAATGAGATCATCAAATTGTGGTAAACATATATTTGAAGTACCATTATCATATTGTATGTCACAAGAGCAACGTACATCAAATGATGAAAAATTAGATTGTCCAACAGAATGTGCAAAAAATGATACACAATATGTATGTGGTAGTGATGGTAATGTATATACATCATTATGTGAATTAAAAATGTTAAATTGTGGATCATATCGTAAGGCAATACGTAAAGTTAGTATGGATAAATGTAAAAATCGTTTGAATCGTTGTAAACAATTGCCAACATGTAAAGAATTTAATAAATTATTTGGTGGTATGTTCTCATCAAAACAAAATGATAAATTTTGTGGTACAGATGCCAAAGTGTATAGTAGTGAATGTGAATTAGCGCATGCAACATGTTTACGTGGTGTACAATTGGCACATGTCGGTGAATGTTCAAATATTAAAGGTAAAGAAAAAGATTGTGGTGATCGTTGTACATCAGCTGAAGTTGAAAGTGGACCAATTTGTGGTTCAGATTTAAATACATATCCATCAATGTGTGAATTTAAAAGACGTACATGCGAATCACATGTTGTTCCAATTAATTTAAAACATTGCTTATTAACACAATATTGTAATGCAGATTGTGATGCACAACCATCAAATTTTGTTTGCGGTTCTGATTTACAATTTTATAAAAATGAATGTCATATGAAACAAAAGAATTGTGGTCGTCATGTTTATGTTGTACCAATTGATCGTTGTTTGGGTGCATTTTCATTTAAAGGATGTGCAAGAATATGTCCAAAAGAATTTGAACCAGTTTGTGGTACCGACACTAAAACCTATACAAATCTTTGTTTTTTAAATTTAGAAAGTTGCCGAACTAGAAATTTAGTACGATTACAATATTATGGATCGTGTGGAAAACCAGAAGAACCAATGCAAAATTATTTATATTAGATTATAATTTTTATTATTATTATTATTATTTTTTTTTTTTTAATATATATATATATATATATATTTATATAAAAATAATAATTTAAGATCATTTTTTTTTAATTACTATTTATTTATTATTATTTTTTTTTTGTATAGTTTTTATTTTATTCTTATTTTTATTTTCTGTAGTAATTATTAGTTTTACGTTATTGTATTTATTAGATTGAAAAAAAAAAAAAAAATGAGAAAAAAAAAGAATGAAAATTTGATAGATAAAATTTTAGTGAGCTTATATTTATTTGTTTTATAAATAAAGACCTAATAAAAATACTTACATATATATTAAAAATATAAAATAAAAATTAATGAGTTTTAATTTGAGTTTAACTTTATAATTTTAATGGCATTTAATTTTAATAACGATCTGATGTCTTCTAGATTAAAAGTGGATATAAATAGAAATTCTATTTCTGCCTGTTTAAAAACAACTTCCAATTTTCATATTTTGTAATCCTTGGTATAATAAAATTTTTTTATTACATATTTTGTCACACTGTATCTGAAATAACAAAAATGAAGAAATATTAATATTTTTATTATACGAGTATGCACATTACATACACATATACTTCTTGCTTTCAACCGATTAATTACCTAAAGCCAATTTATATTACCAGCCCTACCAGTGTCTTGTATTTAAACGTATAAAAATAATTATTATAAAAAATTATTTATTATATATATGTTATATATATTTATAATATATATATATATATAATATATTAATAATATGTATATATGTATGCACTTAATTTAATAATAAAAATTTAGATCATAATAGGTTCCCTAAAATACCCTATTCTAATATTTCATATCTAATATTTTATATGCTATGGCTCCAATTGTTTATGTAGTAATGTGAAAAATAACACTTTTAAGATAGACAAGTAGGATTGAAAAGGCACACTAGGTGGCGTAGTAGGTAGAGCGCCTACCTTTCAACCGAAAGGTCGCAGATTCGATTTCCAATGAAGCAAAAAAATGCTTTATTGCTTTTTCGACCTGGTCTGTCCTACTCTCTCTCTGTCATTGGAATAAAATAAATGACAAAAAGTAATTGAGAATATAATCTGGTAAAAAATTAAATAAAATGAAACTATTCTATTTAAGAAGACTTAGTTCCTGACCATAGCAGTATTTTTCCACATTTAATGATTATCTACTCGTCGCCAGTAATTTGTTAAATAAATACTCGACATATTGTAGATAATGTAGTGTACAATTGCAGTACCGTAGTTAATTAGGATTTTTAGATCCGGGTTAGTTTTTACCAATAAGACTTTATAACCTGACCCACAGCACCACAACTGCAATGTTAGGTGTCACTTACAAAATAAGGAAGGCAAAACATTGATAAGAACAGAATCTGAATCTCTTTATTGTTGTTATTTCATTTTAGCAAGCTTAAAGATCAGTTCTATTTTTAAATTGGACTTGTTTAATCTAATCTATTTATATCTGCCATTGGTAAGAACAATCTACCGTGGTTCGTGGTGTAATAAAAGATGTACTTTCAGCCAGGCTCATTTCTTAATCTAATCCACTTCTATTCAATATAATTACATACCTACATGTTTTATATCTATGCTAATAAATAACTGCTAATTGTAGTACCATTGCATTCAGTGTCAGACAAAAAAATTTGATTCTAAACTCCAGGAAATGAGAATGGCTTAATTATTAACACTTTAATTTAGTTTTTGTGCACCTTTTTTTCTCATTTTATTTTATTTATAAAATTCTTAGAATAATGTCTTTCTAATGTAATTATAATTTAATTGTAATGTTAATTTTAATGTTAAAATTAAAAAGATATCTGTTAATGGATTTTATCCTAAGATAAATAGGGACATTAAATAAGTATTGTAGACATTTTAAAATAGTAATTTTTAGTTATATCTTTCAAAAAAAAAATAGATTTATTGCATATTTTCTAATCTACTAATTATGCAGTTTACGAATACCTTTATACCACTTTTACCATGGCAAAGGCAAATACATTACATTTACAATACAATACAACTACAACATGGTATAAGGACTAATTGGTCTTTATACCTTACATACAATTTAAATTTTTTTTTGAAAAAGACGATATTAGTCCATTTTCTTTTATCGATAAGTTTATTTATACTTTTCAATTTAACCGATTACCGTTTCAAAGCTTCTGTTATTTTTATGAATCAGCTGACAGCTGTTGACATTCGAATTAGAAAAAGAAAAAGAAATGACAAATACAACTTGTCAGTAGTCTTGTCACAAATATTTTTTTATAAATTAAATGGTTTTTATTTAACAAATAAATTATTTCAAATCATCACTATATTTGTTTTTCTTTTAATTTTAAAATTAAAACAAATAATTCACAATGGCTTCTTTGGACAATACATTAAAAATCGGGAATAAGTTAGAAAAAGTAAAGTTAAAATTTTAATTTTAAAAACAACTTTAAATTTACATGTAACTTTCCAAATTTTAGGAAACTTCCAATTTTTCAATTTTAAAAGATAGAGTTGATAAATATCATGATTTAACTAAAAATATGTCATCAATTCTAACAACATTTGAGAATCGATTAGCAAGATTAGAAGAAACAATTTTACCGGTTTATAGTCAAACTGAACACTTACAAAAACGGCAACAAAGTGGGTGAAATTTTTATGTTTAATCTTTTTATTTTGTTTTATATCCAAAAAAAAAATTTTTTATTATTATTATTTTAGATCTTGATTCTACATTACAGGGTCTTGAAACAGTTTTATCTCATTATGATGCCTCACAAGAGGTGTGCGTTTTAATTCATAGAGGACCCAATGAAGGTAATATAACATCATTCTTACAAGCATTGGATCGACTTAAAATTGCAATGAATTACTTTTTGGAAAATAATTCTCAAAGTGTTGAACTTGAAAATGTTACCAGTCTTTTTAATACTGGTTGTGAAAGCTTAAATAATTATTATAAATTAATGTTGAAAAAACATAGCAGTCCATTAAAACCAGTTGATTTACTTGATTTAATTTATATGGATGAAGATTCATCAAATGAGGATTGTTCATCGATAAAGCAATTATCGCCAAATACAAGAGAAGAACTTCGTGTGATTTCATTTTGGTTAGAACAAAATTTACGCAAAGAATTTATTGAAATATATTCTGATGAAAGAAGTGATGTAGTTTTTCGATCATTACAAAATCTAAAAGATCATCAAAAAAGTGGTAGCTGGGGTAATGAACCAATTAGAAAACATGTTGGTAGAATAGAAACTAAAAAAACAACATCTTCCAGATTACAACATATGTACATATATATATATACAATCTTATCAATCTTAGATTAAAATAAATTTTTTAATTTGAATATTTTTTTTAGATTTGAGAAAAAAGCAAGTAAAATGCTTTCAACGATTGAACAATCAACAGGAATTACACTTAAAAAGAATTCATCATATTCCGAACATCTTAATGTTGAGGATAATATTGATGGTGATCAAGAATTAGATAAATATTTGGTCCTTCTTTTAGGTCTTCAAAGACTTTTAGTATGGGAAAGAACATTATTAAATGATATTATTCCACAAACAAAACATACTGAAGTATTTTCAAAATTGGCTTATAATTCTATTGAATTAGTGGTTAAAGATGCAGAAGTAAATAATGGAATTAAAAAATGTTTTGTTAAGAAATAAACTTTATTTTCAAATTGTAGGTAATCACAAATCGTGTTATACGTAATATTGCAAAAAAAGAATGGACTTCAGTTTTAGGAATATTTTCTGCATTGAAAAGAGTAATTATTTTGCAACCAGATATTGATCGAACATGTGATTTACATCAAAAAGAACAACTTCGTAAAGTTTTGAATAAACTTCAGCAAACTGTAAAATTGAAAAAAAAAATTTTTTTAATCATAATTTCTATTATTATTCTTTTTTTAGGGTAATAAAGCTTTAGAACAGTTTTTGGAAGTAGTAAAAGGTGATTCAGGTACCAATTTAGTTGGAATGAGTACAAGTGCTTATTCTGGTGGCTATTCAAATGTACCAAAAGATGCAACCGTTCATGAATTAACTTCAAATACTATTTGGTTTATTGAAAATTTATTAGAACATTATGATGTGGTTGGTGAAATATTCGAGGGGGATGTATTATATGCTAGCCAACTTGATACCATTTTAATGAAAAAATCGTTAACGCATGAAGAGAAAAATAAAGCATTACTTGCTATCTATATAAGTAATTAAATATTTTATTAATATATTAATTGTATTAAATTTATGTATTAAATTTATATATGTATATATATTTTTAGAGAAAGTTCTGTCAGAGCTTAACTTAACAATAATTGCAAAATGTGAATATTATAGCGATTCTGCTACAAAATATTTGTTTCGATTAAACAATATATTTTATATATTAAAATCTCTTCAAAGATCAAATTTAATGGATTTAGTTATATTGGCATCACCGGACTGTGAAAGAAATTATTTAGATATAATTAATGAATTAAAAATTTCCTATCAAAAATCATGGTCGAAACTCTTAACTGATATCGCTTTAGAAGAACTGCCAAGAGCAATAAATGGAAAAGTAAAAGATAAAGAAAGGCAAATATTGAAAGATAGATTTTCGGTTAGTTTAGTTTGTTTAGCATTTTACCTTTAAAATTTTACCTATAAAAATAATCTATTTTTTAGAATTTCAATAAAGATTTAGAAGAAACTTGCAAAACACAACGAGGCATTTCAATTCCAGATATTAGTTTACGTGAAGGTTTAAAACGTGATAATATTGAACACATTCTACCAAAATATAATCAGTTTTATGAAACGTTAGTATTATAAAATAAAATTCAAAATTTGATATAAATAAAGTTTGTTTTATAAAATTTTTAGATACGCAGATGTTCAATTTAGTAAAAATCCGGAGAAATACGTAAAATATAAACCACATGAAGTTCATTCTATGCTAAATAAACTATTTGATGATTCAATTATATAAAAAACAAAAAAGTTATATTTATGTAATAAGATGATATGTATTTAAATATGTATTTAAAAATTGTATTAATTTTTTAATAGATTTTTATTATAAAAATATCAAATACATTATTTATGCGCTGAAAAATTAATCAAAATTTTATTTTTTATTGTAATTTCATCTATAAAATTTATAAAATAAGTTAAGTAAATAGTAAATATATGATAATATATATAATTATGTATGTATTTTTTGTTTTATGCTTTATTTGAATACAAAAAACACAAAAGAAAAACAATGTATTTTTTTTAACAAATTCAACATTATAATTGATAATATATTCTAAATAGCTATGAAAATATTTTATATATATATTTTTTAATAATTAACAGCCTTTCAGACTGGGTTACTAATAAACATTTACTTCATTCAATCTTAGATTCACACATTTAAAATTTACAAAAATTATGAGATACAAATATGTTTTTTGTTTTAAAGAATATTCTTACAAATCAGTTATTTTAGGGTAAATATAATTAGAATCATTTAAAATGTAAAAAAAAAAAAAACTAAGAAATAATGTATAATTAGAATATAAATATGTTAACTTTATCAGCCTGTCATGTGAATTTAATATAATAGAAAGGCTACAAAGACAATTTTATAATCATATAATAATAAAAATTGTATAAAATTTAATTATTGACTTGCTTTTAGCAACAAAAAATGGTATATTGTTTTAAAATTAACCTAAATTTTTTTTATTTAAAAAGTATTAATTTACAAACAAAAAAAAAAATTTTAATTACGTCATTCTCTTAGTGTTATTAAAAAATTGATAACATAATTTTGTTTAAACTTTATCTTTTAGATACTCTATTTAAAAAAATAAAAATAAAAAATAACCGTTTAAAACGATTTTATATTATTACCTATACCACGAGATGGAAGACTATGTGTTTTAACTGTAGCTTGTGAATGAGCTACAGCTATACTAAGGCACTGCACCCATTCTTCAGCACTTTTTTCATCTTTTGGTTTTAAAATTAATGTCTGATCACCAGTAAATATTTCGAATGCTTTAGGAATATTCCTTGCACCTCTTGAAACTTTTACTGAACGTATTTGATTTACATCAATACTTTCACCACCACTCTACAAATTAGAAAAATTGATTTTTTTTTTTTTTTGAATAAAATTGAAATAATTTCATTAATTTACCGATCCTTTACACGATAAATGTGCTCCAGATAATGTAAAATATCTTGTTCTCCAACGTCGAAATAATCGCCATTTACCTTTTTTCTCTTTTAATTGTCCTTCAATCATTGGTTGATTATTTCCATGTAAGAAAGCTGCACGATCAGGATGATTACAAAGGAAACAACCCCATTGATATTCTAATTCATTAGCATTAGGTTTTGATTTATCTGTTCTCATTACTTCAAACACATCAAGAAATCCAGAATGTCGTAATTCATTTACCAAATGTTCTCGATCCTAAAAACAAAAATAAAAAATATTATAACTTTATCAATTTTTATATAAGAAATAAAATTACAAACCTTTACTGAAGGAAAATGACTTGTTACCAATTCGGTGAAAGTTGGATTTTCACATTTAAGTAATTGCCAAAGATTTTTTAAATTGCTTATACCCGGTTCTCTTGTACTAAGTACACATTTTTCTTTAACCTAAATAAATATATTTAAATTTTAACAAAATATATCCAATAAATTTTTTTATAATCTTACATAATTTCTAACTTGAAAATCTAAAAACATTAAATGAATCCAGGTTTTCGGATTTTTTGTCCGCATAGTAAAGCATGAAGTTCGTTGTGAATAAAGGCAATGTGGCCCACGAATTTGACATGCAAAATGTAATTTGGCAATTTTTTTACTTCTTCTTTCTATAATTATTGTAAAAATATTGCTAATTAATATTAATATTGTTCATTTGTTATAAATAATTTAATATTAAAATTACCTTCTAATGTACATTTTGTTGGAGGTGGTAAAACATGTGATGAGTCATCCATATATTTTTTAATTGAATGGAAATTCTTTTCACAAAATTGTTGCACTGGATCTCTCATTATTTGATATGGTTCAAATGTACTCATTCTTTGATTTATAATACTACTGTTAGCATTTAATAATGTAACACTTGTATTATCATTACGTCTAGTTACATTTGTTGTAGGTCCAGTAACAACTACCTCCTAATAAAAGTAAATATACTGTAAATTTTGTTTGTTTTTGTTTTTTTTTTTTTAAATTATTACAGAATTAACTGGGAAAGATGTTATTGATTTTTGCATAGCACTAATAGTTGGTGTTGTTGAAACTGACCCACTTGATTGATTTAAGTGATCTAATAAAGTAATTGGTCCTTGTGAATGAACACCACCCGAAGTTACAGTAACACCGCCAGAAGTAATTTTTGTTGTTGATGGTATTCCCAATGTAAATATATACTATAAATAATTAGAGATGTTTTAAAAATAATAAACAAACTTTAAATGTAACATTTTACATTATTAGAAGGTATCGAAGTATTAGCTTGTTGTTGTGCAACATTTCCACTTGAATGTCCATTATTAATTTGTTGTGATGAACTTAATCTATCTATACTTTTGTGTAATCCTCCTACAGATCCACCTGAAATGAATAAAATTTGCAAATATATAATAATTTTACAAAAACGATATATTTACCATGCAGTCTTGTCATACTTCTATGTGTATTACTGGAGTGATGTAATTTTCCAGTACTTCTAGAATCCCCTAATTTAACACGTCTTGTATAACCCGTATGTGTTGTTGTTGTTGTTGTTGTTGTTGCTGTTGTAACCGAAGTTGGTGGTATTGGTGCTGGTACTGTAATTGCAGATACAGCCGTATTTTGACTATTATTAGTACTAATTGTAACTACATGATTTCTTGAAATTGAATTTGAAGTTATACTATTTATTCCAGTTGAAGGTGTTAAATTTGTTGTAGTTGCTGTTTTAATTGCAATTGAATTAGGTGCTATTGATAAAGGTGGTTTAGATATTGTGCTAATTGTAGATGATGTAACAATTGTAGTAGGTGAATTTAAATTTACTATTGTTACACCACCAGATGTTTTATTAGCTATTTCAGTTGTTGACAATTGCTGACTAAAATTAAATTGTATAAGATTAATTTTATTTGTATTAAAATTATAATTGTTCAAGTACCTTAAAGTATTCTTTTGTCTTATACAAGACAGTACTTTGTCACTAAATAGTACTGGATATGTTGAACAGAGTTTTGTCGCTTCTTGCATTAATATAGTTTGAGTTGTGCGATCTGCATGCGGTAAATTTTCAAGAACAAAATCTAATGCCACTTGTGCTTTCTCCTTTAAAATTAAAATTATTTAAAATATGTATTTAAATAACTTATATAATATGTAAATAATCAATTTAAGTACCTTATTAACTTTACCAGATGTTGATAATATTTGTGCAGCTAAAGCGATTGTTGGATTTTCCTTGGCAGCTAGTTTAATATTATCAAAATAACTTAAAATTAAATTGGGTCTATTTTCTGCAAACTTAAGTAAAACTGACATTGTAGCTAATGTTATTGTTGTATCTTTTAATAAATCTAATAAATCCGTTAAACTTGATTCTAAAACCTAAAAATATATGTATTATTATTTAATGGATAAACATAATTTGAATACATGTAAGTATTTTATTTTAAAATATTAACTTACAGTCGGTTTCTTTTGAGCTATTAATGTAAATAGTTGTAATAAAGCCAATTTTTCAGTAGTTTCACAATGTGGTAATAAACCTACTAATAGTGATGCATTCATTGAAATTTTGTCTGGAGAAACTTCATAAAGTTGGGGTAGTACTTTAGAAAGTCCATAATTACCTAAAATAAAAATTTATATTATTTTTGATAAATAAAAAATTGAATTGTTAAATTCGTTTAACCAGCTATAATTGAATCCATTATTAAGCTCACATGTGGACATAATAAATGAGAGTATTCAATAGCAGCCAATGATAAATATATAGCTAAATTTTTAGATAATTCTTTATTTCCTTTCGGAAGAAACTTAACAGCAATTGGTAAAAATATTTTCATCACATCTTTTTTGTCTTTATTTTGTTTATAATTGATTTTGTAATCCTAAAAATAAATATACAAAAAATAAAAAAAATAAAAACTGATGATATTGCAAAATGTAATTTTATAGATTTTTACCAGAAGTATACTAGATATAATATCAGCTGAGATCTTGGCATGTGGTGGATCTTCTTTACTAGATCCTTTAGGTTTTAAATTATAATGCAAACATATTTCTAGAATACCACCAAGAGATGAACAAAATCTAAAATAAAATATTTATTTTTATAATATTAAAATAAATTTTAAATTCAATTACCTTTCTACTGTATTGGTTTCTCGAATACATGATAAAACTCTTGATATACATATTTCAACAACTGATTGATCATTTGTATTTTGCAAATAATCAGGCTGTGATATTATTAGTTCTATTTCGTTTAACTAAAAATAGATTACAATAAAAAAAAAAACATGTATTAAAATGTATAAAATTCAAAAAAATATATTATAAATATATATGTATGCTATAAAACATATATAAAAAAAACAATTACCACACTATTAATGTCATTAACTATATCACCATCTGGTATTGAAAATAATTCACCAGCTCTAGATAAATCTCTCTTAGATAAAACTTTAGTAAATAATTCATGCATTTTTTTGTCCACAACAAGAAAGTCTTCTTATATTTTTTTTTTTTTGTTAATTTTGCTTCTTTCTTTTACTATTTTCTTAACTGTTTAAATCTTCTTCTATTTAACAACTCTCGTAATTTTAATTTAATTTTTTTTATTATTTATCTTCACATTGGAATTTGCAATAGTTAGAATTTTATCTATGTACATCGAAATAATATATGAATTTCTTTAATTATTTAAAAAAATTTAATTTTCGTTATTTTTTTTTTAACTATCATAAAACCATTATTGAATGTTGTCTATTGAGATAACGATGATGAAGAGGTTTAGAGCAAGAGCATTTAATATCAGAGCTAATTGTTAACAAAAAGAAAAAAAATTATATAAAAAATATATTATGTTATGTACATCATAGGTAATTATATAAAATGTAAATACTTAAAATAAAAATAATATTAAAATATTTAAGAATTTACAAAATAAAAAAAAATAAACTTACTCTTGACTTATGTATGTAAAATTCATTTGCTCCAATTTAAAAGGGATTCTTCATTCTAGTTGACTGAATTTTTTTTAAGAAATTTTTTATTGGTAGGCTGCTTTATGGTGCCTTTACAGAGGGGTCTACAAATTTAAAGCTTGTATAAGTATATAAATAAAAATAAAAATTGGATCAAGTTTTTTTATTTTCTAAGAAATACAATTCCTATGTTTTTAAGACAATCATTTTCACTATTAAAATTGGAAACTATGTACTTATGTTTGTACCAAAACCTACAGTAATTTTATTATTATTGTAGATTTCGGTTTGTACATAAATTTTTTATATATATGTACTTCACATTCAAAATAAAAGTTCGAAAGTTTTAAAAGCATTTTGTTTTTGTATCAATCTAATTTTAATTACGGATTATCCGAAGTGGATTGTAACAAAAAAAAATAAAAAAAAAAATGACAAAACAAGAACAATATGAAATAGCTAACCATCTAAAAGGATTAAATAATTGTAAACTCAGTAAAATTTAAAGAATTTTGCAATACTCATCAAATTTTTTGAATATTTCCAACATTTTTACATGGATTAAACTTTATCAAAGAATTTAGCTTAGACATTTTTTTAAATTTATATTAGAAATGTGTTTTTTTGCTTTACTCACCTTTATAAATAAAAGTGTTTAAGAAATTTCATCAATTTTTTTTTATTGTTGTTTTTTGAATAAATATTAAATTATTTTATAATTTTTTTTTTATTTGATACATATTACAATTTATAATTTAAATATAAAACAAAAAATAAAAAAACTTAAACATGAAGCTACATATCAAGTTTAATCATTTAGAGTGGAACCTTTTATTTACTACCACATCATAAGAAAATTAAAGAACAGAAACGATTTAAAAAAAAAAAACAAAACAAAAAACGAAAAAATTATTACCAAATCTCGTAAAACTTGATTTTATTTTGCAATTTTTTTTTTCTAGATATATAACTAGCTTTGATTTTTCAATTCATTACATACTCACTACATATTGATTTTTAGTTTATTGTAACTATTTTTTTTTTTAAATAATTATAGTACGTAGAGCTATTCCATCAATTCCATCCATTTACAAACTATATAACTATGCAACCAAAACATAAAAAAAAAAAAAGATTGACTGGTTCTATCTGTTTGTAACGGTAATTTTAATAGTAGTGAAGTGATACCAAATATTTAAAGAGCGATACGGCTATGGGTATGGTATGGAATGGATGGAAGAGACTATACGTAAAACTTGTTTTATTTTTCTTTCTGCAGTTTGATTTTTTTTTGTTTTTTATCTTTTTTATTTTTGTTCTTTTTATTTTTCATTCAATATTATTAATAGCCAACTAGGTACATCGTACATATATATGAAAATATATAAATTACACAAATGTATGGTTATTGGTTACTCTATAGTCGGTAGTATTGGATTGTCATAATAGTTTTAATAGAAAGTTGACAGGTGGGTTTGTCTGTTGTCTACTAGATTCATAAAAAAAAGGTTCCGATGAATGGTAATGATAGAAAATATTTACATATATACATATGTATTTTTATATACATAACACTTTTATAAGATTTTTTTTTGTTAACATTTAACAGGTAAACGAATGCATAAATAAACTTTAAATTTTCAAAATATATATAATTTAATGTTTCTAATATTTAATAGTTAGTTTAATTACTTAAAAATCATATAATAAATTTCTTGAACATAAATATTATACAATAAATAGAAATAAAAAAAAAAAACAAAAAAAATTATCACGATCGCGAAAACTTCTTCATTATTTTTGTCGGACAGGTAAAAATGAACTAAGACTTACCGTGCTGAATAAGAATATTTGACAGTGAAAAAAAATAATAAGAAAATATTTTTAGGCCTGCCGGACATGCAAAATAATACTTTTTTTTAAAAGTATTTATTGATTAAAAGTATTTAATGTAGTAAAGTAAATTTAAAAAGTTTTATTGGTTGGAAATAATTTATTTAATATTTTAAAATATTAAATCAAAAATTTAATAAATTTAAATATTATTAAACATAATTTTAATAAAATTATATACTTTTTTATTATTGTTTGAGAAAGCAAAACTTCTATTAGACATTTTCAATTAATCTGTGTAATCATTGATTTAGTAATATAATCAATCATTATTAAATAATTTAAATTCTTGTATGTAATTTTTAAAGTAAAAAATTGAAAATTCTAATTTTATAAACAAATGTTATTTTCCAATTAATTGTATTTCACTTTCAAATTATTGTGAATGAATATGATTATGAAAATTAAAATTGATAAAACGAAACGACAATATGATTTTTAACGTGACGTCAAATGTCAGTTTTTGTTATTATTTACAAAATTAAAAGCTCATTTTGCTGTAAACAAAAAAAATAAGTTTTTATTTAACATTTTTCATACGTAAACGTAAACAGTACATGATAAAAAGTAAAAAAAAAAAAAAAAAAATTAGTATAATAGCTTTTTCAATAGGCTTACAATTTTACATTTTTAAACCTGATTCATATTCATAATTAAGGTGGGGTAAACAAAATAAATCGAAAATACGAATTTCACTTTATATGTAATATGAATCTCCCACCAAAATTTCTTCTAAAATATCTTTTTGAAATTATCCACATACATTAATAAATAAACAAATAAAAAAAAAAAATAGAGAAAAAAAAAATGAATTGAATTGGTGTGTCAAACCTTAATCAAATTTCACGATTTCACTTTGATAGTTTTTTTAAAAATCGAACAAAAAAAATAATTTTTAAAAAGTTAAAGCAAAAAATGTTCTCAAAAATTATATTTTCATCGAAAAATTATGTTAGATACTACAATTTATCAAGAAGAATCATACCAGCAATTTATAATACTTCAAGCAATGATTTAATAAATAGAAAACTTTCTAGCACAAATTCATTTAATGCAATCAAAAGAGTAAAAATTAATTCCATAATTAATTTTTTATTTTACATAAATACAATATTTAATATAAAATTTATTTTTAGGCTGCTGTTCCAAAACATGATTGGAATCGAGCAGTTAGTGAAGCTGAAAGAATTGTTGGATATCCAACATCATTTCTAAGCTTAAGATGGCTTCTTAGTGATGAAATTGCTAATGTTGCTTTACATTTGAGAAAATTAGTTGGCAGTAATCATCCTTTACTTAAAACTGCAAAGTAAAGTTTTAAATATTAAAAAAAAAAAAAAAAAAAAAAAAAACAATACCAACCAATATTATTAAAATTTAATACATTTTAGATATTTACTTTACAATGGTAAAAATACAATGCAAGCTTGGGGATTAATTGTTTTACTAATTTCTAAAGCTGCTGGACATGCTCCATCGATTCCAGATATGGAACAAGATAAAAGTGCTGGTGTTCTTCATTCTCAAAGAGCTTTAGCTGAAGTTACCGAAATGGTTAGAATTTCTCATTTGGTTCACAATGTAAGAGTTTTTTTTTTTTTATAAAATAAATATGTTTTATTTAAAGAAATAAATTTGTATAAAATATAGAGTTTAGTAAATCTTCATAAAAGTGAAGAATTTCGACAAGATTTATCTATTTTGGAAGATATGACATTTGGAAATAAAATTGCTTTACTTGGTGGTGATTATTTATTAGCACATTCTTGTGCTGAACTTGCCAGACTACGTAATCAAGAACTTGTAGAGTTAATTTCATCTGCTGTTCGAGATTTTACTGAAGCTGAATTTATTGGTGAAAGAGATAATCAAAATAATCCATTACCATCAAAACCCTTAAAAAAAGGTCAACCATCACAAATTAATATGGATTATGATATATCTGAAGATATTGTGGAAACTGATTGCTTAATACCATTAGATGTTGAAAGTGCAATGGGTATTCCAGAAAAGGAATGGGCTCTCAGACATATTTTAAATGCTGGTAGTTTACTTGGAAAAAGTTGTCAAGGTGCCTTAAAATTAGCTGGACTGCCAGAAAATTTTCAAAAACATGCATATTTATTTGGAAAACATCTTTCATTAGCATGGCAAGCTTGTCTTGATGCTGAACCTTTTCAACAAAACAATCTTCCTATTGGTTAGTTATTATAAATTTTATTTGTATTTTGTATGTATTTTATTTTAGTTAATTTTTTTTTTTTTCCTAGATGGTACATTCAGTTTAGTAAGTGCACCTATTTTATTTCATTTGGAAGAAGACGCATCTCTATATGATGAAATTGAAAAAGGAAAAATATCGGTTGATAAAGTTGATTATGAAAAAATTCATAGTATAGTAATTAAAGGACCAGGCGTTGAAAAAACAAAACAACTACAAAGGAAACACACAAATGCTGCAATGAAAGTTTTAGAAAAATTTCCTCCATCTGATGCAAGAACTGCATTAGAAAATATTCTTTTAGCAATGCAAGATTTATGAGAATCACATATATAGATATTTTGTTACTATTTGTTTGTTATATTTTTAGAGACAAAAACAATTTTTTTCATTATTTTCACAATCGAAATATTTTTATACATTTATATAATTGAAATACATTGTTTAATTTATATATAAATATTTCTAACATCTGTGTTTACTATTGCCAGGGTAAGCGACCCAATGGACATAAATTCCAGTCTTGGTCATCTAAAATATATTTAATTGAATAAAGTAAATCTAAATTTTTTGATAAATATTTTACCTTCAACTGTAGACCAAATACCAAATAATTTGTTTTGCTCTGTTGATACAAGATTTATCATATCAGTATCAATATATTTATTGAAAATATCTTCCTCCAAACAATATATTTCCTTTGAACTATTTGTTATATTTAAATTCTCGTCCTCATTAGTAGAAATTTCTTCATTTTCAGACGGATTAAAAGAATATATATCAATGATTTCTTGTAATTTAATTTTTTTACTATCTGATAATGGTGGGTATACTAAATTAAGACAACTTAAAATAGATAGAAAAACATAAGAATACAATAGTATAAAAAATATCAAGTATGAACCTTTTAACAATATTTTTGGTATGATCACAAATATTTTTCAATCTTTCTTCAATATAATTTTCGGAAAAACTAAGTGACCACGGTCTTTTCCAATGATCTCCAAAAATAATAATTGAATTTGAATCAAATCCTAATTTCCTATATATTGATTTAATTTTTTTCGATAAACCATCATTATTAACCTGTTTGCTTTGTATTTTAAAATTAATATCCTAATATATGGAAAGATATAAATTTTTGTAACATTAATAATTTTCTTTAGATGTAACAAAATTTCATACTTTTTCTTTTTCTTTCTTACAGAAATTCTTGAATGTGTTAAACGCAATAAATCCCAATACTATTTCGTTTGCCCAAAAACTAGCTCCTTTTCGTTTATATGTTTGTTCGGAAACATTTTCTGATATATACATCAGTTCATCAAATAATCTTTCTATAAATCCATACATAGCTATGGACTTGAATAAATCTCGATTTGTCCTAATGACCTTTTGTATATCGTTCTTAGATTCACATAAGGTACCTTAAAATTTTTTTTTAGTTACGTAAATTTTTTAACATTTTTTTAAATCAACATACCTGGAATTTTAAATATGGAAACCATTTTGCCAAAAGCTTCAATAACCACTGGTGCCAAATTTTTAAAAGTTGATTCTCTTATTATTAATTTTTTTAAATCTTTAATTATAAAATCCCGTATTTGATTTATATCAATTATTTCATTTATGTTACAGTATTTCTTTAATATATTATAATTTTCTTCACTTAAAAACTTTCGAGCTTGGTTCAATTGTGTACAGCCTTTATATTCAATTAATATTGATGAATCATATATTTGAAATAATTCACTAACCATTTCATCAAATTGTGTTATGTCTTTTTGACGAACGTTCTTAGCATCAACATTAACTTGATTTGCAAATTCATGTTCCCAGTAATATTGCTTTATCCAATTAAGACAAGAATCTGAAGCGTTTCTTAAAACATCAATAGATGGCATTATTCGTCCATGAGAGCACAAATGTCGTAAATCAACAATAAATGGATCTATCCCAATATCCATAGCTATTTGATACATAGATTTTATTCTTCCTGCCGTATGTCCAGTTGAGCACATATAATTCAAAAATCTTGTAAATGCTCCAGCATATAATAATTGCAAGTCGTTAATAGATTTTGTACTTTCATCTTTTAATTGAACTTCTACTACAGTCAATGTACTTAAAATAGATGCTGATGTTAAATTAAGGGATCTTAATTTCCACACAGTCATTTTTTTACAAGCTTTTAATTTGGTTTCACGACATGATTCAGGTCCAAAGAGCCACAAGTAAACGTTATTAAACTCCTCTCTTAATTATTTAATTTAAGTTTTAAGATAAATATTATATGCTAAGAAATTTAAAAAATGCACCTACTTATTTAGCCAAGGCCCAACATTTGTACGTCTTTTTTTGTAAATATTTTGCACCGGAAATTCTTCAAGTTTATCATTGTTTTCATTTTCTGTATTTTGCAAGTTAATTTCATCTTCATCCATATATTCCATTTTTCCTTTCTGTAGTCTATCCTAATTCCTCCTATACCTAATGTTTAAAATATTTTCGTAAATTCAAATATGCATTTGTTTACAAAAATTTTTCTGTTCAACTTTTGATTTTGAACACGTGAGTGTCAACAAAATCTAAAAATAAAAGGAAACTTTTTGATACTCGAATTTTTCACTGCGTCAAATTTGACGCCCAATCAAATGGAAATTTTTGAAAATTCACTCCAAATTGAATAAATTTTTAATTTCAATCGTAAAATGGAAATTTGAGTCAGGCTGCAAACTTACCATAATTTCTTAAAAACTTTAATTTTCAGAATATTTAAGATCTGTTAAAAAGTAAATTTCCTATTAGATTTTTCAGAATCCACCACAATTTCTCACAAAAGTGACGCTTTGAGAAAAGAAAATTGATACCTTCAAATAAGAGCAAAGACATTTGTTTGACATTTTCTAATGTCATTTCAGTAAACGACATAAAGAAATAAATTGAAATGGCAAGAGCGTCCTGTAGAATTTTAAAAAAAGCATAATTTTTTTTAAATTTATACATAAATTAACAATTGAGGGAAGCTTAAAAATAGTTTAAATTTTTTAAACATTATTTGCCAAAGAAATATAGTTTTTTTTTTACATTAATAATTAGTAAAAGTTCGTATATATCGGGTGAACTTTGTAATGTTGGTAAAAGTGAAAATCGAGAATCCATAGAAATTTTTCTATTAGAAAAAAAGAGATTTTACCAGTTTTTTTTTTATTTATAAAGCATATTAAAAAAAAAAAAAAAATAATGATAATACAGGAACCAGTACAGGTAAATCAAATACTTCTAACAAAGTTTATTTAACTATTGAAAAAGTTTTAACGATTTTTCAAAGGGAGGGGGTGAAAAATTAAAAAAAAAAAATTAAATTAAAAAAATTTAAAGTAATTTTAATTTTAGGCAGCCATTTGGCATTGTTTAAATCATTATAATTATAAAGATGCAATTTTTCTTGCCGAAAGACTTTGTTCCGAAGGTAAGTTTCTATTTAATTACAAATTTAGCCAACTAACAAGTTTTAGATAAAGTAATTATAGTTTTGTCCTCATTCATTTAAGAAAATTACGGAAAATTTTTAGTTGTTTTTATTGTAAATAGCTAACTAGACTAAAATTCTTATCTCTTAAACTTGTTTTTACTATATATATATTAAAATAAATGCATTTCAAATTGATTACTTAATGCCAATTAACGAAAAACATATCTATAATTAATTAATATTTTTTGGTTTTGTTTTATATTAAGTTAATTTTATATTTATAATTTTAGTTGAAACTGATGAAACAGTTTTCATATTGGCTACATGTTATTTTCGTTCAAATAATATCCATCAAGCGTATTGGTTATTAAAAACAAAATCACCACGTTCTCCCCAATGTAGATATTTACTAGCAAAATGTGCCTATCAATTAAAAAAGTTAGTCGAAGCTGAATCTGCCATCTCATCAATAAATTTTAATGAAATAAAAAATTTCGACGAAATTGGCAAAGAATTTGGAGAAATAGCTTGTTTTGTCTTACAGTTGATAGCCAATATATGTTTGCAAACCGAAAGGAAAAGAATTGCAATTGAAGCTAATAAAATGGCATTAAAATTGAATCCCTTCCTATGGCATTCATTTGCTGATTTGTGTAATATGGGTGAAAAAGTTGATCCAAATTCAATATTTCAGTTTTCAAGTGCAGATATATTTAATACATGTCAAGGTAACAAATACAAATTTAATAAAAAAAATAAAAATTATTATTTGTGATAATTTTAATTTTTTTTTTAATTTTAAGGAAATACCAATACAAATTCGATGATTTTATTTGGAAACAATGGAGCAAATTCAGTTATTATGTTAGATACTTGTGTAACATCTGCAGTTGGTGTAAACAATAACTTGCCTTTAAATAATTCATCGACAACTATTAACTCCAATGATATAATAAACAATATGAGTAGTAATTATATTTTGTCTACTCCAGCAGACAATAATTTGCAAACTCCAATTAATCCACCTGCGAATATACGTAATATTGGTGGAGGAGTTTGTAATATTAACAATATTAGTATTGGTCCTATGCATTCTATTGACGATACACCATTATCCTCATCGCCGATGGATATAAGTAATCCTGACAATTGTACGCCATTTCGAAAACAGTTTAAATATCTCTCAATGCGTACTCCCGGAACACCTAGTTTTGGAATATTGCCCATTAGTCCAGGGGACACCCCAATTAGCAGTAATAATTATTATGGTGGTAATAATTTAGGTTGTAATTTAACTACTCCTATAAATATCAATAATAATATAAGTAATATTAATAATTTAAATAACAATAACAATAACACTCAATCACCCCAAACGTTGGTGGAAATGAATCAAGAACAAAAGTCTGTAGGTAAAAAATTAAAGGGACATGTTGGTGGTATATTAATACGTAAAGATACACCTCTTCATAATTCTAAACCAACTGTTTTCACTCAAACTGGAAATATTACACCACGTACACCGAATACAAATTCCAGTCAAAATGTGAGACGTTCATCTCGATTATTTAGTAATAATAATTATTCAGTTAAAGAGAATAGCAGTAAATCGCCAAATATAAATAGTAAATTTGTTCAGCCACGTTCACCACCCCGAAAAACAAAAACTCGTTTAACAAAAATCTCATTAAATAATGAACTTATCAATGAAAAAGAATCAATTGTTACAAACATTAAAAAGGATAAAAATCAAACCACTCAAGTTAATGAAAAAATAGAAACTATAACATCAGCTACTGATATAGATTCAAAAGTTTTACTAAATAATACTTTAAATTCAGCTCAAACAATGGCACATCATGTTCTTAGTTTAAAAAAACAAAGTGCAGAAGGTTTAATGGCACTATTACGAGACATAGGACAAAGTTATTTACATTTAGCGCAATTTAATTGTACGGAAGCGATAAGTAGTTTTAATGAAATTCCAAAGCGACATCTTCAGTCTAGTTGGGTACAAAGCCAAATCGCAGTATCATTTTATGAACAACGTAAATATGAAACTGCAGTAGAAGTTTTTAAAAGAATACATGAAAAAGAGCCTTATCGTTTACAATATATGGAAATTTACAGCACAGTTCTTTGGCACCTTCAAAAAGATGTTGCACTTAGTGCTTTGGCACAAGATTTAATGGCTGTAGATAAAAAATCACCGGTTACATGGTGTGTTGCTGGTAATTGTTTTTCATTGCATAAAGAACATGAAACAGCTATAAAATTCTTTAAACGTGCTGTGCAGGTTGACTCAAATTTTGTTTATAGGTTTGTAAATAAAAAAAAATATTTAAAAGTATATCAAATTTCATAATTGTTTTTTTTTTAGTTATACATTACTTGGTCATGAGCTGATAATTACCGAAGAATTAGAAAAAGCAATGAATTATTTTAGAACTGCAATTCTTAAAGATTCTAGACATTATAATGCTTGGTTTGGTATTGGAACAATATATTCAAAACAAGAGCGTTATGAATTAGCTGAATTACATTATAGGCAAGCTTTAAAAATTAATCCAAAAAATTCTATTATCATTGTTCATATTGGTGCAATGCAGTTTTTTATGCATAAAACTGAACAAGCTTTAGCAACATTAAATAAAGCTGCAACTGTTGATCCTAAAAATCCTTTATGTAAATTTCATCGTGGTTCAATATACTATCAATTAGGTAAACATCAAGAAGCCCTTAAAGAATTAGAAGAATTAAAACAAATTGTGCCAAAAGAATCTGTTGTATTCTATTTAATTGGCAAAATTCATAAAACACTTGGAAATGTCGATAAGGCATTAATGCATTTTAGTTGGGCAACTGATTTAGATCCAAAAGGTGCAAATAATCAACTTAAAGATGCTTTTGATTCAATAAATCATAATCCACGTAACAGTGAAAGTAGTGGTGGTAATGGTAATAATGGAGGAGCTGGAACCAGCAGTAGTGCTGTTATAGGAAATGATAGTAGTAATGTTGTTAGTATTAGCGCGGCTGATGCAGTCATGAATATTGAACAAGAATTAGAAATTGAACCGGTTTCAGAACGCAGTGATGATTCAACACAAGCACAACATGAGCTTGATGCTTCATATGATAACGATAGTGACAATTATTAATTTAAAAAAGAACTGATAACAAACTGATTTAAATTATAATTGTAAAATGCAAACAGAAACATTTTCTTGAAAACAAAAAAAAAAAAATATATATATATTTAAAATTGAAATTATAGTTAAAATTAGTGTTTCGTATCAAATACATGAAAAGATTAAATATAATGCTTTTTATTTAAGTTTAAAGAAGACTAAAAATTATAAAGTAAGCAAAATTAAAATTGAAATGTGTTCTATACAATTGAAAATATTCAATGACTTTTTTTTTTTTTTTAATTTAAATTAATGTTGACCTGAATATAGTTGAAAATAAATACATAAGTATTTTTTTTTTTTATGAATCAAAAAGTTTGATTGGCTGAATTGAAATAATAGCATTGTTGTAAATACGGGATATTTGCTAATGTATTTTATAATTGTAGATAGATTAAAAAATAAAATAAAAATATTCATGGTATGTCGATCATTCTAAAAAATTTTTTTTTTATACAAATCGGAAATTTAAATTTTGAAATTGGGTATAAAATTTAAAAAAGTTGTGTTTTTACTCTAATTATATTTTATTTCTTAAATAAAAGAAATGAGCATATTGCAAGTACTATTTAAAAAAAATTGTAATTCATTAAAATCTATTTTAATATTTAGAAATTAAAATGATTTTGTATAGTACCTACTAAACTCGTTATCATTAATGAATCTAGTGCTTTTTGAACTTTATCATCTTTTAATAATTCAATTGTATCAGAATGTTTTAGTAAAGAGTCGACAGTTGGATACATCAATGAAGCCGAATGCTTGTCTGTTACAGATGGCTTGTTTAATATATTTAAGATTTTCTTTTGAAGCTCAATTTCTGGATCTGGTTCAGCATTTGCTTTTAAATTTGTTGTCATTGAAGCATCAACTGTTTCACCCGATTCAGCTTTAACTTGTAATTCTCTTCTCTCTTGCAAATATTTCAATATTCTATCATATTGCAGTACAGTCAATTGTAAATTATCAGCTAGAAGATTCAATAAAGTTTGCATAGCATCTGGATGAGGTTCTTTCAGTGGAGGTGCAACCATATTTGCTGGTGGCATAAATGACATTGAAGGTTTATTCACTGATGATGGCTTTAATTTTATTTCACGGGATAACTTTTCTCGAAAATCAGTGTAAATTAAAGTAATTGCATCATCAATAGGCATATTTCGATGTTCAGCCGCCTGACCGTATAAAATATTTACGGTAATACTTCGATGCTCAACATTTTGTTCAGTAACAACAATTGCATATAAGCATCCGCGTGATGATATATTTGCTAAAACCTTACCGATAGGAACGTCAGGATTCGGATATAAAATGTCCACCCTTAAGTACATTCTTTTTAATCTTTGTTCTATATGCTCAGCGTAGTCACTAAAAATATATATGTACATGCATAAATGTATTTATTAATAAATTTGTTTTTTTTTAAATTGTGCAAAATTAATTTGATGACTTACGTTATTTCTTTGTTTAAAACAATTATTTCACAATCATTATAGTCCACATTAACTGTTGAGTGATATTGTTCCTGAAGTAAATAATATTTATCTTGGGTAGGAAGATTTTGCATATTATTTGCTCCGGTCGAACCTCCACCTCCCTTTGATTGATTATTGTGTTTGTTATGCTGCTTTTTACTATCAGCATTTCTCACGGTAATTTTATGACCTTTAAAAGATGAATGATTAAGAGCTGAAGCTGTTTTGTTAGCGGTTATTTCATCATCAAATTGTATAAATCCAAATTTATCTTTTACCAAAGATGCTATTGGTTTTCCATATCTAAAATTAAAATTAATTGATATAGCGTACCAATTTTTAAAATAGTTTTATATTACTTACGGAATACAAATACTTTCCAATTCTTCACGTGTACAAGATGGTAAATTTCCAATAAAAATTCTGTTTTTAGCTAAATCAGGATTTTTTAATACATCCATTTCAAATTTTTTATTTTTATTTTCAATATCAAACCCGCAAAATGTTTTGAAGCATCGAAAAATTGAGTACACTAGAAGAGTCGTTAGGTAAATTTGAAATGTCAAAATAAACAAAAAAATATGAAAGTGCTACCGTAGTTGAAAATTAGGAAATTTTGTGTGGATTGGTTCAAACGACACTGAGCTTCAAATTTTTTTTTTTGTTTTTCGTTGTGCTCAAGATTTATACTGATAATGAAAACAAGTAATTTTATTTGAATCATTTGTGTTATTTTATAACAAATATATATTTTATTATGACTGATTGCTTGATCAAAAAAATTTGATAATTAGAATTAGTTACGCAAATTTAAACCACTAATATTTTTAATTTTTTATCTTAAATCTTCACTTAATAATTATGTATTTGTATTGAAAAGATAATTTTAATACTTCTGAACTAAAATATTTGTGCGTTCAATGCCCGTTCTATTTGTTATCAGAATATTAGAACATATTGTGTCAATGAACTAAAATAATACGCCCCGTGATAAATATTTTAACTTTTAAATCTGTCTAAGTACGTGTCTGTGACTGTCAAAAACGTTCATTCTTTGAAGTTTGAAGTAGTCAGCTGTTGAATTTGTTGTTGTGATGTTAAATATGATTTTGGTGTTTATCAATAAATCAATGTATTCAATAAAAAGTTAATTATTATCAATTAAATTAATAATAAAAAAATATGGATATTATATAATTAAAATAGTTTAAAAATAAATTTTGAATATAAAGATGAGTTTTTTGGTGGTTTTGTTTATTATATTTGCTATTTTATACGGATTTGTTACTTGGTAAATTTTAAATATACATTTTTTTACACGCACGTAATTATATTTATAATAATAAATTGAATGACATCATTATTTTTGTTATATTCTTTTAGGGCTTTACCTTTACTCTTAAGTTGGTATTTAAATCATAAATTTAAAATAAATGTTCGTGCTGGACGAATGAATTTACCTTTATCCTTCAAAAAAGTTAACATTTACAAAAATGGATTTTCTGTTGTATGTATCTATACGCTTTTTGCTGTTCTTATAATGTATATAAATATATGTATATTATACGCAAAGAACTTGACCTTGGCTATTTTCTTTTATTTTGTAGCAAATTGAAGAAATATCTATAAGCAGTAGCTTTTTAAATTCAGAAGTAACAAAGTTATTATCAATTAATTTAAGAGATATTCGTATTAATAAAGATATTGATGGTAAGCTTAATGATGATTCATCAAGTTTTAGTGAAATGGATACAAGATTTGGTTCAGGGGTACCAGATTTTAGAAAAGCAAAAATACCACCAAGTATTGTTACATTTGCACAGGTATATATTTTTTTAAGTTTTGTTGCCTTCAAAAATATTTTAAAGTTTATTTCATGAAATGTTTTTTTTTACAGTTTATGGCTGTTCATGTTTACAACGTTTCTGTAGTGTTAATAAATAATGATTGTGATCCTAGTTGGTTTATACATGCAACTGCGAAGGAACTTCATTTAGATGGTAGTATAGTACAAAATGATAAAACATTGCTGGTTAATTCATCCTTAACTGATGCACAGGTTACCATATTTTTTTAATATTTAAGTTCATATATAAATTAATCAATATTTTAGGCTAAAATGTTACTTCATTGTCCTAATCGACGTCAATCCTCTTTGGAAAACTTAAATAACTTAAGACCTTGCTTAGCTGAAGTAAGCTTTGACGTTGCACTGGATGCTACATTAATAGCTCAAGGTCCTCTTTCAGTTGAGGTAATAGTTTTATAACTTTTATCAAAATATAGAATGTAAAAATTTCATATTATAGAAACTTCAATTATCACTTAACAATGCTAAAACAACAATATATGGTGGAATGTATGAATTTTTAAGTGAAGCGAAACTTCAAAATAAATTATCAACTGTTCAACAACAAAAATCAGAAATTTTTGCTAAAACTCGAAGTTATAGCAATGATGCATATCATAAATTAGCTCCAATAATACCAAGAAATTTTGGTTTAACAATAAAGGCTGCAACTGTGTCTTCTGTAAAAGAAAATACCCAAAATGATTTTAGTGCAAAAATGCAACTTTTTACGGTATGAAATTTCACAGTAATTTTAACGAATTTTTATTAAAATGTATTTTTTTAGATTTCTGGAAAATTTAAACCGAATTCATTACCAGAAAATATTCATTTACCGAATTTGTATGCAAATTTAGTACTTCAACATTTGGATATTGATACAAAATATGAAAAACTTTTATTTATCGAAGAATTTACAACTGAAGCAAAAGTAAATCAATATATTTTCTTATTTTTTTTTTTAAATTAAATTAATACAAAATGTCTTATTTTAGTTAGAAAATGAGATTCTTAACATTTTCTTTTTATTGCGAACTTTTCAAATTATTTATAACCATAGTGAAATTTATGGTTGGGTAAATAATAATTTTTTGTCTCGCAAAAAATCTACTCCAAGTCAACCACTTTCTTTATCAAAAAGAAATTTTGAAGATGTTGAAGTACTTTCTAAAATACAATATCAAGCGAAGGTTTCAAGTACAGGAGGGGGATCTAATTTGCTTGAATGGATGCTTAAGAGGATTGTTGTAAAAGCTTGCGCAGAGTTGTGGAATGTTTCAATGTTAGTAAAGTTAGATGATCATAATGCTGGAATTAGCATGAGTCATTCTCGTATGTTATTAGCACAATATGATGAAAAACGTAGTAGTACTTACAGCAATCATTTTATTAATTTATTATTGCACAATCGACATTGGAGTGTTGAACTCATGTTTGAGACGTTATGGTGGTCCCTAGGAAATTCAATTAATGATACAAATAATTTAAAGAAAAATCATTCTCGTGGCAGTCCTTTCTTTTTAGCTTTAAGTATAATAAAGCTTAGCAGTTATGCAAATATAATGAAATTGGATTTCTCAATTCATAATGTTCGAACGGAATACAGTATGTTTTTAGCTGAATTTGTTGTCAAAACGTTACAGTGTATCAAACAGTATGGTTGGGGTAGTAAAATCTGTACTCCAACGTCTGATGTTACGTTGGTTAAATCTGATTCGAAAGTAAATTCTGGAATTATTATTAGTGCAAGAATTGAAGGTAGTAATAATTTATTATACTTTTATAAAATAAAAAGAAAAATTATTTTTTAGGAATCTCTGCATATCTTATCAACCGTCATGATGCTTGTATTTTGGTTAGTCTAGCTGATGTTGCTGTAACAAGAACACAGCAAATCTCTGTTGTTAAATTAGAGCAATTTCAAATGGCAATTATGAGATCTTTAACTGCAGATTCAATGAGTGTTAGTGATTTTACAGATATATTTTGTAATTTCAAAATAATTCGTTTGGAATATGAAAAATTTTCGACTGTAACAAATTCGCCAAAACTTTCAATTTATATTTTGGATGACACCGAAGCATTTTGGAATTCAAATTTACATATGCATATATATACTTTATATCAAGATGTGCAAGAATTTAAAATTGAAACAGGTCTCTTCAGTATTAATAATTCACAGCATGGGCAACCTCAAAAAGAAGTAAATTCGTCTGAACAACTCTCAATTGAGTTATCGGCGGAACGTAACACTTTATTTGAAATAAAAATGTCAGAAAGGCATTCTATGCAATGGTATTTTGAGAATTTGTTTATCAGAAGAAATGATCGTTTTTTGGTGTCAATTGAAAATGTTTTCATCAAAATTGACGATCAACATATATTTACATTTAAGGATGTAGATGTTCAAACATTCCCTAGACTAGATATGTTAACAGTTGAACGACAAAATTCAGAATGTTTAACCTTACAATCTAACAAAGTTTGGGTATGGACAATTGGAGGATTTAAAGCTATATTCCCATATGATCACGACTTTTCCGACGCAGTTCAGAATGAATTTGTATCATTATTCAAATGGCTAAAACTAATTCACAATTACAAAAAAAAAGAATTTACAATTAATTCACCTTTACCGAGTGATTTAATTATTCAGGTTAATAAAAGCTACATATAAGTTAAGCAAATAAATATTAAAAATGTATTTTCTTTTTGCAGATAAAAGAATTTCTTTTAGAAATGAGTGATGATCCCTTTGAAGTAAAACTGCGTGATAACTATGTTCTTTTAGTTGATGAATACTTGGAAGGATTAAAACGAGAAAAAATATTTAGAAAGAAACTTGCTGAAAAGTATTCAGATAGACTGTTATTGCCAGCTGGTGCTATGGACAACCTTTACAAAAGTTTTTCTTTAAAAAATTCTGAAATTTATATTCAACGTTCAAAGAAAATAAAACAGAGTGGACCAGTACGTACAAGGTTATTTGCCTGGATTATGACAGACTTAGAAATATTGGCAATGGCAGATCCATCTATTCATGGTTCGGATAATGTGATTCGAATTATGAGAGAAATTGATTCAGATAGTCCTTGGCCTGAAGAAGGTTTAGAATTTGTAACGCTTTGGTGCCGTTATATAAATGTTAGCTGTACGGAATGGAAATTTATGTTGAGGTAATCTAAACAATTTCTTTGTCGACAAAATTTATAATATTAATTATTTAATTTAGAGATTTCCCACAACCAATGTTTCAAGTTAAAATGATGCGTCTTCAAGGTAATTTAGTTGGGGCAGAACAAACTGCGCCAAAGCGAGCACGTCGTGATATTCAAATTGAAATTGGGCATCCCTTTGGAAGTGATATGATTCAAAGAGGAATGACAGCTTTGAAATTTTATCATGATTTTGAATGTGAAGTGGATTCATTTATATACGCTTTCGGTCCTTGCTGGGAACCAGTTATGGCCCAATGTAATTTAAGTTTTGAAAAAATTCAAGCACCATCACGAGATCCAAGTCCAGTATTACCATTTTGGGATAAAATGCGACTCATATTTCATGGGCGTTTAACGATGTTAGCAAAACAGTTTACAGTATTATTACATGCATCTTTGGATCCATATAATACAACAGAAGAAATGGAATTAACGTGGAATAATGTTGGAATTATGTGGCAAAATGCAAAAATTATTTTTAAAGGACAGTTAAATATAACGGTTAGAACTGCTTCAAGATATGATGATTGTAGGTTATTACATTTTCCACAATTAAAGTTAAGTTTTAAGCTTAATTGGATTTGTTTGGCAAATCCAAATGATCATCATGCTGTAATACCGTGTGCACCAGATAAATTGCCAGAATATTCGAGTAATCAAGTTCATGATTCGTTTAGAGCTTTTCGTTCACAAAACTTGAATATCTGGATTTCATTTGAAACTAAACCAGTTCCAGGTGATGAAGTTGATATGGATATTCCAAGTCTTGTACTATATGGCAGTACTCTGCGATGGTTTGAAAGTTTGAAATTAATATTGTCTGGCGTTACAAGACCCACAAGACGAGGACCAGTTTTTAATAATATTCGACCAAGAAAAAAACAATTGAGTCGACATTATAAAAAGGCCAATTTACAAATGAGTTTACATAAATTTCAAATTCTTTATTGGATGTCACATGCATTGCATAGGGGATTCCAATTAAATGGTGGTAGAGTTTCATTTAGCTCTGAGCATATTCTTGCACTGTCGCCAATTGATGACGGTCTGGTTCATAGACCTAGAGCAGATTGGTCAACAATTTATATGAATTGCGAACTCAATGATGCTGAAATTTGGTTAAAAAGCGTTTTAAATGAAAAATTCGACAGTAGTGCAGAAAACTTGACACAATCTGATAACTGTAAAATTGTACGTTTTTACTTTTTAAGTTTGGACAAAGTTTCATATGGTCGTGAAACACATTTACAGTCTGGAAGTACTGAAGATGGTAATAATCGTAAATCACAACCTACTCATAAATTGGTTGTTTACGATTTAAAAGGAGCTTGGACTAAAAGTAATCGTGATGTAGCTTTTGCTCTATTTGATTCTTTCATGAAAAATCAAAAATTAAAAAATAATTTAGGAACTGAAGCTTTAAAAGGTTTTCGTAAAGATGGAAGTTCTAATTTATTAAAAAATCGTCGCAACGATAGTTCTAATTCATTAACTTCAGCGGGATCTGAAGTTGTACCTTCAATATTTCCTTCAACAAGTTCTACAGGAGGTTCAACAAGTTCCGGTACTATTAAAAAACCACAACATACAAACCATGCAACCGCAATGCTTCAACAACTTATTGCTGAAGCAGATCATAAATTTAATGTTTACAGTGATGATAACGATAATACTCAGATTAGAGAGCTACATTTACAAGGTTTGCAAGCTTGCAATTCAAATGATGTGATACATGAAAATTGGAGTATATCATTAGTTAATTCTCAAGTATTATTAAAAGGCTGTGAAACGTCTGGTTATGTTATATTAAGTGCTGCTAAAGCTGAAATTCTACAACGTGTTCATAGAGCAGTTTGGAGAGATCGCAGTTTAATATCGAAAACTACTTGGAAAGGTTCTTTGGAATGCATGCAATATTATGCAACAGTTTCTGCTGGAGAAAGTGATGCTTTTTTGGATGAAAAAATTATGTGGTTAACAGTAGATAATATACAGGAGAAAGACAAAGGTGCCACTCTCATAAATGATTTGCCAGATCTTCCACATTTGGTAGGAAGCGGTCAAAGCGTTGGGGGTGTTGTTTCTGAAACTGTTGGCGTATTGTCAGGAGTTGAACCTGGAGAAGTCCAACCCGTGCAATTGCAAAGAATTGTTTCACGATGTAAATGTGAATTCTTTTATGTCAGTTATGGTGATACTATAGATCCTAGTACTCTAACAGAGGTAATATAAAATTTATAATTTCAGTAAATATTTATAATTTACTAATAAAATGTTCTAGGTTCCACAACCACCTTTAGAGGAAACACTTAGTCCATGGGAAAAACAGGATGATCCAGTTGACGCTTTTACTTTAATGCATCATGATTTAGATGTTTGCACAAATTCTCTTCAATATGCAATGATTTTAGATATTGTAAATAATTTAATGTTATATGTTGAACCACAACGAAAGCAGGCTTTAGAAAAATTAGCAAGAATGAGATTTCAACTTCAATTATATAGCAGTGAAGATCAAAAACGTCCAATTCAACATCTTCAAACACAAATACGAAGTTTGGCAATGAAAATTCGAGCATATGAAAAAGACTTATATTTTGTTAGTAAAGCTAGACAAGAAGAGGGTGATACAGATGAATTATTAAAAGAATTTGAAAGAATTCAAGATACTATTCGAGAATCCAAAGAGGAATTAAATATTCAGAGTGAAGAACTTGATATGAAATTGATTTGTTATAAGGAAACACAATTGTCTGCTATGAGTAAAATAACAAATGTTCGAACTGATAAACCAGTAACAATAGTTAGAGCTAATGAAATTTGTTTTAAACGTGCCCAATGGAGACTTACAGAGACCGATGGTCAAATTGGTATTGCTGATTTAGTATTAAGTGATTTCTTATATACAAAGAAATCTAAAAGTGATGATTCTGTTGAACACTTATTAGAATTAGGTAATATTAGAATGAATAATTTAATACCAAGAGAAATATATCGAGAAGTTATTTGCCCAACTGAAATTCAAAAAGATATGCCAGTTGATACACATAAAAGAGTACTTCGAGTATTTTGTAGAGAAAAACCACCAGTTGGTGGTATATCTGTAAAAGAACATTTTGAAATTAATGTTGCACCAATAACAATTGCAATAACAAAAAAATTTTATAATACTATGATGAAATTTTGTTTCCCAGATCGTGATACATCTGAAACTGAAACAGATGTTGATGTTGATGATGCAGCATCAACTGTATCAGCATCACAAAAATCAATTACAAGTAGTAGTAGCAGTAAAAAATCAAAACCAAAGAAAAGTTCCAAAGAATCAGCATTTTATGTTAAATTCCATGACGATGTTGAAAAAATGAAAGAACGAGCTGAAAAAAATAAACTATTTATATATATTAAAATACCAGAAGTTCCAGTTCGTGTTAGTTATAAGGGAAATAAAGAAAAAAATTTAGAAGATATCACTGATTTTTCATTAGTAATACCAACTTTAGAATATCATAATGTTACATGGACATGGTTAGATTTATTAATGGCAATGAAATCAGTTGGTCGAAGTGTAATTGTCAAACAGGCTATTAAACAAAAATTACAAATAAAAAGAAAACCACCTATTTTAGCAATTGGTGATAGAGAATCACCACAAGAAGAGGATAAAGCTAAAATGTTGTTTGGTGATAGGCTTGCAGTAAGTATAAAATAAAATTTATTAAAAAAAAAAAAAATATGTACATAATGTTTAATATACATATTATATTTTTCACCTTTAATTTTAGAATGAGAATCGAAGTCAAAGAAAAAAAGTTCTAAATTTTACAAAACCGTCTTAAAATATTAAATAGTTTTTTGAATTTTTAAATACAACAGACCAATAATAATTAAAATCAAATTATTAATAATTATATTATCTATAAATACAAATTAAATATACATAATATTGTATATATATATAAATCTAAAAAATTGTAATTATACATGTTATTTGTAAATATTTTATTAATAAAAAAAAATTTTATGGAAATTATGGATTAAAAAAAATTGTTTTTTTTTTTTTTTTTTTTTTTTAAATTTTTTCTTATAAAGACAATTTTTCCTTTTGATATTCTAAGTAATCTTCATTTTTATTGTTATCATAATTCTTACAAATATTATTGTTTAATAATCAACTTTCTGTACATTAGATACGATAAATGTTAATTTGGTTTAGGGAATGTATTGGAAGGAAAAAGTAAGACAAAGAGTATAGCTTTATACTTTCAATTGACATATTTTGTTTAAGCCATAAAGAGGTAAGTTTATAATACTTTGTCACATAAGTCTTAATCTCTATTAAGTTGAGAGTTGATACTAAACTGCATATTAACTAATTTAAAAATGTCTATTAGAACATTCCATAATTTCTAATAGTATAAAACAAAATCTTTATAAAATAAACCTGGGACATTTTTTTTAAATTTAATATCAATAAAGATTATTTTCGTATGTGTTATGGATTCTAATCTTTAACAACAGACGTTTGATTGGTAATAATTTTGGATATTAATGTGAACGATATGAATGTATAATACTACTAATTTTTAGTATCAATATATTATAGAAAAAAATCCCACATTTCTTCAATTTTATTTAAAATTAAACCACATTACTATAATACATATATTTGATTTCCCATGTTGTACCAATAATGATAGATACTTTTATGTATTTATTATTTTGTATATTTTTTTTTTATTAAATCTAAAACTTACTGGAAATGGAAAAGAAAAAGAAACCACAAAATATTTAATAAAATTAAGTCTTTCATTTCCTGTACTGTACATTGTTGTTGCTATTGAGGTTTTTTTGATTTCTATGGGATTTATTTAATCGACTTATCTTCAGAAATTGATATCAGTAATATTGTATTGTGATTTGTGGTATTTCATATACATAAATGGTGTTATATAGTTTTACATATTAAAATTGATATTCATATTTTTTCTATTCTTTTACATACCATTTATTTTATCTAAAAGTACAATTATTGAAAATCGTAATAGATAATGGTAAATATTAATTTTAATTAAACGGTATTAAACATTTTACTGAATTGATGAATTAAAATACTTTGAGAATTTTAAACCGCAAATTTGAAAATTTTAAACTCATGAGAATTATTACTATTTTATCAAACTCATTCGATATTGTCCGGGTCCAACACAAAATGTACTTTGTATGTAATTTATTTTAATTTTTGACTTGCTTGATTTAGGCTCGTACGTAATAAGTAAATAAATAAATAAATATTATACATAGGAGAGAGTGCATTAATTGCACCACATAAGTGCTAGCTCTGGCTGGATATACCAGTACAGTATAATCAAAACCGACATATTTGCAGTAATATACAAATACAACATCATATTATAGACATGAAATTCTAATATAATCTAATATTAATAAAAAATTATTGTATTTATGTAATCAATTTTTTTAAGAAGTTCATTTCATTCATAATATTATATTTTTAAATTTGAACATTTAAAATAAACTTAACAAAACAAAAAAAAAAATTAAAATAAAAAAACAAAACCCAATCCCAATTCATTAATATCAACCCAATAAGAATATTGTTCCGGTTAATTGAATTTTAATTTGTTGTCACCACAATTTTTGGTAAATTTTTTTATTCCAAAATTTTATATTAAAAAAAAAAGCAAAAAAAAAAAATGACCACAAAAACTTAATTAATTTGATATTAAGTTTAAGTACTAAAGTAACTTTATTCATGCATGGACAAAATTTACTCCATTTATTTTTACATACGATATATATACATACATACGTATAATAATATTTAATTATTATTGTTTTTGTGTTTGTTATTTTGTGTTTTGTGTAATCCACACCAAAGTAGAGTAAATTATTCAATCATGTAGAAAAATTAATCTTTTAAATAAAAAAAGGAGAATTTGAAATATAATAACAATAATAACAACAACAACAATAATAATATAAAAAAAAATCTCTTAAATTGACGACTAAATTGGCCAAATGTTACAGTTTGTTGAGTTCATTATCAAGAAGTGTATTTGTATATTGTATTATGTATATAAATCAAGTGATAAAACAACAAAAAAACTGTATCCTTATGAAATATATATATATATATATATATATGTATATACTATACTTATTCTGGTTAGGCCCACTGAATTTTTTTTTTTTTTGGTTTTAAGATTTTGAATTCAGATAATAATGAAGTTTCGAGGAGCTAACTTCAACTGTGTATGTTGAAAAGATTAAATTTGGGAAATTACATTATAAGTACAACAATGCTTGAAATAATTTATACAGGATTTGTAAAAGAAGGAAGAAAATTAATTTTTTTTTCAATATTAATTAATTTTTAACGGTTATTGCAAATATGGAATTAAGATTGTAGTTTTGTTTTATTAAAAGGACATATGGCGGCTGTGTGATAAATTTAAATTAAAAAATATTAAATTAAATTTTACAATCTACTAATCTATATATAAGTAATTCGACGAAATAAGTTTAATTAAATATGTATTACATTTGTACATGTATATACGAATTAAGCGAACAACAACAATACTTGATATATATATATATACATATTAGGTGTAATCCCTATGTTTCATCAACATCATCATCTATTGGTTTTACAGTTCAGGATGAGCTTTAACCTTGTTTACAATTTTCCTATATGCTGCTCTGCTCTCTTGTGCAAGTGTCCCCCATTCGTTAACTCTTATCAAGGAAATATAGACTAAATCCAAGTGAGTTTAAGCCAGGCAGTCAGAACAACAATAAGAACGCTACGCCCGACAAACATAGCAGCGGCACTGATACAGAAGGTAGTTTTCCAACTTTCAAGGATCTAAAGCTCGACAACAACAATTAGCAAAGCCTATCTCATGTGGAAACACATATTTTTGATTTCAGGAAATTTTTTCATTCTATTATAATTTTAATATTACAAGCATTTTTTCTTATATTTTGTTCAAAGTGAGAAATTTCCAAAGAAATTTATAAGTTTTAAATAAAAATTTGTAATACTAATTGTTCTGGGGTTTAAGATCAAATGATCGTATCCATGACCATTTTAGTATAGCAATAGCATTGGCTGCATCATTCTTCAATTTGAAATGAACGTAAACAAAACCTCTGCATAATCCTGTATTGTTGTCACAAGCCAAAAATATTTTACTATGGGGACCAATTTTTTTCACTAATTCTTCCAAATCAGCTTCTGTCATTGATTCAGACAAATTTGAGATTCTACCTCGTAAGCCAGATGCTCCACCTTTTCCACTATCTTTAAGGAAAGGTGGAATATATTCTCCTGGTTTTGATGGCTCACTTGTACTAGCTGTTGATGGTTTATTTACCATTAATTTACCATCAGTATCCATGATTGTACCTTTGTATGGACAATTGACTGACCAATGTTCACCATTGCAAATACGACATTTAGCAAAGTTTTTCATATTTTCTAATAAGTTATCAGCAGCTTTTTCTTCTTCTTTAGCTGATAAAAATTGTAGGAAAATATCTACTGATACCATTGTTGTATGAGAATTTGCTCCAGGTTAGTCATTAAATGAATCACCAAATATTGTTAAAGTTTTCCGACTTGCAACAGATTTTGATACAACTTGTTTTGATATTTTGTAGGTGCGAACAACTTTAGTTTTTTTTTTTTCTGTAATATATTTATATTCAGTGACATATTTGTATCCACTTTCAATGATCTCGGTAGTTGGAGGTAAGCCACCAGCATTAAGCTCTACCTCATCTCCCCACGAAGCTTTAATATCATCCAAACCTGGCGTTTTTTATAATCTCGTCACTATTTTTTTAACTAAAACTATTGGTCACAGTAACTATATTCATGAAGAGTTGAGAAGTTTGAAAACAATGGTACTACACACAAACGTCTTTCGGAAATCATATTGCCCGAATACCTCAACAATCAACTGATAACAGAGAGTTAGGACCAGGAGTGGAATTAATTAGAGCTAGAGTGGGATGCTCGCTATACCCAAATATTATATTAATTATAATAAATACTAGGGGCCCCTGTTGAGTAATTATATTTCAAGTTGAAGTCAAATTTAAAGTTTAAAAAAAAAACAGTAATTTACGTACTGACATAAACTTCGCACAATATGGCAGAAACCACTCGTGTTTAATAAAAAGTTTTGTGATTAGTAAGTTTTATTTAGGACACATAAATACACGTCCCTCATATACTGCTTCGTTTCCGATATATTCCCTATAGTAAGAAGCATTTAGTGATAAAATTACTAAAAATAAAAAGTTTTGTTATTAAAGAGGTACGTATATATATACCTATATAATACATAATTTTAATAAAAACTATATTATTACTACAAATAACCAAAATTTAGAAACAGTTACTTAAAAAGATAAAAATGAAGAATTCAAGTGATTTGTTTTTTTGTTGTTTTTATATTTTTTATTTTAGATGTATGTATTTGTTTTTTTGTTTTTATTTGACATATGCACAATGTACATTATATTCACTGCAAGTAATTATAATAACTGATTTGTTTGCTTTTGTTTATTATTTTAATAAGATCTCACATATGCATAGTGAATAATAAAATCATATGAGTAAAAAAATTTCAACTGTGGGCGCATTTTTGTTTTATATACAACTTATATATTATATTAGAAGTTCATTAAGGAGTAGGAGAATCGAAATAAAATGAAAAGGTGTCTACTGTGCAGGTCATTAAATGCTTTACAATTATAATTATAGATTAACACGAATTGCATATTTTTTGGAGTATTAATATAAATTTTTATTTCTATTTTTTTTTTTAAATTAATGGTTACATATTTTTTATTTCTATTTTTATTGTCTTTTGTCTAAATATTAAAATAATATAACATTAACGATTTGCGTAATTGTAATTTGATATAATTATAACTTTTTTTTCTTTCTTGTTAATCATCACGTACATTATATTTGAATTAATGAAATTTTACACACCATACATGTCATACCCTTCATTTTAAAATAAATAGGAGATATATATTATATACTCTGAAACTTGAATAAATAAATAATAAAAAGAAATATATCTATCATATCGAATGTTCGGAACTAGGAACTGGTGGCAGGACAACAAAATGGCAATAGCATGAGGAAATATGTAGTTTAACAACATTAACCCTAGAATTAAAAAAAAATTTAAAAAAGTAAACACTACAGAATAAATCAAAATGTAATGATGGCCCCACATATCATAAATTAGTTCCATATATTCAATAAATTAATTTTTTTTTGAAGAATGCAAACATTTTTCGTGAGCGGCCATGCATGTATAGGCTTTTTTCAATACTAAACTTTTTCATCTCTAAATTAATAAAACCAAACCAACAAAAAATCAATAATGTAATTACAATGCTAATGCTTGCCAATATATGGCTATTGCAAATATTCCTGGCTTTAATTTTGTATACATTTATAAATAAAACAAGCGTTCTAACATAACTGTTATGCAGTTTAAGTTAATATTTTCAAGATTTTTCCAGGAAAATTGGCTTTTTCAAACAATTATTCATTTTCCGAAATATATAAAATTATACAAGTTTTGAAGATTTTAACCTTTCAAATCAGTTTGCAGTTTTATCGTTTCTAAAAGACCACTCTTTTTTCTTTCAACAATGAAATATATGGCTAAAGTAGTATGAAAAAGAGACTTTTAAAATGTTTTTGCAAAAAAAAAGTGTCATCTTGGAAACGATTAAACAGAGGATAAAACGATAAAACTGTTTCCAAGAAGCCACTCTTGTTTTAGCAAAAAGATTTTGAAAACCTCTATTTCAGCTACCTTATTCGTTTCATTGTTGAATCTTTGTCAAAATTGGTAACTAAATGATATTATTTGACTTAGTTGAATATTTTTAGGACATTTTAGTTGAAATTCAGTAGTCATTTTGATCCACAAAGTTTAGTGTTGAAGAAAGTCTACATACTGTTCACGAAAAATGTTTAATGCGGGGAAATTTTTTTTATGTCCTTCCGATGAAATTTTGTTATGCACATATGTACATACACTTATATTTACTCTATGCAATTTATTTAATAAACAACAAATTTTAAAATTACATAGTTTACAACTTTAAACATTTTCAACCTCAACATTAATGGTTGTTGTGTTACCTCATATATGATCTCTATTCTGATTGGCATTGCTTCACTTAAACTGCTAGTTAAATCGATTTATTGGTCAAAATTAGAGCATTTTTAAAACTACTGCTACTGATTTTAATGCTACTAATTTTTTTCTATTCAAATCTACTATCTAAAAATTTATTTATTTTCTATTCGTGCACAAAAAAAAAAAATAAACAAGAAAATAGTGTAGTAAAATAAAAAAAGAAAAACAAAAAAAAAACATAAAAAATCCATTTTATTATTATGAAACTTGACATTTTGGTAACTTTACTACCCATCTGTATATTCATACATATGGATTATAAAATAAAACAAAAATCACTCTTATTTACATCTTAGGACAATAAAATCAGAGGAATAAACCCAGAATGTTTTTTTTATGTATATATATATATACATATATTATTATCTAAAAGTTGTGAAAACATCATTTATGCAAAATAGTACCATCAGTAAAATGCAAATTAAGAGCAGAGTTTAGAGTTTTAACAAGACTTTGATTAACTATCTTAAGTCAATATACATATATATATATATATATATATATATTGTACAAACGAACTAACATACAATGTATGTATATAGCAATGTATGATTGGATGGATGTAAACTTTAATCGAATGTTTTTATTTTTTTTTGTTTAGGAAAATCTAAAAAGAAAACTATTTGGGTGGTTTTGTTTTGTAGTTAAAATTTTTTTTTTATTATTATTGTTTTTATTTTTTTTTATTTCATTTTATAAATTATTTTTATTTTATTTTAAATTTATATTATTATATACTTTGTGGTATATATATTTGTGTACACTAGATTTACTTTTATGTACATATTTTAATAGTTTTTCTATTTAGTACTGAGAACATCGTTAAATTTGATTCGTTTTATTTATTGTTGTTATTTGCATGAATTTTGAAATTTGAAATTTAAAATGTTGAAAAAAAAAATGATTTTTTAGAATTAGATATTTAGAAAAAAAAAAAGAAATCGATGCTAACTTTAATTATTTAAATTTAGATTTGATTAAAAAAAAAAAAAACCAATTTATATTTGCATATTACAAAATAATATGTAAGTCATGGACCAACTACTGGCCATTCAAAAAAAGGAAGGTATCTTCTGTATCAGTGATAGTTTTACTAATAAGAGACATATTCGAAAACATAATAATTGCTGAACGTAAGCAATTTGCTATAAGCACAGTGCATAAATGATACAAAAACGTGGGCTGCTGACCATTAATCCACACAAAAAAAACAACATTCTTTGTACCAACCCAACCGTTCTATCGCTATCGAAATAGTAAAGGAAACAAAACACCTATAGGAATAATACTTGACAGAAAACTGCCATGGAATACTCACATATATTACATAAACAAAAAAGCTAACAGGGCATTTTTTGCATATCAAAGTATATGTTTGGCAAAATATAAGGATTATTTTCACAGATGACTGCATGGCTCTATACTAGTCTATAATAAAACCTATAATATCTTACGCGACATTTTTATGGTGACCAAAGATAGAACAAATGAAAATATGTGTTAAGGTTGCTAAGATACATAAACAATATAATTCCTTGGGGCTACTGGAGCACTCAAAACGTGTCCTACTCTAGCTCTAGATAATATTCTGGAACCCAAAAACGATAGAAATTACAGCAACAATGCTGTATCTAACAACCTAAAACACAAAATACCAGGACACAGTATGATCCTGCAGAAAATTAAACTAGAAACCGAATCAATTGCAATGTCAAACTATGTGACAAAAGCAATTGATTGTCGCAGGAACTTCACTGTACTAAATACCTAAAAGGGAAGAAGTTTAATAATAGTCTTACATACAGAAGCTTCAGTATATTACACTGATGGGTCAAAAATCGGGCAGAAAACCGGTACGGGCGTATTTGGACTAAGATTCAACTTTAGCGTGGCACTCAGCATATCGAAACCCACGCCATCGACATATATCGGCATTACAATAGAGTACAAGAAATAAAACATATACAAAATTTGAGATACCCAAGCTGCCTTAAAATCTCTGGCTTCTCTAATTTTTAAATTAAAGCTTATCTATAGCTGTTACAGAAGCTTAACAAAGCTAGCGGAGTGAAACAGAGTTACTCTTATGTGGACTCTTGGGCATGAAGGAATACAAGGCAACGAATGTCCTTACAAAAACCGGTATGAAGAGTCAATTATTGCTTGTTCAAACGCCTACTTACAAAGAACTGCTTCCAAGCGTGGGAAACTACATAAGCTATAAACATATGGGAGTGAGGCCAAAGACTTACGCAGTCTAAATTCTTTTTCAAACTAAATATCTCAAGATTGAATCAAATAATTTATGGGAGACTAGATTCAATGTCAGTATGCTGACATGGTTTGTTACAGGTTATGACCCATTCAAAAAACATCAAGATTGGTAGATCGAACACAGACAGATGCAGATTCTGCTTAAAAAAAGATGATTCTCTCATATTCTATTTATTGTTTGCAACGCCATATAGCTCGCAAAAGATTGTAAATATTTCCAGGAATACACATTGCCTGATTCCAAAATTGATATCAAAGCAATAATATACCGTTCATCAAGGACATAGCCCTACAATTCTGAGATAAACGGGAAGTACAATAGATGTTAATAGGTCGCGCTATAACACAGAATTTCCCATTAATAAAAAAAAATTATAACTAATAAAACCAACCCTATACCTGTCACTTCCGCAAATAAATTAACACTCTTTTATATCTGCAAAGCCAGCTGCAAAAAATGATCGAATTTCTACCTATCCAATAAACATAAATAAAGACAATAATTTAGATTTTTTTCTTCAGTCGAGCACAAAACGAAAATGTTAAAGAAGTCTGCAAATGGTATAGTCGACATGCGCGTATCTGCATTATTATCATATAGATAGCGTATCTGCATCTACTATATATTGCAGACTGGTTTAGTCTTTGGTAAAAGTCAAAGCTTATTTAAAAAAATTCAAAGGAAATTATTCGATTATTTAAACAGTGGTGCTCCAGTCGACGGGAATTGCAGTTTAACTTTAAGTATACCTGTTGGTTACGCGAATCAAGTTCTATATTTTCTAGTATGGGTCGGCAGTATATTTTTAAACTGATTACATTATTGATTTACTTAATACATATTTAACAAAAAAAAAAAATTTTGTACAAAAAACTGTTCAAAGTGTAGACTTTTTTTTCTTCAATATTTATTGCGTGCTCCATATTTGTTTTTTTTTTTTAAATTCAAAACTCATATCCAAACCAAACTATACTTTTATTTAAAGTTATTTCTTAATTAGGTATAATTCTTTCTTTTTTCCACTATTTTTCTAATTTATCTTATATATTTATCACATTCACAATTTAATCAAAAAGCCGCCATTATAAAACAAAAAAAAAAAAAAATTCTGAATCCTTTTAGGATTCTTTAAACATGATTTTTACACAGGAATTTGTTTTTTTTTTTTTTTTTTTTAAAACAAACAAAGTTAAATCCTCCAATACTGATGATGGGGTTTTTACCATTTTGTTGTTATTGTTTTGTATAAATTTTAAAAAATTTGGAATTTTGATTGGATTGAAAAATCCAAAAACAAAAATAAAAGGAATTAAATAAAAAACAAAAGAAAGAAATTTTCATTTCGAGAATTCCATTTAAAGAATCGACTAAAAAAAAAACAATAATAAAAAAAAAACAAAGAAAAAAAAAACGAATTCAATGATTAAAAAACCACCTATTTTCAATGGTTTTAAAAGTTCCGTTTTAAATTGAAATAAATAAAAAAAAAAAATTGTTTTTATGTTTTTGTTTTTTTTTTTTTTTTAATTTTAAGAACTTACTTTTTATATGTACGTATGTATGTATGTAAGCAACAATATAAAAACAATACAAACAAATAATAATAAAAAAAAAAAAACTGAAGGTGGGCACTATTGACGCAATAAACCTTTATATATGCCGCTACTGAATATTCTTAACTGAAACAAAAATAAAATATTTCGTTACTCTTATTTGTATTTTATTTGGATTATGGTATGGCAGGGAAGTAGCTTTTATAGTGTTGTAAACCTGTTGATTATAATGATGATAATCAAAACATTTTCCTTTATTTTTGTTTTTTTTATTATTGTTTTTTTTTTTTTTTTTTTGTATAATTCTTCTAATTTTTTCGTATATTGAAAGGATCCCAATTAAAGCAAAATATTGTTGATGGTTGTTAATGCAATAAAATGGGATGCAACGCAATGACGACATAATGTTCCGCGTCAACAATACAAAAAATAAATAAAAATAAAATGAATATAAATATAGTAGGACATGGAGAGCCCTAAAATGGAAACCAATTTGACTTAATGCATTTATAAGTACATTATAAATATACAGACAGGGTGATTTTGTATTCACATTGATATTATTTTTTATACGTCGGGGAGATCGTGTTGAATAAGAATAAGAAAATGGGTTTTGGGTAAAACTATTGTAGGTATATAATTGTGTATGTCAAATCTCTGCGTAAAAGCAGTTATGGTGTTAGTCTCATCGACTTGGAAGTATTTAAAAGCAATAAAAAAATGGGTTTAAAAATTTCTTATTTTAGATTCGGCTGATTTTTGGGGGTGTTTTTATTGTTTTGAACTTGTTCTATGTTCTATATGCCGATATTTTGGGTTTTCTTAATTTGAATTATTTTTTATTTGTTTTTTTATACATAGTTAAAACACTAGGTAGAGGGGACCTTTTATAAATGCGTACCCTATTGGTATTAGTGTAATTAGAGTGGGAAAATAAGGTTAAGAGCAGGAGAGTAAAACGGAAGGAGCACAATTACGAACGAAGGTCTTAATGTTCGTCTTGAACTTATGTAGGTCCCAAATATATTAGGGGAACATATAAGATGGAATTTGGTGCCAAATTTGGAATGTTGAGGTTGTAAACGAATTTCCATAACTTTTTGTTCTGCCATTTAGTGGCAACTTCTACTGATGTAAAGATGATCGCAAGGAAAGCGCTTAAGTGGAGGTAATACAGATTTAATTTCGACTTAACATGAGCCTATGACGTATCTATAAAAAAGCAGAGCGCTCCGACTATACGACGATGTCCAAGAAGCATGAAATTAGCAATGACATTTGGGTTATTGTTAAAACAAATAGCCTATTTTTGGACTTTATCCAAATGTTTTCATGTATTACTATAGAAGTGTTTATGTGAGAATTGTACTCCATTTTAAGTTGTATGAAAGCGTTATAGATTTTCGAGAGGTCACAGGAGGAAAAGAAAGCCTTACCGCCGGTTAAGAAGCCCTAAACATTTAGTTGTGCATTTTTTGCAATATCGAATATATGGATAATTCCAGATCATTTTTTTAGATTCAGGTGCATACTTAAATATGCTTAAGCTTTCAAACCACTGAAGTTTATTTTCTTGAAACAAAAGATTAGAATCAAAAATGGAAATTTTTCTGAAGATAGCTTCTTATAAAACGAATTCGATCTCGATTTACTTTTAAATTTTGTTATAATTTTCTATTCTATTTGTTCCGATTCAATTCTGTAGTACACTACATACAGGGTTCAACCTAAAGAACGAAATATTATATACAGGATTCATTTAGAGCTTCATGGTAAAATATCTGCACAAGCCTGATACATCAACTTTAACGGTATCACAGATATTAAGTCCAAAATAAATTTGAATAACTTTCTTTGTTCTCAACAAATTTTACCCATATCTAAAGATGTAGGTTTTAGTCAGGGAAATGCCGTTGTAAAGCACGATATTTATTTATTGAAATGCTGTTTTCCTAAATGGCAGATAATTTTCCTAAATGCAAACGGCAAGGTTTTTGAAAAAATAAAAAATACTTTAATCCTGTTTTTAGTCCAAGGCTATTGCCGCTACGCTAAGCCCCGGTTTTTTTTTATAGACGACAAATAAAAGCGTCAGGCTTTAACAAATGCAAAGTAGGCAATTTTAAATTTTGAGCTTGTTTAGATAACAGTGTTGTTGTCAGCGTTCATCAATGGAACTTTAACTTTGTTTAAGCGGGGCAATGATAGAAATAACCGGATACTATTTTTCCAGTTTTTCATAGTGTAGACTGTACACTACCGCATTGTTTTAAATTGTTAATAATTTTTATTTCATTATAAAGGTATGCATATATAATTGTTAATATGCAGTCTGGATATACACAATTTTTTTTTTTTTTATCTGTGCTTCTGTTTCGATACCATCTTGACACCCTGTATAATATTATATTATATATGTTGTATTTACTCCGGCAAAAATTTGCGTTAATAGTCATTCTAGGTCATTTATTGAATATTCATTTTACTTTCCCCTTTTATTCCTATTAAATGTAATGAATCGCAAAATTATGGTTGACAAAAACAAAAACAAAAAAAAAAAGAAGAAAAGTAAAAAATAAAAAAATATAACTGAAAATGGTAAACGCATTAAAATGTCAACTTCAATATTGATACAACAGGAAAATAAAAAAAATATAAAAATCGAAGTTAAATAAATTTATTTTAAAATTAATAAATCTGAATATGCGTCTAAACTAATTTAATTAATTAAAAAAAAATTGGAAAAAATGAAATTAAAAGAGATTTTGATATATACATATATAAAATATCTATGTATGTGTTATACCAACCAAACTAAATTTCAAATAGTTACAATTTTTAAATACGACCTTAATTGTTTGGTAGTGATGACTTAACTGATAAAATTATGCTGAGGTGGTAATTTTTTTTTCTTTACTCCTCTTCGGAGCATAGGGCTTCCACTTGATATTCCGAAGTTTGTTGCTATGGTATCATCATTTCTGTTTGCGAGGCAATGTCTAATTTTTAATCTGTTATTTTATTTTGATTGCCTGCCAGGTCAAATGCCTGTTATTTTTAATCTACTATTTTTTAATAAGTTATTTTATTTAAATATCAACTCTATTTATTGAACAATCTAATTATCATAATTATTACAATAATTTTGTGCTAAAACTATGTTTTTGCACTGCATATGAAACTCACAAAAAATTTTCAATTCAAATTTCTTAAGCAGTTACACAAGTTTTGCCTTTATCCATCTTAAATGCATGATTTTTTCTTTTCTATTGGAAAAAATATTTTTGAGTAGATCTCGACTCTCTGAAACTTAAAAAGTATTTAAAAAATCAAATAGCATATTTGAAGGGGCTCTTAAGTTAAAAAAAAAAGGGATAATGCAGATCTGCTACACCATTCATTCTGCATGCATTAAGCAATTAACAAGTAGGGCCCATGCACTTCAGATAGGCTTATTATCAAAAAATCTAATGGCAAACAATGGTAATATGTGTAACTATATAGAAGAAGAAGAACGGTCATTAAAATAATAAAGACTTGAATATTTTTGTTTATTTTTTATTTTGTTTTTTAAAAAATATGGTATTGGAATAGAATACATTCATTAATATGTATGTATACTTTTATATTTGTTACTTGCATAATATCAACCAAATATAAAATGTTTCGTTATGTCAACGAATTCATACTTTAAAATTCGGAATTTTTTCTTTATTTCAACGAACTAGTTTATTAAAACTAACAATTTTTTTGTTTACTTAATAACACGACGCGTGTTATTTGTAATTTATGTACTCGTATTTTAACAGAATTTTTCAGTATAAAAAAGAATTTATAATTGTAAGATCTTATAAATTAGCGTAATTTTAAATTCTTTATTTTCTTTCCGGTCAATTCCAATATAGTCTTAAATATACATAAGGAAGGAAAATTACAAAGAACTATATAAAAATTAATACAAAAAAACTTACAATAATTAGATGGTTCTATTAAAAATATAACAAATTAAAATTAAATACAAATGTGCAAAAAAGAGAATAGTTAGTGACATTTTTCATTTAAAAAATAGTGTTAAACGCCACATAAAAAAAATTATTTACAATAATTAAGAAGTAAAAAATTTATTGTGAGATATAAACGAAAAATCTAAAATAAATATAACAAGTAAAGAAAATAATAATTAAATAAAATGTTATAAACTACTTAAGAATATAATTTAAAAAATGAAAAAACATATTTAATCATTTCATATTTAAAACTAATGAAAATTTAAAACTAAGACTAAGAGATACAAAAGAAAATAAGTTATCAACAAAAATTTATTATAAAATAAAAATTGTTTAAAAAAATAAAATCCAAATAATTAAAACAAAAATACACAAAAAGTAAAAAACATTGTATTTTTATTGAAAGAAGTGATAAGTGGCGGAGAGTGGAAAGTAAGAGGAGAGTTCAGAAAGCGGGGACAACGATCAAATAAATGATAGAAGTGGAAGACGTGGAAACCGACAAAATGAAATTTTCAATGAAATATTTTATTATTTCAACAAACATGTTTATTGAAACAAAAATCTATGTTATTAAATTAATAAACAAATTTATTAAATCAATGAAATGTTTTATTAATTCAACAAACATGTTTATTGAAACAAAAATCTATGTTATTAAATTAATAAACAAATTTATTAAATCAATGAAATATTTTATTATTTCAACAAACATGTTTATTGAAACAAAAATCTATGTTATTAAATTAATAAACAAATTTATTAAATAAATGAAATGTTTTATTATTTCAACAAACATGCTTATTGAAACAAAAATCTATGTTATTAAATTAATAAACAAATTTATTAAATCAATGAAATGTTTTATTATTTCAACAAACATGTTTATTGAAACAAAAATCTATGTTATTAAATTAATAAACAAATTTATTAAATCAATGAAATGTTTTATTATTTCAACAAACATGCTGATTGAAACAAAAATCTATGTTATTAAATTAATAAACAAATTTATTAAATCAATGAAATGTTTTATTATTTCAACAAACATGTTTATTGAAACAAAAATCTATGTTATTAAATTAATAAACAAATTTATTAAATCAATGAAATGTTTTATTATTTCAACAAACATGCTTATTGAAACAAAAATCTATGTTATTAAATTAATAAACAAATTTATTAAATCAATGAAATATTTTATTATTTCAACAAACATGCTTATTGAAACAAAAATCTATGTTATTAAATTAATAAACAAATTTATTAAATCAATGAAATGTTTTATTATTTCAACAAACATGTTTATTGAAACAAAAATCTATGTTATTAAATTAATAAACAAATTTATTAAATCAATGAAATGTTTTATTATTTCAACAAACATGTTTATTGAAACAAAAATCTATGTTATTAAATTAATAAACAAATTTATTAAATCAATGAAATGTTTTATTATTTCAACAAACATGCTTATTGAAACAAAAATCTATGTTATTAAATTAATAAACAAATTTATTAAATCAATGAAATATTTTATTATTTCAACAAACATGCTTATTGAAACAAAAATCTATGTTATTAAATTAATAAACAAATTTATTAAATCAATGAAATGTTTTATTATTTCAACAAACATGTTTATTGAAACAAAAATCTATGTTATTAAATTAATAAACAAATTTATTAAATCAATGAAATGTTTTATTATTTCAACAAACATGTTTATTGAAACAAAAATCTATGTTATTAAATTAATAAACAAATTTATTAAATCAATGAAATATTTTATTATTTCAATAAACATGCTTATTGAAACAAAAATCTATGTTATTAAATTAATAAACAAATTTATTAAATCAATGAAATGTTTTATTATTTCAACAAACATGTTTATTGAAACAAAAATCTATGTTATTAAATTAATAAACAAATTTATTAAATCAATGAAATGTTTTATTATTTCAACAAACATGTTTATTGAAACAAAAATCTATGTTATTAAATTAATAAACAAATTTATTAAATCAATGAAATGTTTTATTATTTCAACAAACATGTTTATTGAAACAAAAATCTATGTTATTAAATTAATAAACAAATTTATTAAATCAATGAAATGTTTTATTATTTCAACAAACATGCTTATTGAAACAAAAATCTATGTTATTAAATTAATAAACAAATTTATTAAATCAATGAAATATTTTATTATTTCAACAAACATGCTTATTGAAACAAAAATCTATGTTATTAAATTAATAAACAAATTTATTAAATCAATGAAATGTTTTATTATTTCAACAAACATGCTTATTGAAACAAAAATCTATGTTATTAAATTAATAAACAAATTTATTAAATCAATGAAATGTTTTATTATTTCAACAAACATGTTTATTGAAACAAAAATCTATGTTATTAAATTAATAAACAAATTTATTAAATCAATGAAATATTTTATTATTTCAACAAACATGCTTATTGAAACAAAAATCTATGTTATTAAATTAATAAACAAATTTATTAAATCAATGAAATGTTTTATTATTTCAACAAACATGTTTATTGAAACAAAAATCTATGTTATTATATTAATAAACAAATTTATTAAATCAATGAAAAGTTTTATTATTTCAACAAACATGTTTATTGAAACAAAAATCTATGTTATTAAATTAATAAACAAATTTATTAAATCAATGAAATGTTTTATTATTTCAACAAACATGTTTATTGAAACAAAAATCTATGTTATTAAATTAATAAACAAATTTATTAAATCAATGAAATGTTTTATTATTTCAACAAACATCTTTATTAAAACAAAAATTTATTTTAATAAACACATTTAATAATTGTTCATTGTATTAACGACGAGGTTATTAAATTAATAAATAGCTATTCATTGGCTCAATGAACAAGTTCATCGGACAAATATTAATAAATTTTTAATTGTTTCAACGAATTTTTTTATTGTAGTTACGTAATTTTTTGGTTCAATGCAGCTCTAATCTACACTGTCATAGTGTGTTATATAAATTTTATTATTTCAAATTTTATTGTTATTAATTTTTGAATGCCTGCGCTATATTATAAAAGATAAGAGTTTTCTTAATGGACTGACGGCGTGATTTTTCCTGACTGACTGAAATTCAGGATCTTCATCGCATAATAAATAGCTTAAATTAGTTTTATCAAATAGGTTTAATACGGAGAAATTTATTTACGTGTTATACCCGAACACATACCTATACCATCTACGCATTCGGCACACATTCACCAAAATTCACCAAAATCAAAAATAATTGCTATCACTATCAATTGCTATCACCAAAATAAAAAAATATACCTGTCTAATTTCTGATTTGTATTGTTTTTGCATGAAATTTAAATTTTCAAGTTATTTTGAATTCTATTTTGTTTTGGAACCGATCTACGACAAAAAGATATATATTAAATGTATATTGTAGGCAGTATTTAATGTCTATTGTAGGCATTGTATTTGATAAACCAATTTTTTTTTCAATTTGATTCATAAATTTATTTTATTTTTATTTATTTATTCAAATAACCTAAAAGAGTCTAATGGCTCGTATATTGTAGGTTCGGTATAATTAATTGTCGGTATTTATTCATTACGGTAAAATATTCATATTTTTCTACACTGTTATGCAAAACCCTCTCAAAGGAGTAGATAACGGAAATAAACTACTTTTATAGTCCTGTTTTGTCCCGGTTAACCTGTTCAATGCGACTATACATTATTTTTTGAGTTAATCTATACTGAATTATCTCAATTTTTGATATTAGAAGAAATTTAATACCACACATACTTCTATTGTCCCATATTTGCGGTCAATCTGTTCAATGCGGCTATACATTTTGGCTTTATTGAGTTAAGTTTTTGAATATTGTCGAAATGTGATATTCCGATATTAAAAGAAATTCAATTGTACATAATTGAAGTTTTAAAGACTTAACGTCTCATTAACTAATTCAACATTTTTTACAACTAAATTTACAAATTCTGTTAATTAAAATATTTTTTTAATTATATTCTACATCAAAATTTTGGACGAATTTAATTTTTAAGAAGAGTTTTATCTTTTATTTTAATCGATTTAATTAAATACATGAACTACTCTACTATATAGTCAGTTCTAATTATTGAAGCTAATATGTCCCATATCCCATGAATTAAAACTAAAAAAATTTAAAATAATTTCCACTTGATTAGATTAAGGTGAATTTTCTGGTTAATTTGAAAAAAAAAAACAACAAAAACAAAAAAAATGTTCTTTAACTAACATCAAATCTCTTCATCTTAAAATCATATTCACGGTTAAATTTTTAAAGCAATTTTCAAAATACTAAAATTTAAACTCAGTTTTGGTTCGATACAACAAAATTAAAGGTTAAAAAAAAAAAAAATTTTATTTATCTCGTTTATTTACGTTTAATGCCAGAATTTTTGTATTAAATTTAATATTAAAAATAAACAAGTGAACCAATTTTTTTTTTTGTTCTAGAAATCTAGAGGAGGATCCAGCGAGAGGAGAATTTTTTTTTGAAATTCAATCAAATGGAAAATTTTTTATTTTTAGAAATTTTTTTAATTGTTTTTGTATTAGTTCTGGTTTTCTGTTCATTCATCAGATTATTTCGAAAACTTTCGATATTAAATAAAGTGGTAAAAAAACAACAACAACAATAAAAAAAAATCATAGTTATTTATTTTAAAGATACCTATATACAATAAAAGTACAACAACCTTTCTACTTCAGTATAAAATATTTTTTTATGAATTAAAATTCGAAGATAAAGGAGATTATAGATAGAGAGATAGATATAAATATTAAATTTCATATTTTGATTAAAAAAATTTATTTTATTTTTAATTGATTTTGCAAAAAAGTTTATATTTGATAAATTGATGAAATGAAACAAAATTTGTAAAAAACAGAACGATATAAAATCAATTCTACGATTCTACTTAGATTGTCTATAAAAAAAAAAAGTAATTTAGAAGTACCTATATTTAAGTTTCATTGGAGTTATTAGTTTTTTATTTTTTTTTGTATTTCGAAATGAAACATTACAATATCTGTGTCTGTAGGAGACATTCAGTATAGTTTATATGACATTTTTTATGCAGGTAAATTGCATTGACTATCAATCACCCATGATGCCAACATTATACTCTATTGTATTTCTGCACCCACATTTGATTGTTCCTATTGTCTATTGGGTAGCTGCAGGATGCTAAGACGCTTTGGTTATACTTTTTACCTATACACTATAATTGTCGATCTTTTTTTCGATAAAATCAAATATATAATAATATTATATAGTATAATATTCCGCCCATTGCCCCACGGATGGGGTTGTAGGACATTGATGATGATGATGATAGTATAATATAGTATATATAATAGAATAGAAAAATATAAAAAAGTAAAAATATTATGTTTGCTAAAGTTATTATGTTTAGATTGCAAATTAATAGTATATAGAGAAATGACTTTAGTAATTCTACGATACCATATTTTAGAAATTGTTTCGTCTTCTGATATTGCTAAGTCTACTACTGGATCATACAAATCATCTGATAATATATTATTATCTCATTTTAATCTTTCTGGGCATGGAACAAAAAGGTGGCATTCGACTCATAGATTTTGTAAATGTTTTATCAATATTTGCTTCACTTTTGGTCATCGTCGTATCGTTGGGGCACTAACTCTATTTTATTTATATCTTATAGGAGAACTACTACATTACTAGGCTCTAAATGCCCAACCATAAAATAAGTTTCGAATTTGACACAAAAAAGTATCTTTTCCATTTTAAAATTTCAATTTCGGCCATTTTCGGCGAATTTCGGGCTTAAAAAAACCATTATTCCCGGAAGTTGAAAATATCACCAATCGATAGAGCACCATCGATTTAATCAATAATTAATTTTTTTAATTTTTAAAATAAATAACGGCTCCTTGCTCTCTTAATAATATGATAAACATGCTCTGAAACACCTGGTATATTATACGAAGGCATGCTATTCTAACATCTTTTACTTCTTCACTTTGTCAATGATACTACTTTTCTATGCACATTCAAATTACTGTGATTATTAGAAGCAGTTCAATTTTCAATGGGTATTAAAATTTAAATTAGCAACTGACAAAAAAACTGTATACATACATACTGCCAGGGCCTTGCAGAGCTGAGAGGGGCCCCGGCCAATAAAAAACATGAGGCCTCTTGTTTGTGTAAAAAGACAAATTTACATAGTTCTTTTATTATTTTTAATTTATTTAAGCAAAATGAAATTAATAATTACAAATAAGCTTTTCGAGCTTTAGTGTTAGCAAAATCTTTTATAATAATTTAAAAGTCAATATTTTGTGCAATGTGTGAATTTATATGTAAAAAAATTGATAGCCCATTCAATTGTTTTTGGCTCATTTACAGATCTGTTTAACCATTCCTTTTCAACACACTGAAACTGCGTTCCACTGAAGCCAACGAAGGCGGGTAAAATTAAAGATATTGGTAAACAATCCAATTAGGTTTTTTTCTAAAATGTTTATCAGCAACTTCGCTGGAGATGAAGATGATTCTATATCAAAGTTTACTTCAAAAATATTTTTTAAAAATATCATTTCATCACATATCATTTGTATCATCACTTCATCATTTGAAATTTCCTTTGAATATTTTAAGTGGATATTTTTTGCTCTCAATTTTATTTTCCTGGCAAAATTTGTTTAAAGACTCAAAGCAACGTGTCAAACCTGAAATAACTGAATCAATAATATATGTAAAAACTTTAACTCTATAAAGCTCTTCAGCATCAAACTGTGACTTGATATGACGAGTTAATGGAAAATCAGTTGGCATTTTGGAGAGTACGGCAATCTCTTTTGAACTTAAGAGTAATCTGTCCCACTCTTCACGTTTTATCTTCATCCTTGCAATAAGATTGTTAATATTTTCTATTTCGACGTCAAGTGTTGCATTGCGTGCATTAGTTTTACGATTGCAATAACGTTAATATTTCAAGCCATATTGTTGTCAAAACAATGCATTCGAATGTATCCAAATATTGAGAAATTGACTGAAGTTCGGTAAGTACGTGCGTATGAATTTTTACTATAATTTTTGTACCGTTGCATAATCTTCTGATATATTTTAAAAATCATTGCTTAAAATAAATTTATTGTTGAACTTAAAATAATATTGCAACTTAATTTTTCCGCACCTACTGTGACAAAATTAGGAAATCAATGGAGGCCCCTTCACAACTCGGGGCTTGAGCCAAATGGCTCTCATGGCCCACCCTCTGTTATGGCCTGCATACTGACATCCAATAACTGAACAAACTAGTTATTGATTGTCAGTACTGCTTACTAGTACTATTGATGCTAACGTCGTTTTACGTGATGTTAAGTTATCAAAATTTTGAGAGTATTTATTTTGCGCATTTTTCTAAAGATTAAAACTATATACCATAGTTAAGTAAATTATATTCATCAAAGAAAAATACTATTAAAATATTTTTTTATTTTTTTTTTAGTTCAGTTCAAAACATCTGCCTCAGAACCTCTTTTTAATCTATTTTTTCTATGATAAGACTATAATAAAGAGAACAAAAAAAAAAAAAAAAATTATCATATTTAAAATTTTATTTCAATTTCTACAAATGAATCTGCAAATGCATTTAATTTAATTGAAATTCCTTGCAATTAATCTTTAGTAAAACAAATTTAAAAAAAAAATTTTGTTCTTATTTTTTTTTTTTTTTTTTTTTTTTTAATACAATTCCATTAATTATTTCAACAAAAATATAAATAAAACAAAAATTAAAAAAAAAAAAAAAAACTATACAATCAGAATTTTGCATAAAACATTGATTTTCAATTTTCAATATCAAATGTAAAAAAAAAAAAAAAAAAAAAACATAAAACAAATAAAAATTGAAACATTTTTTTGTTGCATATATACAGCCTACAGCTTTCATATACATAAGAATGTCTCCAATATGGTGTGCAAAAAAAAATTAAAAGAAAACAGAAACAACCGGTAGGCAGACACAGCCCACAAGAATAGACTTTTTAACCTGAATCTAATTACTCCTTTGCATGTATCTTTTTTTTTTTTTTTACCTTTAAGTGAGTTGAGTTTTGAATTGTGGTGGTTGATTGTGATTTTATGAAATCGCATGTAAAAATATCATCCATCCCATATTCGACATTCAATTAATCAAGTAACAAATTATCTGTTGACTATTTTCTTTACTTTTGTTACTTTCAATAAATTTAAATTTATTCATTTATCGCCCAGAATTTCATATAAAATATGTGTATATATATATATATATATAATAATCAAAATAAAAATAAGACATTGAAAAGTAAATAAAAATAATAAATGGATTTAGTTGCTACTGTTGTTCCAAATATATATCTTGAACATATATAGTTGGTTGATGATTTATTAGAAATCTAGAAGTCTTCTACTCAATGTACAGATAAAAATGTGATTAAAATGTGTATCGATGAAATCCGAACCGGCAGACTGCTTAGATATTTTAGTTATGTCATCTGACCATTAATAGGAAGGTTATGGATTGTAATCTCACTTCTGGTATCGATATTGTACAGTTTTTTTTGTTATTATTCCTAAAAATTAGCTAACAATACAATTGGGGTGGAATTTACTCTAAACAATAAATCTATCATATTTAGATTAGATTATATTATATCCAAAATGGAAATGGAAAATTTATTTTGTTAATATTAATTATTAGGTCAAAATATTTCATAGCTTTGTCAATGGTACTAAAAATGTATGTATATATTTGGTAGACTTGGATTGGAAGCTGAATTCGTTAAAATTAACATGTCGTCAAGCAAAAAAATGGTCAATCATTTTATTTACTAAAAAGTATATATATATATATATATATGTATATGTACAAACATATAATATTAATTTATTTCAAGGTCAAATAAATTTACTTACTTACTTACTTACTTTTTGGAAGCTACAGATCATCATAAAGGTCGTAAACCTGGCACAATATTGACTTCTACTGACGGCAGTTACGAGTAGATTCTCTCCAATTAAAAATATAAAGTTTCTTTTCTTTTTTTTTATATATGTACGTTGATATTTCATATACCCAACGAATATGTGTTTTCCTTCGACAACGCGTTCCCTACTGTTTTGGTTCGAAGAATTTTTTAAGTGGAGCATTTTTTTCCATTCGTTCTACATGGCTTATAAAAGCCAATAAAAGCGTTTTAGTTTGACTTTTTTTTGTTAGCTAGGTGTATGTTATTCAACAGCGTCATATAACTTGATTTTATGTATCAGGTGCCGGTTCTAATGTCATATAATTCGGCTTTATATTTTGTACCCCAAACCTCCTGATACAAATATATAAATCATAAATTCATAAATTTGACGAAGAATATTTTTCTTTCATGTTCATTTGCTGCTGGTAGTGGCCACGCTTCAGAATAATATAGCAATATCAGAAGCATGATCGTTCTGTACAGTTAGGGCTTGGTATTTAGAGATTGGGGTTTGGAGCGTGTTTAGACAAACGATTAATTAAATTATAGATTTGACTAGGTATAATAAACTGATTGAATATGTAATAAAAACACACCATTCAAAAACCTGAAAATTTCATTGTGTATTAATCATTTATCCTTTTCACTTTCTTTAATGGGAGTATAGGGGTACATCATAATTCAGATATTGTGGTTTTGAGACTATGCTTCAGTTTGTATAATTTTTATGTTCGGAAAGCAGCTGATTATGCTAATTAGTGTCGATTTTCAAATAAATTTTATTTAGTGGAAGAGATAAAATTTTATTACCCAATTAGGATTTGAACCCTGCTAGCTGCTGGCTTGCTACATTACATTTTTCTGCTATTCTACCGAATGAAGTATACAGAGAATATGTGTTGCTTTATTCAAATATTTTAATTGTATACGTACAAAACTATTCTAAAATAACTAAAAATAAAATTAAAAATCTTGTAAAAATATTTTTTCATATTTTTCAAAGGTATATGATCATCGACTCATCAAATAATTTATTGTTTTAGTATGAAATCATTGAAACAGAATTTTTAAAAGACTTCGTATATATCCAGCTAGAATTGTGGATTATTTGAGTCTTTAATTTAAAATATAGTCATCAGAATCATCATAATTAGGGTAATAATCACTGCTATTGATCCTAGTGAGTGTATATAACGCATCAACAAACATTATGTATAAAAATCGATAATGATTATTATTATTTTAGTACCTATATACATCAAATGATAATCAGAGTTGCATTTTTACAATGGAACAAAGCGTATATGTATGTGTAATTTCTGAAGGGAAATCTGTCTCCTATATCATCGCAGTCGCAAATGGGCTTATTGGTGTTTACCCGTGCTTGTTTAGTTCTAGTTATTCCTCTGAGTCTTTAAGGATATCTGATTTTGTTATCAGACTTAGGATATTCTTCAATGGTATTCTGGATAGCTCCTATTGTTTGGGGAATGCTGTTCCCAACTGACGAAGTCTGCTATGAGTGTGCCCTTCGCATTCACAGAGCAATGCTCAATAGATTCTTCCTCTATTTCACATATTCTACATAAATTGTTTTCGTATAATGTCTACAAAATACTATGTCAGAAACTGATAGAAGTATTAATAGTAGAAATAATTTTTGATGGTAATTCTTTAAAATTTTGATTGTTCTATCTGATATGGTTGTAATTTTATGGCTCTTCATGATTTGATTGTTCATTTACAGAATTGATATCACCCTAGTTTAAAGAAAGTCACTGAGTCTATAGTATACCCATTGTATTCCATACCATTTCATTGCATCTAATTTTATAGTTCCATTGTATAGCTCTGACTATTATTTGCTGTATTAAAATAATAATAATCATTATCGAGTTTGAAAGATGAAGTTTGTTGATGTACTAGTGCTATTATGTACTCACTAGGATCAACAGAATATATTATTACCCTACGTAAATGGAATTTTCTGTTCCGATGCAATATTTGTTCCTTTTAATAATGCAAGAAACAAGAAAGACTATTATGTACAAGAAAAACTATTAAATCAGAAGCATTTATTTTTACCATCTTAAATCCAAGACAATATAAACTTTCAAATTGGTTTATGAACATACAAAAGGATATTATTGATGTCAAATATACGCAATTAGTATCTTCAAATTTAGACTGGAAACTACAGGACGATTTAGAATGATTAAAGACAATTTGTGCTCATTGTAGTATGCATCACAATTGGGATTTCCGTGTTCGAGGTAAGTGCATCAAAATAGCTGGTCATCATTGTAGAAATGTTGGTGTATCCCAGAAAAAAAATTCTGCAAAACAGTAGAACTAAAATTTTTCTTAAATTTAAAAATGTTGCATTCTATACAGTCCAGACTATATTTGAGATCTGGATATAAGGTCAACTTCCCAGCCCTGATATATATATATGTGTACTTTAGGTATATATTTAATATAAAATAAAAATTGCAAATTCAAATATACAAATTTTAAATTATTTCATATCTATGTATATATACATATATATATATGTATATATATATATAAATATTTTACTCGTAATATGCAAATCAGCGCTTGTTGTATAGTAACCGCATTACTACTTTAATTTTAATTTCAATTCTCTGTTTTGTTTTATATACAAGTATGTATATATATATCATTTTAAATAGGTAGGTTTAATGGCTTGTTGGTTGGTTGGTCATTTATTGACCAGTTTTTAAAATTACAAAGGCGTTGTATATATATATATATATACATGTAAATCAAATAAAGAGAAAAAAAATAATATAATAAAATAATAATTTATTAAAGTAGAACAGAAAATGTAGTGAACATCATCATCATGATCATCATGATTATTACGATTCATTAGAGTCCAACTTAAAAATTATTCATGATCCGACAGTATATTAATGATTGGTAGTTTTTTGAAAAATAATTAGTATTGAAAAAACAAAAAAAAAAAAAAATAAATAAAAACCAAAACCTTGATCCTCTAAAATTCTATCTTTATATCAGCTCTCTCTCTCTCTCTCTCTTCTCTATCTTTAGTTTTTTTGTTCTATAAAATATACAATTAAAAATGGTTAGTTTTATAGTGATCTGAAGGAGGATGAAAAGAAGATATGTATGGTAAGTAGAGAGATAAAAAATAATAAAAAAAAAAGTAACTGTCAATGTGTCGCGATTATTTTTGAACGTTGTAAAAGATTTAAATGTAGGCGTTTTTAGTTCTTAATGAGAACCTAAAATTATACATTCAATAACTTGTCATTGGTAAAAAATTATTATTAACTTGTTTTAAGGAGTTAAAAAAATTCATTTTTGAATTTATTGGTTTCAAATTTTTTTTTTAATACTCTGACAATTGAAATAATGTTATTTAATATAAAAAATTTAGAAAATTATTTAGTGGAGGTTTTTGTTATATGTACACGTTACCTATGCAAGTTTGATATTTTTAATTAATTATACAAGTAGGTTTTAATTTGAAGAAAGAAAAAAAACAAATTTAGAAAAAAGGAATTTAGCATATTTTGCTGTTGCTATGAAGTTTTCACGATCTGTCTAAAACGGACTTACAGTGTGTATATAGTGACTATAGTGTGCTAAATCTACCGACATTTGAATTTTCTTGGTGAAAAAATCATTAATACATGCCATTTACTGTCCCCCAAAATAAAAATGATGAAAAATTATGTTATTAGCTAAAATAGTAATGACGATAGAATATAAAAATTATTTCTGATTTTCTAAATTTGAATTATGTTGGATGAGTATCAGACTTACCGTTTTTGAATAATAGCTGCACAAACTTAAAATTTTGCTTTTAACAATTGAAAAGTTTGCAAAAAACGTTGATTATCTCAAAAAACTCGTTAATATACCTGAAAAACGGCAAGTCTGATGTTGTGTATGAAAAAGAGAGGATGATGTAACGCATCAACATAATAAAAAAAACAAAAAAAAAATTAGCGATTTTTTTTTCGAGATAATCAACATTTTTTACAAAATTTTCAGTTGTTGAAAGCAAAATTTTAAGTTTGTGTAGCTATTATTCAAAAACGGTAAGTCTGATACTCATTCAAAACATACCGTTATTTAGGTGTATTAATTTTAAAAAAAAGTTATGCAGAAGTTGTTGCTCTAGTTTCAATTCATTCGGAGCTGTAGTGGATTGTTTAGACATAATTTTTCTAATCCATTTTTATTTAACCCTCTGTTGCTCAAGTTAAATTCAAATATACACTCTTCGTCTAGAACAATTTTTTTCCTAAAATACTCCAAGGAACCACCACTTAAAATATTTTTGGTCTAAATCGGACCACCTTCATGTATATTTACTAAGTATAATCAAATATAATCTAATAATATGCTAATAATGGTGAATTAAAGCAAAAAGCATGGATAGGGACCAACAAATTTTTATGTAAAGCTTGTTTTAAATAATTACCGCAACAAATTATCGATTGAGAATAAAAAAAAAATTAAAAAATAGTTAATTTTTGTGCCCATCTTTCAAATAAATCAATTATAGAAAAAAAAAACATATTCCAGCTCTAAACCTTAATACAAGAACTAAATAAAAGATCAATAATATATGAAGCTTTTTCTAATTAGAAGTAGCAATTTTTTAAAGTCATCAAAACTATTAAAAAAGTCCAACACCCCGAAAGGGAAAAATACCTGAAGTTGATCTGCAGATTTATCTACAAGTCCGCTGATAAAAATAAATAAATAAAAACAATTAAAATTATACCCAAAAAATAAACAATACTATTAAATTTTTTTAAATGTCCCTTGGTTTGTGTCTTTGCGTTATCAACCTGGAAATGTTTCTAATTAATCAATGTAGGTACATCTTCAAGTTCAAATGAATGTTTGTTTTGTTAAGCAAAAAATATTTCTATTGTTGCTATTGTGATTAATCTTGCTTTGCCCCCCAACCTTTAAAAATTCACTATATTTGCTAAACATTCTTCTTATAGAAAAAACCCCAGAAGAAAGATATTATAGAAAATATATCAAGGGTAATATTTCTTCAATTGGTACTGAAATTACAAAACTATCATTTTCTGCGTATGCAACAGAAAATTTTAAACCAGAATGGACAATTTTATATCAGCGACTCCACGGAGTTAACAACAATTATTTATTTTTATATATTTTCATTGAATTGATTTAATCAGAAAAAATTCTTAAATTTGAATTAACTATTTATATCTCATCAGAAAAATAAGTCCACTCCATTCTTCACTCAGTTGGTGTCGGTGTTGGATCTCGACGCTTTTGGCTATTGATCTTAGCGCTGCAATCTGCATGTTTTTTAATGTAAACATTGCTAATACCATGCATGCAATTGTTTATTGCTCATTTGCACCAATAGTGCACCTTCCAAATGGAGCATATCTAATTGTAAATAAACTTTGTTTTGAACGAATTTAACATTCATGTGTATGTGATTAATGCTTTAACACATCTGTGGTACTGTGATACATTAAATTTTAGTGAACTGCAAACGGGTAGGATGGGATATATGAAGACAAACATGAATAATGACGGACAATAAATATTTTGAAATTCTTAATACATTTTTTTTTAAACCAAGCGGTTTATTAGATTTTCTATATTAATTTCGGAATGATGTTGTATTAGAAAAAAACATCAATAAAAGTATTTTGTGTGTATAAGAAAAACATTAAAATGCAAAACCAAAATATTTTGATTTTGTGTGCCAGATCGCTGCTGGTAACGCCAAAAGTTTGGCAAGAATATATTTGTCAAATATTTCAAAAGTATAGGCGTGAATGAAATCAGTCGCACTTGTAAAATCGTTTTCAAGAAATCGTCAAACAAAATCGGACTATGGTGATGGTAAATCGGAAAATTTGGAAATCCACCTATAAACGTGTTTTTTTTCTTTAAACAATGTATATTAAACAATGTATAAATAACAAGTACCGTTATTTATTTTCAATATTTTAACAAAGTTTTTATAATTACTCACTTACTTACTTATACTTAGGTGAAAAACATACGATGTAGCTCCGGGGCCTGCCTGACCCATCGGTATCCCTCATTTTTGCCGGTCACAGCACTGATCTGTCAAGTTGAAGATATGAAATCCTATTTAATGTCTGCCGATATTTCATATCTCCAACGAAAGTTTGATCTACCCAGACGTCGTGTACCTTCTGTGTCTGGATTAGAAAATTATCTTGGCTATTGATTTTATAATTATTATCTCTTATTATTTATAATACTTTTGCTAAAAATTATTGTGTTTTATAAATTCTTGATCCTTCTTCATTATTTGTATACCATCAATGTTTGTACTGTATGTACATATGTGTGTATTAAATTATTCATAATACATCGTACTTTAATTAGATTAGTGTGACCTTAAACTTTAAATGAAATGACCTCATCATTATAATGTAGATAATGGTAATGCAAAAAAAAAAAAAAATATTTTTAGTTTTTCAAATAAAAAATTTCGAACTTAAAAAAACAATACATTTTTCTAAATACGGGTCCTCTAAAACTCTTGACACACAATATCTGAGGATTAAATTTCACAAAAAATAAGTAAAAAAAAATTTTTTTTATTTCTTTTTAAATTAATAAAAACAAAAAATATTATTTTTTAAAAATTCGGAGAAAAATTAGAATAATAACCTGAATGAACTTTTTTTTTTATATTTTTTGTTTTCTTTTTCCACCTTTTATTCACGTAATTTATCAGCCAACCTAGGTCTTAATGAAGTGTCTTATACAATTCAACTATACTTTTTTATATAGATACATTTTTTTTTCTTATTTCGAAGATCTTAATTTTTTTTTTGTAAGATTATAAATATCTATTAACATATATATTCGATGATTATGCCGGTTAAGTCCCTCTAAAGTTACCCCTGCGGTGATGTTATCAAGAGAGTTTTATTTTTCTGTTTCTGTTATTGTTTTGTTGTTGTTGTTACGTAGTATATAAAATTTTGTCATTTCAATATTTTAATAAAATGCAAAAAAAATTTTTTTTTTTAGAATAAAATCTAAAATCATGTAAAAAAAAGCTGTTGAAGGGAATGCAAAGTGGAAGAAGAGATATTTTTATACATGGAATTAAATTTTTTGAATTCATAAAGCTTAGAATTAAATTTGAATGTTTATGTATTTGGTGATTTAAAAAAAAAAAAAATATAATAAGATTTATGTAAATTATATTATGTAAAAAAAAAAAAAAAAAAAAAAAAAATAGGATAAGAGGTGTCAATTAATTTAGTCTAGAAATAGATTTTGTATATTTTTGTTTTGTTTTTAGAAGATTTAGAGATTTGCAGAATAATAATTAATATTCTACTAGGTTAAAATTTGATTATATTAAAAAATGTTGTAATATAGAAAAGAGAAAATAATTTTAAGGTTGAATATAAAATTTTTAATTTTGATTTTTATTTGATTAAAATTTGATTAAAATTTGTTTGATGTTCTGTTAAATAATGAAAATAATATATAAGTATGTGTGTCGAATCAAATTGTTAACTTAGTCCTTAATTTGTTCCAGTATCAAAAATAAAAATAATTATTATCAATATTTGACATTGAACCTATTCAATTATTGACATAATTTTAATTATTTTTTTGCAGGATATATTTTATAAATTTTTGTAAAATATTAATGGTGAAAAACTTTGATTATCATTAAATTTTCAGTTAATATGTCATATTATTATTATTTTCCGATTTGACAGTAGTCAAATTAGAGATAACACGTGGCAAAACAACAGTTATTTCATTGCCATATGACAGGTGGCAAAACAACAGTTATCTAATGACTTATAAACGATTTTCTCCACAGGTTTAGGTGGATGGAGGCTTATGCCGAAGATCAAGAACAGCAATGCTGACCTGTAGATAAATTACGACGTATTTGCTTTTGGTCAAATTAGTCAAATTAGAAATGGCAGGTGGCAAAACAACAGTTATTTCATTGCCATGTGATGACTTATAAACGATTTACTCCACAGGTTTAGGTGGATGAGACTTATAAGAACAGCAATGCTGACCTGTAGATAGATCACGACGCATTTGCTTTTGATCAAATTAGTCAAATTATAAATGACAGGTGGTAACTCAATCTCATTGGCATACATCACTTTATGAAAAGTCTCTTCCACTGGATGATGTGGCACAGCTTATATTGATGACTTGAAATATTGATCTAGTGATAAGGATAATGATGAAAATGCAAGGCATTCACTTTAGTTCAAATTGGTCAAATTAGAGATGACAGGTGACAAAACAATTATTATTATATTGGAAATATATGGTTTATGAACAATCTGCTCCACTAGATGAGATGGTACAACTTACGTGTGTGTCAATGACCAACAACACAGCAATGTTGATTTAGTAATAGACCACGACGAAAATGCAAGGCATTCGATTTTGGTCTAATTAGTCGAATTTGAAATGGCAGGTGAAAAAACAATTTTTATTTTATTGGAATATAGAACTTATAAATAATCTGCTCCACTAGATGAGATGGTACAGTTATTTTGTTTAATTCAAACAAATTACAATAATTATTTTCCTTTTTCTTTTAATATAAGATTAAATTTAACAGAATCAAAATTAAAAAAAACAATAAAAAAATTTTAAAAGACAATAAAAATTTACAAAATTTAACTACCTAATGGTTAGAGGGGTTAGTTAGAAGGATTCTGATTACAGAGGTATAGCCGATTCCTTAACACATCTTTTGAGAGTGATAAGTCAATCACATTCTTATATTTGTTCCCTATTATCATCATTCTGTAGATAGGCTCATTCATACCATAGTTGGTTCTATGAAATACAAGTGTTAAAATATTAGGTGATCGGAGTCGAGTGTTATTGGAAATTCGGGCAGAATTCAATATTAATGAGAATGTAATATTCCCCTTCACTACTTGGATGATGAAAAGAACATCAGCAACTTCACGCCTAGTTATTAATGTAGCTAAATGTAGCAAATTTAATCTGTGTTCATATGGAGGCACAACAAGTGGATTGGACGAAGGAAGGTGGCGAAGTGCATATCTTATGAAGTTTTTTTGAATATGGCTTCTATTCTTTTAATATGAATTTCATAATAGGGTGACCAGACCTGACTAGCATATTCCAGTTGTGGCCTCACCAGACATATATATAGGGATTTTAAGATATAAGGGTCATCAAATTCTTTAGACCATCGCTTTATAAAACCTAACATTGATTTAGCCTTACTAATAATATTGTTATAGTAAAATTTAAAAGACAATTTTTCGTCGAAAGTGACACCTAAATCTTTGATCGACCTAACTATTTCAAACGAATGGATGATTAACAACAGCAATGTTGATTTGTTGATAGACCACGACGAAAATGCAAGATATTCACTTTTAGGTGAAAACACAAATTAATTAAATTAGAGATGAAAGATTACAAAATCATAGTTATTTTGACTTATGTACAAACGCTGCTCCACTAGATGCAATAAATTGTATATGAAGAAGTAGTTCGGACGTTAATCCTATAGTATTCGAATTTTTAGAAATAAAAAAAGTTATCGATTCAAACTAAAAACCGTTTTGAAGGGTAGAAACTGAACGACAAGTCGTCTTGATGGTAGGGTGAAGTTCAAGAACTGCTTTTTTTGTAAAAATTAAAGATTATTTTAGTAAAAAATATAATATTTGATTTGCATATAGAAAAAACTAATATACCGAAATGCACTGGCCAAAAATATTTTAAAATATTTAAAGAAAACATTTATATAAAATTAAAATTAATATTTGCGTTTTAAATGTTTTAATTTTATTTACTATTATACGTATATGTAGTTTTATTTTCATAATAAGCTCAATAAATTCTGTGACAACAAATCATAACCGCTTATGTCTGAAATTGCGATGTTTCGAGTCGAAAATCAATTTTAAAGTTCAAATAACAGTTTACAAATATAGTAACGGTTATGAACAGTTTTTGGATTTTTAAAATCGATTAAATTATGTAAGCACTTGAAATCAAAAAACTTTTTTTTGTAAAAAACGCATTAATGAATAAGATTTTGTAAAAATCGGTAATCAATTTATAAGTTTTTATAGTTGATTTTAGTTGAATATATTTAAAATATGTTAAGTTAAATAAGCGATTATGACAAAAACATAATCCTTATATTGAAATAAGTGAATATTTATCCTAACGAAAATGTGACTTATAGTTGTCATAGTTTTGCTCTGAATCTATAGTTTTTATCTCCTTTTGTTTCTAATGTTAATATAAGCGGTGATGATTTATTTGCACAGAATTGTGATGTGCTGTATCAATAAAAAAAAAAAATATCTACACCTATAATTAATAATGTGTCAGGCGACAAAATCTAGTTATTCTGGAAAATTTACTTATAAAAGTCGATCTTATGTTAACTTTTGGAGTACAATTGATGATTTAAACCCAAATGGTTAGAATATACAAAATGTCATAATCAAAACATGAAGTAATACAAAAAAAAAAGTATTATTAATTGTATGAAAAGTAAATATCATTACAACAACAAGAAATAACATTAATAATAAGAACAAAAGAACATTCCAGTTAAAATTACATTAGATACGATTAACTGTAAATTGAAGAAAGGACAAATTGAAAGTAAAGATAGGTAAAGTTGGAACATTTTTTTATTAAGTATAAATAAAAAAAATGTAAGTACAAGATCAGGTAGTTGATTAGTTTTAGTAGGGTAGAAATAGAAGTTTTAGGAACTGAAAATGAAAATCTTAAAAGAAAGCTAAATAAAAAAATAGAAAATCTGATACATAAATTTATTTAATTCGAAATTAGATGGGTCGAATTTGTCGAATTTGATTTTTTGTTAATAACATGTTTTTTTTACAAAATCTGCCTCTGCCTCAATTTAGTACAAATTTAGCAAAATTTTTATTTTTACTTAATAAAAATAAATTAAATCTTTTTGTTTGTTACTTACTAATAAATTTCAATTGTCTGTTCAAAGCATTTTCTTTCACAAATTAATTAAACTAATTGTGCAGAGACTATTCAAAAACTAATCATTTTAATGTTTCCTCTATTAATACAATTTATTTATTTTTTTTTTTTAAATTTTTAATTAAAACTTTTAAATTCTTTGAAAGTGTATAGTTTTATTTTTCTGTTTTGTTTTTTTTTTATTTTTTTTTTGCTATACATTTTGCAATTCATTTGAGCAAATTCTTACATCATCCTACTTACTTTTACTATACTTAATGATGAATTCAATTTTATCAGCTCTATTCTTTATAACAGAAATTTTTTTTTTTTTTTTTTTACAATAAAATTAAATCCATGAACGTTAATTAAAATTTATTTACATTCATTTATCTTTTCAATTATAATGTCCAACCAAATGCAAAATTACAATGAGGCATTATAAATTTACATACATATGTACGTAATTGTATATATTCAACTTGTATTTAATTATGGAACCCATCTCTCATGATTTCAATTAAATCAACAACATCATGACTCCTTTGCTTCAAATGAATTATGCAGTTTAAAAAGCAAAAGTTCAATTCTTTAAGGATTTTAGTTGTTAATGATTTTTGAATATCTTTTAATGGCCTGAAACAGCATAAACCATAAATTAAAAAAAAAAAAAAAAAAAGAGAATTAGAATTGTTATTCATTTGGTAAAAATTTAAAATTAACGTTTTGAAAATGCTTAACTATGTATAAAGATTATATATTACAATTTTTATAATATAATGAATGAAAAACATTTTTTGGTCGTTATCGGACCTATATTTTAGTTTTAGTGGTTAAAGGAGGAAATTTTATTAGAATCCTTGTTTTGTTTTGAAATAAGTTTTTTTGAGAGCACATTTTTTTTTTTTTTTACCACAATATTATAAATTGGTCTGGTATGGTTTTTGGGATTAGTCTGGGACATTGCAGTAATGTAATTAATAATTAGTATATATTATGAGAATCAGATGTGTTAAAATTGGTTTAAGCGATTATTTAAATTGTTTTGGGGTTTTTTTTTTTTTGAGAATGGTGAATTTTGAGAAGTTTTGTGAAAATTTTAATTTAAGTTTGTTTTATTGCTCAAATTTTGTTAGATTTTATTTTTTTTAAAAATAATTTTACTTTAAATGTCTTATGTATATAATTTTTTTTATAATGGAATCAGTAGGAGAGCGTAGAAAGAAATGTGAACTAATTATGTGTTAAGGTTGAGTTAAAATTTTTTTTTTTTACACTCTTGACAGCAACTTAGGTAGAATTACCTTTTCGTGCTCAATTGAGTACGGTACTGCAATTCTACACTACAATATCTACAATATTTCGAGTATTTATTTAACAAATTACTGGCTTATCTACTTATTAAATGTGGAAAACTATTGCTATTGTCATGCGATGGGAGATATAAATTTGGCTACATTTAAAGGTTGATAGATGTTGTTAACAACACTTCTGTATAGGTGTTGACACGATACACAAGTAGATTCTTTTTTTTATATTATTAGCCAAAACTTAGGTCAGAGAAACTTTTATGCTTTCGTATCGTTGGTTTTTGGAAAAGAAAAGGGATATTTAGAGTGAAGAAAAAGAGAAAGAAATAGGAGAAAGGTTTGGAGGGCAGTTGCAAACTATATTATTGATGTTCACTTTAGATTTTTGTAAATCAAACACATAAAAATTATCCCTTCTTGGGAATTTGCTTGTAGTGGAATGCGATTCTACATTCTAGAAGTTCTAACTATAAAACGAATTTCTATAATCAGTCTTGAGCCATCTTGTGATTTCTACGGTGTAGGGGTGGGCATTTGAGGCTTCTCACGCTCCTCGATGGAATTGCTTAAAAGACGGAAGAGATATATAAAATACACGAGACACGAGATATCTATAAAATAGAGGTAATGCTTGAAGTGAAGCATATGTTGATGGAACATTTACATCATAAGCGTATATCTATTTTGTACTATGTCCACCTATAAATGCGAATTATACTCAATCTTGGGCTGTATGTGGGTTTTATAGATATTAAATAAAATGTCTTTAAACCGACTGAAACAACCTAAACATTTTGCGGCGCTTTTCGCAATATCAAAAATATCAGAGCATATTTTGATTTACTTGCATTCTGAGAATATTTAAGTTTTCTATATTTACTATAAGTTTTCATATTAAACTTTTAGAATAGGTTCGAATAACTTTAGTTTTTGCGTAACTGCACAGCTTTGAGTTTTTACGGGTGTTGGACTCAATTCTGTTTGCGCTTTACCCCAGTCATAAATTTAAGTTAAGCGATTCAAGAAAAAGTACTGTGCTCTTAAAAAGAGTACAAACAAAAGCAAAATTCATCAAAACTATGTGAAATTTTATATAAGAGTTTTTTTTGTAAATAACTCAACTACTTCAAAAAGTCTGATAATTATAAAAAGTTTAATTTTATATGACAAACAAAGATTTCAATGTTAATATTAAGTTTTAATTGCGATAGATTAAAAAAGTTGTTACAAATTATACAAGTAATTAATATTAAAATAGAGCTATTCATATGTGGCAAAATAACAGGCCATACTATAAAAAGGTTTTGGTACAGTTAGCCGAAGATTAGCCGACGAATCAAAGATCTCCACTGCATTTCTATCAAAATTTAATAGTTATATAGTCAGGCTTAATGTAGCTTGATAAAACTATAAATTTAATGTATGACAAAAATTGGTGGAAAGCCTAGAAGTAATAAATACAAAAATTATATTCTGCAGAAATTGACTTCAAATATTATAACTAAAGCTAAAGAATTTACACGTCCCTACATTAGAAAACATTTATACATCACATATTATGGTAGACCGACACTTGAATATGTTTCACAAATTTGGTCTCCATATTGTAATGTTGATATTTAACATATTAAAGCAGTTCAGAATAAATTTTTACGCTTTGCACTACATGATTTTTCATGGTCTGACCCTTTTGAATTTCCTCCTCATGAAGATAGGTTGCTTTTGATAGAGCTGATCGTCGATTGGTCGGTTGATATAATGTGGAAGAAATTAAGATTTTATTTGATTGTAAAAAATGTGATGAATATCAAAAAAACCACACAGAAAAGAAAGATGTTGAAGATATGCTCAATAATTGATATGTTTTGTTTATTAGATGTAGTAATAGTATTATAGTGGCTTGCGGATGAAATAACGAATTGATTAACCTGCCTTTATTGCATTTTTGAAATTTTTACATTTCAAGATTGTTATAATAGTTGCAGAATGCTCTTAGATTAGATTAGATTTAAGTTTAGTATTGGGTTCTGGGAGTATATAACAGCACTTGTAAATTACTTCATTAGTTGGGTAGCAGTAAAGTGGGTAGCATGTATTTGAGTTCTTAAAGATGCCTAACTTAATTAATGAACTTCTGCATACCGAATCGATTATTTTTTATTTAAATTTATTATTTAAAGTAAAATTATTTAAAAAAATAAATTAAGCAGAATGTTGTTACATTTAAAGCGATTAATGTTATTTACAACTTAGAAGCTTTTTGCTATTACAAATAGACGAGCCATGACGAGTCTACTTTAGCATTTTGAATGGAATATTGTCATATTTTAATTGTGGACTCTCCCTGTATTCCTGGATCTTAGAATACATAGATCCATACTGAATTACATGCTGGGTAGTGCAGTAGATAGAGCGAAGCCGAAAAGTCCCATGATCGATGAAGAAAAAAAATTGTTTATGGTATTTTCTATCTGCTCCAGTACCCTTTGTTATTGAAATAAAAAAAAAATGGCAGAAACAAAAATAATTCAGAGTATAATCTGATAACAACTTAAATAAAATGGAGCTATTCACAATACTGCTACTTTTTTCCAATTTATTGAGTTCCTAGTAACAATTTAATACCTAGTAACAACTTAAATAAAATGGAGCTATTCACAATACTGCTACTTTTTCACATTTGTTAAGTTAATAAGTCAGAAATTTGATAAGTAAATGCTTGAAAAACATTGTAGATGTTGTAGTATGAACTTGCAACACCGTACTTAATTAAGCACGAAAAGGTGATTCTACCTAAGTTACTGTCACGAACATAAAAAGAAAACCAAAACTAAATTCCAATGAGTCCATATTGGTTTTAAAATAGCTTCTTAATTTTGTAATTTAATTTACATATACAAAAATTGTATCAGATCAACCAAAGCACTGTAGCAGAATCAGCGTAATACCTTATAATTGGGTAGAATTATACCACCAGGTAAATTTATTATATTCATTCAATTATTCAGTCAATTTGAAACAAACAAAAAAATTAAGTTGACATTTTTTGTTTTTTTTTTTTAATTTCATTAATTTTTAAAGTCATTACAATGAACCCTAGTTTATAAATTTAAAACAAAAAAAAAAAAACTCAAAATTTCATTAATTTTAATATGTTTTTAATATTATCGAATTAATTTTTTTACAAATTATTTATTTTTAATTTGATTTATGTTTTATTTACCTAAATCTACGCATCAAAAATTTAATTTTAACAAATTTATTCAAATTTATTGGTATAAATTTAATAAATTCGTTTGGTATGTGTGGCACATGGAATAAATTTCAAATCTCGAAAACTTATTCAAATTTAATTTTAATTTACCTATTAAATTTTTTATTTTGAAATATTTTTACATTATTCAAATATTACTGAAGAGTTGAAAATATTGTTAATGTAGATATAGGTATAGGTATGTGTAGAAGAAGTGGATCTAAAGCAGAATATTGAAGTGGGCGAAGGTGAAAATATACGAACATTAAGATTTGTTAAATATTGAAAAAATGCATCTAATTAAGTGTCGCTTTAAACACCATGTTCATTTCCGTTTATGTGTTGTAGGTAATTTATATATTATGTAGTTTTAATGAGTTCTTGATTTGGAATTTTTAAATCGATTAAAAATTAATTACCTAACATAAAACAAAAACAAATTCACATCATAATTAAAGTTAATTCTTAAAAGGAAACTATAAAAATGAAATTGAGACAAATACTTGCTTAATGTTCACTGATTTAAGTTAAGTTTTTTATTATATAGTCATCGTTTGATGTCCGAAACCGATAAAAAGTTGATATCATGATACAATATTACGAATCGATTAGTTTTTGTATATGTATGTAGAATATTTTGACAATATTGCAATCAGAATAAATATATTGTGATTTTGCTTTGGTGAACTCCACACTGGTAATATTACAAAAATCCGAGTTAAAATGACAAAATCTAGGTAAATATAGCGTCAACAAAAATGATGAGTAAATATGACAAAAAAATACAAATTTGTTTTCATTCTGTAAATATGACAAATGTTTGTCCTTATGACAATTTAAATCGGACTGAATTTTCATTATGTTGAAAATTTTTGTCAATGTAATAAAATAATACTAGGGACCCCTGTTGAGTAATTATCTTTCAAGTTGAAGGCAAATTTAAAGTTTAAAAAAAAAAACAGTAATTTACGTACTGACATAGACTTCGCCACGATATAGCAGAAATCACTCGTGTTTAATAAAAAGTTTTGTGGTTAGTAAGTTTTATTTTTTATTTAGGACACATAAATACACGTCTCTCATATACTGCTTCGTTTCCGATATATTCCCTATAGTAAGTGGCATTTAGTGTATAAAATTACTAAAAATAAAAAATTTTGTCTTTAAAGAGGTATGTATATATATACCTACATAATACATAATTTTAATAAAAACTATATTATTACTACATATAACCAAATTTAGAAACAGTTACTTAAAAAGATAAAAAATGAAGAATTCAAGTGATTAGTTTTTTTGTTGTTTTATATTTTTTATTTTAGATGAATTTGTTTTTTTGTTTTTTTTTTGACATATGTACATAGATTTCATTTCTATATAAAAGAAGAATTATTTGTTTCTTTTTTTTTAGTTTTTAAATTTTTTTTTTTTCTTTATTTTTCTATATTTAACTATTTTTTTCAATTTATAATTTATGACATTATACTCTACTTTACACTATTCTTTTTTGTTTTGTTTTATTAAAATTTATGTAATTGTTTATTAAATTTTAATTCAATTTTTAATTATAATTTTGTTTTATAAACTGTTTGTATAAACTGCGAAGGAGTACAAATAAAAAAATAAATCAAAATAAACAGAAACACAACCACAAAAAATTGAAACATATGTTTTTGACAACTGTCAGTTAAGTCTCGAAAATTTGCGAAAATGTTTTTATTCACACGTCTTCAATCATATCAAAATGTGAAGAAGGTGATAGTGATGATCGTTTCGTTTCGTTTTCCGTTTCGTTTTCAATCATAAGCCCCAATGTATTTGGTGAATAATAAAACCATATGATTAAAAAATTTTCAACTGTGTGAGCATTATTGTTTTATATACAACTATTATATTAGAAGTTCAATAAGGATATAATATGTACTCTAACTCTACTATATAAAAATGAATTTGCTAGTCATATGAACAATTCAACTGATTTTTTTTGTTTTTGCTTTTTTATATTTTTTATTTGAGATGAATTTGTTTTTTTGTTTTTTTTTGGCATATGTACATAAAATTCATTTGCAAGTACATAATATAAAATATAATAACTGATTTGTTTACTTTTGTTAATTATTTTCATAATATCTCACTTATGCATAATGTATTTGCTGAATAATAAAATCGTATGTGTACAAAATGTTCAACTGTGTGCGCATTTTTGTTTTATATACAATTTTATATATTATGTCACAACTCAGAAGTTCATTAAGGAGTAGGAGAATCGAAATAAAATAAAAAGGTGTCTACTACGCAAGACCTTAAATGTTTGTCAATTATAATTATAGATGTTGAAATGAAAATAATATTTTGTTGATTGAAGAAACAAATAATGTCAATTTTAATGAAGCTTTTATTAAATCAACAATTTTATTTTGTCGAAAAAACCTCTATTCAGTTATCAAGTTAGCAGAATCATTTTATTTAAAGGGTATTGTATGCATATCCAAATAAACAACTTACAGATTAATATATCATCAAAAAATGTTTAAACCAAAATAGGAGCTACTCCATAGAGCATTTCTAATTTAAATATAACTTGTTTCATATTTTATTATAATATTTGTTACTGCTAACAAATTATAGCTATAGTATTTGTAAAAAATTCAACTGTAACTTAAAACTACATTTTCAAAAAAGCGTTATACGGATTATCTTCTATTTTTGTTTTAACATTTTTTGATGATAAACTTACTAATCTGTAAGTTATTTATTTGTGGACATCAAACAGCACCCTACAAGTTAAATTTGGAACCATATTTTATATTAGCAAAACAAGACAGCCCTCATAAACCCTATAGAATATATGTGCGTCTGAAAAATAAATGCATGCCATTATTACAGCTAGAAATAAAACAAAAATAGTCTTGTTAATTAACAATTAATTTATTTGATAGCATTTCTATTATTTGAATACAAAAAAAAATAAATTCAGTATTATACATTCAAAAAATTTAAAAAAATATTAAAAAAATAAAGTTTTTTTTATTACATTACATTTTTCAAAGTTATGCGAATAAAGTTCAAAACATTTAAAAAATGTTCAGACTTCAGCTTCTGATTGTTTCAGATCTTTCTGATGTTAATACTGTTTCTTCAAATTATTTATTTAATAAAATAGTAAAATTTATTTTTTTTTCTTCTTCAAATTATTTACTATTTTTAGTTGCAAGATTCAAATAATATTAACCAAATTCATTAATAACGTAAATAAAATAATTCACTAGTTTTTTTTTTTTGTTTTTTATTGTTTTTTAAAATCTTTTTATTGTTTTTTAAAATTTTGATTCTGTTAAATTGTAATCTTATATTAAAAGAAAAAAAAAGAAAATAATTATTGTAATTTGTTTGAATTAAACGAAATAAATAAATAAATATATATAGTTCTAGTTCTATTAAAATACATAAGTAAATAAATTGAGCTTTCTTATATCTTTTTTTATTTAATTTTTAATTTTTTTTAATTGATAATTATCTTTTTTTAATTTAATTTTTCAAATGTCTTTTTTTATTTATCTCTTCATTTTTTGTTTTATCGAACTCTTTAATAAGCAAATTCAAAAACGCAACTTCACAAAAAACCGCACATTTACTTTTATATTTGCAACTAAAGTAGAAAAAAAATTGTTGTATGAATAAAAATTGTTTGTCAACTGTTTACAAAATACTGATCTGACTATGACAGTAACAAAAATTATAATAATAATTTTCCTAATTGACAAAATCGATATTGTAGAATTAAGAAAAATTTATTACATAATTGCAATGAACTGCATGCTAAAATTTTTTGTCAAATTAAGGTAAATTTTGTCAAATATACAAATGTTGATTGACAAACGTTTTTTTGTCAGGATAACAAAATTTTATTCACTTAGATAAAAATTATTAGTTTTTTTTTGTCAATTTTACAAACTTAATTTTCTATTTTACAGTTTATAGATTTAGGAAAAATTATAAAAAAATATTTAGAATTAACAAAAAATTGTTGAGCAAACAAACATTTTTGATAAAATAGAGAAAAAATTGTTGTATGAATAAAAAATGTTTGTCAACGGTTTACAAAATTATTTTGTCAATCTCACTAGATAAATTTTTTCAGTGCAGAAAAATCATTATATTATTGTTGTGGAACACCACCAGTAGGGTATACTAGGGCGAATTATTCGAAGACAATTGCAACATTTATTTCCAATCAGGGTGTTCGTTCAGCTTGACATCACTATACATAAAATATGCTGCAACCCTTAAATTCAATAATCGGTTTACTGCTACAGAAATTGTAAGACGATTTATAGTGATCTGATTGCGATTTCTTTTCCTTACTCCTCTTGGGGCTTAGAGCTTCTACTTGATACTTCCGATTTGTACTCGATTACTGTATTGACTTGTTCTCACGTTATGTTTGCTTTTTCTAGTTCTGGTTTTACTGTACTCCGCCAGGTGTTCTTTGGATTTCAATATGAATTCTTCACCGCTTAGTATCCAGAGGTCCTTGTTGCTTATTGTGTTTGGACAGAATATTCGTCATATATGTTTTATGAAATGTTATCAATTTGGTTGTTCTTTTAGTTTTTTTCTGAGATTTTGGATGGGTCTAATAATTAACTTTTGACACACTTGTTCGTCTACTGAATGACTACAGAATAATTTTGGTATAGAATAAGGTTAATTTTTAAACAGGTAACTTACTATGCTAGTTGTGAGCATAGTAGCCCTTTGCAGCCGTTAAAACGAAGAAATAAAAACGCTGCATACGTGGCTACGGAGAATTAACTTTATACTTTGTAAACTACCATGCTGGATTCAACATCAATACTTCTACTACCACAATATATGTTATCGAAATGAAATGAAAAATATAAAGCTGCAATTAATAGTACATTTTACAGATTAGATATTCTGTAGTATCTACTACGTTTACATTTTTACAGAATATGTAATTAATAGCATTACCTACATACTTACATTCAAATGAAACAATGCGGGAGAAATATTGTATATAAGAATTTTTTTAGATTTATTTAATTTTATTAATAAATTATAGATACTGGTATCATACTGAAAGAATCATTTCAATAATAATTATTTAATTAAAATAATTTATTAGATGAATCCTTTTTTTTTAGCTTTAAGTTAAATTAAAAAAAAATATATAAATATTTTGATATTTTATATAAATTATCTGCACGCAAATTAATTTTTGGTTTATTACAGTGGTGGCAAAATTATTTTCATATATTTTTTTTATTAATTGAAAAATATTTAATAAACATTTTTGTTTGAATTTAAATTTTAAATTCAGTTGCAATTTCAACGATCGTTTGTAACTTTAAAGATATGTATCATTTCAAGATGATATTAAAAATGTATTTGATCAAAACGTTGCACAAGTTCTGTGTGCAATTTCACTGAGTTGATGTTTTGAAGATTTTCATTTGCTCATATATGACAATATTTTGCTTGCTTACATTTTAATTACATAAACACATAAATAAATAGTTTATGAAGTTAACATCGACCTCAACAAAACGTAAAAATTTTTGGCCGAGCTCAAATAGAATTGGTGGATTTTCTGGATTTAATCAGCTTATAATTTAAATGTTATATAGATTTTATATGGACATAAATCAAATCGTTGTGAAAAATACTTAAAACAATCCTTAGATTGACAAATATAGCCACATTTGTGTCCACCCTGTACTTGTAAAAATTAAAAGTGGATTATTAATATTTCAGGTGAAATTTTTTTGACTACCTGGTTTGACTTATAGCTTTTATAACAAATATTTGTTACTAAAGGTAATTGATTCCGTCTTCAAAATCGTATGTTCGGACAATTTTCATAACCAATACAAAATTTTTATTTTATCAACGCATACCACAAAATACATTTTCGGAACATTTTTGTTTATTCAATTTCTTAGGTAAAATTATTTTTAAATTAATAATGTTATTGAGGGCTTCTATAGGGCCTGTGTACATTGGTATTTTCACAACTTTTAATATTCTTTCCCTCACATTCTTTTCGATCTACAAACATAGGCATTTTTTGAAAAAAAAGCTTTATGTGCCACTTTAGAAAAATCGTAAAATGGTATATGGTATATGGTTAACTTCGTAAATGGTTTTTTTGGGGCAGTTTTTATTAATACATACAAAAGGGCAACAAACATATTTTGGATGTACATTATGACGTATGATGGTCCTCTTAAAACTGTTGATGCTATTGGCATTATGATGCTCTTGGAACTCTTGCTTGATTATGATGATCTTGAAAACAAATTTCAAATTAAAATCTTATACACACATTTAAACATTGAGATGAGCTTGGCATTAAAAATACCAATGTACCCTCGAATGGACGTAAAACACCAAGTAGTTAAAATACTAATGCACAGAAGTACATTGATACATTTTTATTGCCATTTTGTGTATTCGACTTTTAAACGTCAATATTTTTCATTAATTTTTTTTTTCTAGTGTTTTATGTTTCAAATTTGAGAGTTTAAAGTCGAACTTTGTTAAGTGAAAAACGTTAGTCCACCAAATTTGTTTTCAATGTAATTGTTTTTCTATTATAGTTTAAAATAGCAATGGCAGTAGGTTCGGATATTTATTTATTTATTTATTTTTTTTTTTTAAAGAAGAAATCCCCCTTGAAGAGGGTAATATTATTGATATGAAGAAAAAATCCATCTTAGTTCCAATTATTTTTCTGCTTCTGTTAATTTAAATTCTGAAAGGTAAAATTTCTTCAATAAACACCCTCTTTTATTTTGGAAAATTCTTCACTTCATTTTGCTTTTGTAGACCGCAATCCTATTATTATTAGCGATTTAATACAGCTTCTAATGTTTTTTAACTTCATTTTGATAAATGAAAATTCATAATTGTCCTGTAACCCCTTCCATGAGGCATAGGGTGAAGAAAGCAATTCTTTGGTTGATGGGTATTAATCGTATCGCAGTTCAAAATTCCAAGAGTGTTTAATTTGGTTAATGGGTATTGGTATGCTTAATAGTTAAAAAAAAATGCAAATTAACCAACGTAATATTAATGAACTCAAATTAGCTCCGATGTATCGCATTTTTAAATTAATTAGGAGTGCGGTTTTTAGACATTAAAATGTAATATAAATTTTTAGTGTATGCTCATGAATGAAGTGAAAATGTCTGCATTTTTAATACATCTCAAAATTACTAAATTTATAACTATTGAAAATTCTGTCAATAAAATCTAATCAAGAATAATTCTGAAAGTCAATAAGAGTCATTCTTAGATTGTTTCAATAGTAGAAAAAATTAACTCAAATCTGTTCACTTTCCACTTCATGCAATTTAAACAAATTTTTTTTATTAACATAATTTCACCATGTCAGTCTTCTTTATTTCAATCTCTATATAAATTATAACATTCTAAAATAAATTTACGTGATTAGGAAATATTCTAAGATTTTGATTCAAAAGTAAAAAAAAAAAAACGAACAAAAAAAGGGATCAGAATTTGTGCTAAAGGCAAAAATTTAATGTCCCAATTTATAAATTTAAATATCATGTATAGTTTCTAAATTTATTTTAAAATATTTAAACATTTCTTTTATTTTTAATTTTTTTTTTTTTCTTAAATTTTAGCCAAAAGCGAAATTTTAACATTAATTTTAGTTAAAAAAATTTCATTTCGTTTAAATACGGTATGATTTTTGTGATACGCTTCTGAATATTTTGGCTATTGTTTTATTTTTTATTTTAGAACAGAAGCATTAACTTACATGGTATAAATTAATAATATATACCTATATAATATATATATACATAATTATTTAAATTTAATTATTTTGAACTGTAGTATTAAAAATAAGTTGACCTTTTTGTTCGTTTTTGTTTTAATGAGAAAAGAAGGTATTTGAGATGAACACTGGGAATAGCTTTAGAAATAGAAATTTCATTCTGTCCTTAGATGTCAACATAGGTAAATTCTCCATCTTATAAGTTTTATTTTACGAATCATTTAAATTAAATATCTCAGTGTTCCTAAAAGGTAAATGATCTCGAATAGTCTACAAGCTGATGTAACCTGTGATGTAGTTTGTGATTCAGTAACATAATGTAAGCCGAAGAAGAAGTCTATAATGAGGCCTATGATTTTCTCTGAATTACAGTGTGAGATTTAACCATTTTGTATATATAATTGCATAATCTGAGATATTAGGTTTTTTTTATTATTTTAAGTTAAACAAAATATTTTGTTAATAGACCCATACATAGCTTGGCTTGGACTAATATTGAAGATTGGGAAAATAAAAATGTCCATTTAATCAATATAGACCTTTTGAATAAATTTGTTAATATTATCTACTCTTGTAAATTGAATTAGGGTATATTTTTGCATTGTGGAAACACGTTTGCTGGAATATGGTTCCACATTCGAGAATATTTTACTATAAACGGATTTACGTAGCCAGATTTGAGCCACCTAAGAATTTGCACCGTATAAGGGTGGGTACTTAATGCCTATTTAACCTTTAAGAGGTGGTATTTGCATAGATATACGAATGTGTTTTTCTAAATTTGAATTATAATAATTTAAAAATAAATTTGGTTTTGATTTTTTTTTTTAATTTTTAATTTTCTTTAACACTTTTAATAAATACATAAATAATAAGGAAATCAAATTATAATTACAATTATTATTACTCTTTTAATAAATAAAAATAATGAAATTCATGAGTTTATTTAATATAAAATGATTAGGCTCCGGCTTAGATTTACAAACAAAAAAAAAAAACAAAAAAAAAAAAATGTTATAACCTTTCTTTTCATTCACTTCAATACAAAATTTCGAATTTGCTCTGTCATTCTAATTTTGGTATTATTTTTTTTTTTTAAAGAATTTACAATTTAATTCGTTTTACATTATATTTTTAATTTCTTTTCTTAGTTTATTTTCTATGATATTATCTATGTGTTCTATTCGTTCTATGCAATGTCGTAATTTATTTACTGATGATGTAAGGTGTTTCAGTTGAAGTACAAAATTAGCTCAGTATACAAATTTAAAGTTTAAATTCAGAGTATGTATAATAAGGCTAGGGTTAGACATACAATTTTTATTTTTGCAACTGCTTGATTGCACATTTGTGTTCCATTAGTTTATATGAAAGCTCGCACAACTACAACCTATATAACTGGTTTTATATGTACGCTTTCATTAATCAAAACTAGTCGAAATTATTTTGAAGATAGGTACTCAAATTTAGATATGACTTTATTTGAGAAATAACAAGTCTGAAATTAAATTGGGTATAGCGAAGCTATTGAAGATGGCTCAATGCATTAAAACAAAAACAAAAAATTTTAGTGAACATTTCCCAAAAAATAAAATTCACGAAAACGAAATTCCCACTTGGTAAACTTGAAATGTAATAAAAATATATATAGTATATTTTGATTTGATTTTTATAACTCACATATTGTTTTCTTTAGATTATATATGAGTTGTGAAACTATTGAAATTCAAACTAAGAGTTGTGCTCATATAAGTTCAGTATTGTTGAATGAAAGAAATACTCCTCAAATAAAAATTTTCAACTAAATTAGACGGTCCCGTCATATAAAAATCCCATTTTCGCTTAAATGACGAAAATTTCCTCTCCAAGAAACCTGTTAAAAAAAAGTAGGACGGGAATTTAATTACTAGGATTTTCATATGACGGGATCTAGATTGGGTGGGTTTTGTTTTTTGTCGGGATTTCGTTACAGACCCTTCTGATTTATAAATATAAATGTTAATTGAATAAAGCTGGATAATTTGAATATTATGATAATCTTATATCGTTATCACTATACGCCTCCGAAAAGGTCAATTTTTTTTTATTTTTTTGACAGTAATTTAAGTAGAATAAATTAATCAAGTACGGTACTACAAGTTTATACTACTACATTTTACTACAATGTTTTTCGTGCATATATTTCAAATCAAATCAAATTACTGGCTTATTATTAAATGTGGAAAACGACTGCTATTGTCAGGAACTAAGCCTTCTTAAACAGCATAGTCCCATTTTTATTTAAGTTGTTACCAAATTATACTCTAAATTATTTTTTGTCTTTTATTTTACCCTAATGACAAAGGGTAGTGGAACTGGTTGAAAAATCAATTAAGCATTTTTTTTTTTGCTTCATCTGGTATCAAACCTGGGACATCCACCACTTGTTTTCAATTTTGGATTTTGGAAAACCCTGCAAGGGTTTGAACATAATTTTTAACATTGCCTGTCCATTTGCTTTTTGGTTATACTCTCTAAAATGATTACTATTTAGCTTCCTATTTGGTATTACTGCCTGGTTGCGACTTGTCAAATAGCAAATCATTGGCCTTTGAAAACCGTACAATGTGTTCATTATTAATCAGATTATTGAGCTTATTATTACTTCTACACTATATTCTATAATTGTTTTTTGGACTATTCCGTTAGTGATATTCTCTTCCAGTGATGTTTATAGTCTATACCTGGTACGCATGTGCCAATATGGGTTGTAAGAGAATTTTGTATATTATCATTTTGACTTTTCTTGATATTAGCTTTGATTGTAGCAACTTTGTGTTTGCATAGTATCCACTCTAATTGTTCTGGGCCACTTCGTTAGGTTGTTCTTTTTAGCGACATTTATAATCTATAGCTCGTACGCATATATATGCCAATATGGGTCGTATGTAAATTTTATATATTATCATTTTGGCTTTTCTTGATATTAGCTTTGATTGTAGCAAATGTGTGTTTTGCATAGTATCCACTCTAATTGTTCTGGGCCACTTCGTTAGGTTGTTCTTTTCAGCGACATTTATTATCTATAGCTCGTACGCATATATATGCCAATATGGGTCGTATGCAAATTTTATATATTATCATTTTGGCTTTTCTTGATATTAGCTTTGATTGTAGCAAATGTGTGTTTTGCATAGTATCCACTCTAATTGTTCTGGGCCACTTCGTTAGGTTGTTCTTTTTAGCGACATTTATAATCTATAGCTCGTACGCATATATATGCCAATATGGGTCGTATGTAAATTTTATATATTATCATTTTGGCTTTTCTTGATATTAGCTTTGATTGTAGCAAATGTGTGTTTTGCATAGTATCCACTCTAATTGTTCTGGGCCACTTCGTTAGGTTGTTCTTTTCAGCGACATTTATTATCTATAGCTCGTATGCATATATATGCCAATGTGGGTCGTATGTAAATTTTATATATTATCATTTTGGCTTTTCTGGATATTAGCTTTGATTGGAGCAAGTGTGTATTTTGCATAGTAGTAACTCTAATTGTTTTGGAATACTTCGTTATGTTGTTCTTTTCAGCGACATTTATAATCTATAGCTCGTACGCATATATATGCCAATGTGGGTCGTATGTAAATTTTGTATATTATCATTTTAGTTTTTTTTTATATTAGCTTTCAGTAGTTAGGAGCTTTAGTAGTTCAGTAGCGGATAGTAGCTGTTGTAGCAATTTTTTGCTTGCATAGTAGTCACTCTAATTGTTTTGGGCTACTCCGTTAGATTGCTCTTTTCAGCGACATTCACAGTGCATATTTCGGCACCCATACATCACTTTGGACTGTATGAAAATTTTATATATTGTTATTTTATCATTTTTTGATATTAGCTTTGATTGAATTTGTATAGAAAACTTAACAACAATGTAAAACATAATTTTTTAAAGTTAAAATTTGGACACCTCCTTCTTTTTCATAAATATATATAGATATATATATGCATTAATGTTCGGGTGGTCCATTGAACAATATTTTGAATTATCGAAATTATTCATCTTATTTGTACTTGTACCACACAACTGTTGACAATTGGAAGTGAAAGAATTTTTAAATTTTCTTTTTGTTGATTTCCATCATTGCGCTCATCATGATTAGAGTGTATTGTTTGTGTACATATAGACTCTAATATAGATTATTAATAATAAAAGATATATATAGTCTGTCGACACTATTTTTATAAATACATGTATATATATTTGTATAGGATATATGTATAGAAATCCATTATATTGGATCAATAATACAAATTCTTTTCGATTTTAATCTCTCTCATGAAAATTTCAATACGAACAATAACTTAAATCATCGGTTATGAATGATGGTGATTTGATGATTTTTTAATTCTTTTTTTTTTTGTTTTTTGATCTAGATTTTTCAATTCTAATCAAACTTAATAATCGAAAAAGTTTTTATTGTTGTTTTTTTGTTATTTTTGTTTTTAGAATTTTAGGAACAATTTTTAAAAAACGTTTTAAAAAATAAAAGAAAATTTCTCTAAAAAATGGACTTCAGTTCAAACTCAAATCATGATTCTAAAAATTTTTTTTTTATTTTTTTACATTTGTTTTGGAACGCAAGCGTTGATCATCATCATGAAAAATAACATCGAACATAACTTATAACAGTTATAATAATAATAATAATAATAATAATAAACAATAAAAAATTAATAAAAAAATAATAATAATATAACAATCGCAGTTTTAATGTATTTACAGCCGATTAAAATCTATAAAACATGATATTAATGATGACTTTTCAAAAGAAGAGTTGTATACAAAAAAAAAAAAAAATTTAAAAATTAATGAGAAAAGAATAAACAAAAAATAATTTTTGTTTTTATTGTTATTTAAAATAAAAAAAATAAAAAATCAAAACAAAAAATTGATATTAAAAATATTTTTAAAGAATACTACTTCTGAAGAAATAAATTTTAAGTTTTAATTATTTTTTGGGTTTTTCTTTGGAGTGTTTTTTTATAACAAATATAAGAAAAAAATGATTTCCGAACTCTGAGTTCTTATATCGATTCAAGTTGGATTTTTATTTCTATATTCGGTCCAATTGAGGTTCTCAGAATGCTAGTAAATGAAGTACTCTATCATTCATTTTAGCTTTCAATCACATTTTAGTGATAGAATGGTGATAGGGGCCAATAATGATGATAAAAAAAAAAAAATTCGAGTGATTGGTTAGCTTCCAGAAGTGGAAATAGCAGTATAGAAGAACAATATGATGATACTATACAGTTGTGCATTATATCAATAAATGTGCAGTTGCAGGAGTATGCTACTTTTCACAGTTACTAGGTATATATTACATATTCATTCTAATTTGTTTGCACCTCAACCTATCATTATTTGCTGATATAACTAAGGCTTTTGATCTTGTGGATCATCATATTTTATTAAATAAACTATATAATGCTGGTTTTAGAGGTTTTATTTATGTTTAATTGGCTTAGGTCTTATTTGGGCTGGTAGAAGACAGAAAGTCAGAATTGGGAATATTTATAGTGCCTTACTTAATCTATGCTGTGGTGTTCCTCAGGGCTCTGTATTTGGACCTATATTGTTCCTAATTTATATTAACTCGCTTTTTTTGCAACATTTTAGAGGGATGGTAACCGCATTTGCAGATGACACTGCGTTTACATATACTTGCAAGAACAATTTTGATATAGCTGCATGCATGAACTTTGATCTGGATTTAATTAGGCACTGGTTTAATAAACATAAATTGGTAATAAGCTGCAAAGCTAAGCATATGAATTTTGGTATCTACAATCCTTCTTGTAATAACTTTGATATTTATTATCATGCTCCCAATTGCGCCAAATTTCCAATAGACTGCACTAATAACTGTTTTGGTGGTAATATCCAATGTGATAATAACTGCTTTTTAGTTGAATTTGTAAAATCGTTCAAATATCTTGGCTTATGGGTTGACTCCAGATTGGATTGGAATGATCACGCTTGCTATTTGAAGAATTATCTCCGTAATATTATTAGACAGCTTTATCATCTAAGTCTATACTGTTCGGAAAAAATTATGTGCTCAGTTTATTAGGCGCTTTTTCATTCAAAAATTCAGTATGGTATTACTTGTTGGGGGAGGAGCATACTTTACTAAGATTAGTCAATTACTTGTGTCACAAAAACATGCTTTTCGAATAATTTGCGGGAAAAGATGTACTTGTCCGTCTTTTCCTTTATTTTTTAAATTAAAAATACTTCCCATTAGAAATTCATTTTACTATAAAACTTTAAAAATGTTTTTTATGAAGTCTGGATATTTAGATGTTAGATATACTAATAGGTATAACTTGAGAGTTAATTATCGTAATTTGGTTCACGTTCCACATTGTAGGAAAAGTCATTTTTGTCGTTTCTATGATATTGTAGCACCTAGAACTTTTAATAAACTTCCTGACCACATCAGGCAAATTAGAATTTTATCGAATTTCTTAAAATTATTGAAAACTTGGCTTTTGGAAATTAATTTTGATAGAAGTGAGGAGTTATTAAGAGTAGTTGTTTAGCTGAGTAAGATTATTGAAGCTCTTGCGATTTATATATGGTGTCTATTTTCATGATTAGCTTAAGTAAAATTTTTTTCAACTTTTAACATATTTACTTAATATTGCACTGCATAATATTATTTTAAATTTTGTATTTTTTATTTTCTCTTTTTATTTAAATTTTAATTTTTTTTTTGCACTTTCCCCACTAATGTTATTTGTTGATTTTTTTTTTTAAGAAATAAGCATCATTCGATTCTTGCTTTATGCAACAGAATGGTGACTAACTATTTTTATTTTTTATTTTTTTCTATTAATTAATACTAAATGAATTTGTATTGTACAGATATAATTTTGAATTAATATAACTTTTAGCTATAAGATTAATTATATTATTTGTATATACCTACTATATCAATTATATTATATCACAGATTAAGAAAATGCGGAAAAATAAAAATATTGAATTTAAAAAAAAAAAAAAAAAAAGAAGAAGCAAACGAAATTAGACTAAATCGCTTTAGCACCTCTCTTTTTTTTTTTTTTTTCTAAATGTTCTCTTTATTTTTGCTTTTATTATAATTTCTTAATTCTAAACAAAACAAAACGAAATTCATCTTATAATTATTACAATGTACATGACTAGTTTAAATACCAGTTCTCCCATTTAAATTTAATAATGATTTGTTAATATTACATTATCTATTTTAATTATTTTTTTTAGTTTAAACTTAAATTATTCTATGTAATTTTACTTTAATAATTTATTTACAGTATTGGAAAAAAATTGCGGCTAAAAACCAATTTTTTTATTTTTACATTTTATAATTAACTTACACTAATCTTAACCTAAATATTACAAACTAGACTTAAGCTAACTACTCTATTCTATTCTAGCTTAACCTACTCATTTCCAAAAATAAGGATTTTTGTTTATTAATTGTGCAGAATTAGGAATAAATTTATCAAATACGAATATTTCACAATTGTTTAAATTAGCAGTGTTTAAGTCTAGTGGAAGCTTTTTATTTGATGCGTGCCTTTTATAGTGATAAATAATAGGTACATAGGTACTATTTTCAATATAATTATGTTTGTCTAGAAACACAAATGCCTCTGGTGGAATGAATCCCGAATCGAGTGTACTTAATATGTATTGATCTGATTCATACCATGGGTGACTTATTAGGGGATTTTCTATTGATGTAATACTTCTTTGAATGTGATTACGTATGAGACGAATGATAAAATTATCGATTCTTATTATTTTTGCCTTTAGCACCTCTCTCGATTTAACAACGAAATTTACCTGTGTCTCTAAAAAATTTCTCCAGTTAAGAATGTAATTCTCAGTTAAGAATGTTTGAATTTTTACTTTAGATTACGTGTCAATTTCTTTTTATTATTTTACTTAATATCTTTGTATAAAACAATTAAAAATAATCATCTATACCTGAGGAAGACGACAGTAATAACAGCAACAAGGCTGAATCTAACAATTAACTACAAACACAAAAGACCAGGATGCAGCATGCAGAAAATTAAACTAGGAACCGAATCAATTGCCCTGTTGGTCTATATGACAAAAGCAATTGATTGCCGCAAGGAGCTTCACTGTACTAAATACCTAAAAGAGAAAAAGTTTACGATTTAATAAGAGCTTTACCTTCAACAGCTTTCATATGGTATACTGATGGCTCAAAAATTGAGAAAAAATTCGGTGACAGCGTATTTGAGTTTAGCGCGGTACTTTGCACATAACCCCCACAGGCTTTCAACCTAAAGCCTATACCATCGAGGTATCGGTATTACAATGCAGTAAAATTGAACACAAAAGGCTACATAATTTCAGGTAGTCAAGCTAAAATTGCCAAGATAGAAAGGTTCTTCTTCAGTAAGGAATTGAAGAAATTGTTACCTCTCGCTAGCCTGAACGTTAGAATGGCAGAATGTGACATCTAACGATGTGGCAAGCACTGATTCAAATCCCTTGAGAGATAAATTTCGTCTCTTTCAATAGACAAAAAAATAGAGTATATAAAAGTTTTATCAAAGTTTTATACTCTTAAAGAGAGTGAAAATTAATTCTACACTAAGTAGAATGGCAACAGTAGACTATTCAACTACTTTGATAAATAATGATGATTTAAAACTGAAAGCCTGAAGTTCAATGAAAATAACATGACATTGTCGTCTTTGATTGTCGACATAGTATGTCGCAAATCAAGTCCATCCAATTAATGCAACATTTTTATTTTCATTTTCAAACAACAATTTAAAAAACAACCAAAAAAAAAACATTTTTAATTTACCAAATTTGCAAGTGCAAGAAATTTTTAATTTTGATAAAATTTTTGTCGTTGACTTTATCGTGTTGTACTATTTGCATGTATGATGCCATTTAAACGCATTTGTACAAAACATAATTTGACATATTTTGTCGACATACAATGTGGTGTCGTTTTTATTTCTAAACTACACCAAAGTCTTAAATTTCCAAGTGGAATGAAAAAGGATAAAGAAAAATTGTTATAAAACCAGAAATTAAGTTTCAGATACAATAGAAAATTAGAGAGGAAGCGATTATTAATGAAAGCTAAGCCCCGACACCGGTTTGAAGGGTCATAGAACAGACAGAGAGAGAAAAACATCAAATTTGGATTTATTTATCAAAATAGTTGAACTAAAACCGAAATCGCTGAATTTGATTTTGGTTACCATTTGAGATTCTAAATTCGTCTCTAAAGAAAATTCATATTAATTTTTTCAATAGGTATATTTTAAATTGTTACTGGAAGTTTATATGTTACTGATATATAAATCGATTTACTATTAAAATATAATTAACTGTCTGAATTCAATAGATTTTAAATGATTCAATTACTCCATTTTAAGTCAATTTATTTTTTTTTTATTTTTTTTTCTGTCATTGTTTAATAATCAATATTGAAAAATAATTATTAATTATTAGAAATTATTTTATATATATACTCAAAATGTATATATATAACATCATCCATTTACGTACATATATTATATTTTTATAATGATAAATTTTTATATTATGATAACCATTTTTGGTATGACATTATATTGACAGACGAGAGTAGTATCGTTCGTTTCAATATTTTTTTTTTTTTTTTTTTTAAAGATTTACCGCAGAATTGTGGTTACCAAACAAAACATAATCTATACAACAAATTTAACATGAATGACATTTTATATATACATATATGTACATATATAAATATTGTATTCAAACATTAAAATATAAATTTTAAGAAAAAAAAAAAAATTGAAATAAAAAAATAAAATACGATTTTTTTTTTTTTAATGTGTCCTCCTTCCTACCATAAAAAACCAACCTTTAAAAATGAGTTCTGGGTTTTGTTTTTTTTGTTTGTTTGCGTTTATTTTTTTTCCTTGCTAAATTTTAACGACATTGTCGTAATATAGATTTATATCCTCGCCATTCACGTTTACCATATATATATTAATAAATTTTATACACAGATATGTATATATATATATTTATGTATATTATAATATAAAATAAAATATTCGCAATTTAATGTTTTAAATTGTCAATTGACGTGCGCTTCGAGAAAATATTTTTTTTTTTATTTATTTTTTTTTTATACAAAAAAAAACAATGCTAAAATAATTGTTTTATTAGTAAATATTATACTGTACATCTATTCATATACATTTGTATTTAGATATATATATATATATATATATATACGTATATTATAGACTTTAGTTTTAAATTTAACTCTTTTTTTTTTTTAAATTTTTTTAATATTCGACAAACGTACTAAAAGTTTGCCATTTAAAATTTAAAACAATTACAGTAGCAGTAACGAATTATTTTTTGTATTGTAGTTGTTAACAAAATTTAAAAAAAAAAATTCTGACCTCACGTAAGCCTCCATTGTTTTTAAGTACATAATTTACTAAGAAATTTTGTAAGAATAAAAAATTATTTAATCTTTGGGATTTTAATTTTCCAGAAAATTATTAATTATATAAAATTAAAATATTTTAGTAGAAAAGTTAAAATTATATATATAATTTTCTGCATTTATCTGGATGTTTGTAAGTTCGACGGAATACTCCAACACATATAAAAATTGAAATATATCTACAAATTGTAACATCATGTAATTGTCATAAACATAGTATCTGTTTTTTATTGCGTATATATGCCATCTGACATTGGTCATCTGTTATCTGTCATTGGTCATTTGTCATCTGTCATCTGTTATCTGTTATCTGTGTCATTTGCCCATCATTTCATAATGATTGTCATGTCATTCAAGTGTTAAATTTAGATGAAGAGCCATAGAACTTTTTACTTTTATTATGTCTTAATTAATTTCATCTTACAATTTGAATTTTACAATAGAACGCTGCTATGATTGTAAAAATATAAAATGATTGTAAGTTTATATTATATAGTTAGATTTTGTGTTCATTAAAAATATTATTTGAATTTAGTATTTCTATATTAATTTAAATTGAAATTATCTTTTTGACTAACTTATATTATAATTATTTGAATATAATAGAATGTCTAAAAATATTGATTATTTAGAATTATTGAGGTCTTAGGATAATATATGTTTAAATTTCCAATGATGGCAAATAAGATGTCGTTAAAATGATCGAGTAAATAACCCTTAGGGAATTGAAAATATTTCACCTTTCTACAAATATTCTGCTTATATGGTAATTAAAAGCATTCTAATAAATCTAATAAAGGTATGATATTTATAAATTAGTAAGAAAATACATATTTTTCTTAAATTTGAAATGAAAACTCTAATGAAGGAAGAAATGCTAGAATTTATTTTGCTTTCGTCATTTATGGCGGGTTACAAAACTAGTTTTTAAATATGCACATAAATAGGTAGGTAGCAGCAGTAGTATAGGCAAAAAGCACCAAAGAGTTAGTACCATAAACTTAAAAACTTATCACATATAAAACAACTCGCATCCCCATTTACAATGCTAATGGATGGAGTGGAAGACAATTCTGCATCAGGCTCAGGATCTTCAAAGTCTGTAGCATTGTTGATAAGTAATTGTTTAGAATAAGTATATCAAAAACTGTCAAAATATTTTCTGAAGCAGTACTTTTACAGACTCAATGACAGATCAATACAATGTTGCAGCTCTCAGTATATTCAATAGAATTTTTGATTTGTAAATGATTATTCTAAATTGCAATTGATTACATTTTTTAATCACAATTGCCTACTTTAGGATTACACTTAAAAAATGTAGAAGTACATAGAAGAAAAAAACTACTCCTCACCACTAAAGTATACCAATCCGCTCCGGTATTAAGCTGGATTTTAATTGACCAATATTTAAAATCTTAAAAAATTTATTGGCTTTAAAAAAGGAGATAACATGAAATGACATTATTTTATATGAGAGCTCAATGTGTACGACAAGAACAGAAAATATCATTTACGGGATATTTTCACAAAAATTGGGGATATTTTCAAAAAATTTGGGATATTATACTTTGATAAATCATATTTTTAAAATATCGGATAGAGTTTCTTTATACCGGCAGCACTTTTTTGACAATTTTTTGAGTAAATGTATACAAAAAAAATAATTTTTTTCAACAGATGGTTTTGACTGTTGAATTGTTGTTTTTTTTTTGTGTATAAAATAAATTTCCCAAATAGAAATTTAGAGAATTTTTTGCAACGGTCTATTTTTTTCTTACATAAAAATTCAATAAGCTATCTCCCTTTGCAGAGCCAATAAAATTTTTAAGGTTTTAAATATTGCTCAATGAAAATCCACCTTTACATAACCTCAAGAAATGCGATGATTAAATGAAAATTGTCATCAAATGAGATTAGATCCAAATTCGATATAATAATTTAATTTGATATGATTATTGAAATAGTAAAAAATTTTAAAATCAATAAATTTATTTTCGATATTTTAATTTTCGAAAATATAATCCCATACTAATTTATTTTTGTAATATAATAAGTTCAATACATTTGTAAGTTTACGTAGACAAAACAATTTTATTTCTTAAACTTTAATGTCCATTGGTTTATACTAATTTATTTTAAACAATAGATGGGTTATGGTTGACTAAAATATATCTTAGTATATATATATTTAATATATATATATATATATCTGATATATAACAGTTAAACTGTTGTATTCACTTCAAAAACAAGTAATTTTATTTTATACTAACAAATAGCTATTGTTGTAATATTAAAGTTAATTCAACCAAAATAAATTTGAAAAATAATAATAAAAAAAAAAAAAAAACAATTTTTTTTTTTAAGTTTAATTTTCCCCACCAAAAATGTCCGAAAATGTTCAATGGACTTCAAACTATATCAAATTGGTTATTTCTTTGCTAAATTTAAAACTTAAATAAAATTAAAAAGAGGAAAAATGTAGATTGAAAATTTTATATTATTATTATATTATATATATAATTGCATATACTTATACATATATATATATATATAATATATATATTTAATTTTATTTCTTTTTATTTTCAAAATTAAATTTTCAATTTTATTTTTGTTATAATACTCTGGGATTTGAACAGCACGTGCACTAAACAATGAAAAATATACTTAAGATGAAGAAAAACAAAAACAAAATCAAAAAAAAAAAAAAAACAAAAATAGAAAGGTTTTATGAACCTATAATATGCACACACGATTTTTATGGATGCTGGAAATTTATTTTTTTGAGTAAAATTTAAAAATTAAGAAAAATAAAAAAAAAAACAAAATAAAAAAAATAAATAAATTAAACAACTCTGATTCATGGTTGGTATCTAACTGATTCATTGCTGGTATCTAATCGATTTATTCATGATTGTATCTTAGAATTTAGTTCCAAACTATAAAAAATGAGAATTTATTAACTTTACATAAGTGTATATGGTTTTTATATTATGTATATATATATATATTATATTATATAGATGTATATATAAATGTGGTACGCATTTTACTTATAGATAATACAAAAGAAAAACTTTAAATTTTATTTATTGTATTTTTGTTTTTTGTTTTGTTTTGTTTTGAAAAAGGTTATCAATCGATGGAAATGTTATGCACTCTTTTTTATGAGGAATTAAATGTTATAAAAAGGATAGGTCAAAAGTTTTGAGATTTCTTAAAAATTTTAAATTAAAGTGGATTATAGTGATTCTATTTTTGATAATGTATTAAAAGATTTGGTGTGGTCGATTGGTGAGTGTCAGGCCCGTTGACAGTTTGTTTTAAACAGCATTTCAACTGAATTGTGAAACAGCTACCATGTAGTACGTATCCACGTGATGAACGTCAAATTGAAATGTTTTAGAATAAATAATAAGTGCAACAAAATTGTGGGTATAGGCTATAGCTATAAGCTGTGGATCAATCTATCTATACAGTTTAAAAAAAATTGCTTATAGAAACATAAAAACGTTTCAGGTACTGAATAAAAAAAGTATTTCGTAAAATTAACAGTCATATAGTCGTATAACTTAGTATTAATTCTTCTAGTTCGTTATTGATCAAACTCAATGCGATACTGTTTGAACTGTTTGTTCTTTCCCGCCATATGATTTTACAATCCTGAAAATCTCAGTTCTTCTGCAAGAGTTGGATTTGTGGATTACTTAGCTTTTTTACTTTTTGTGTCATGTTGTTTTGAATCAAGCAAATTTAGTACAAATCATTTCTAAACCTATGGGGAAATTTGTTTTTTAGGTTTTTACTATCTCGTCCTTATCTTTTTTGTTATAAAATTTTGATTGCATTTCGTATAAAAGTCTATTTTTATAATTTAGTTATTTTTAGAATTCAAAATTTGAGAAAATTTTCCATTTTAATGTTAAGTTCCTTCATTACTCAACAGATTTGATAACCGAACAAAATTGACATTATAATTAAATATTTTTATTATATGTTATTGTTGGAGGGAATTGTAGAACTCTAAGTTTTCGCGTTGTTGTATAAAAACTAAATAATTTGGTGGAATATAACTAATAACTGTTTGGATTAATTTATTATGGATTTTTTTTTTAATGGGGAGTTCTATGAAAGCGAGACCTGTTAAGATCTATTGTACTTCACCGTTTATTATCTTAGAATATGGATGTAATAAATCTTATTTTGCTCTTCTATCAGGCATTATTACACTACTGAGAGAGTAAAAATCTGTCACATAGGTGATATTTTTTTGTTACTTATCATGAAATTTATTTGAACGGTAATCGTGAAACGTTAATTGATATAGACAAATTTATTTTTATTGACTTTGTTTTGTTTTGTGCATGCTGATGATTAGGCCTCGTATTTTCATATTATTTTATCTAATTAATCAATGCCTCTCTGTATATAGTTGAATAGTTTGTTTAACTACTTAACTGAACTCAAATACTTTTTATATAGTCTGCAGAGATAATGAAGCAATTCTACAAATTTTACTATTTCAACTATTTACGAACCTACTTGAAGATCAAGGAGTAGATAATCTATCCTCTTTTAATGAATTAAAACTAAATAAAAGGGATGGAAAATTATCACTGATGAACTAAAGAGAGTACTAAGAGTTGTTGTTCAGACAGAACTTCATTTATTATTTAACTTTTAAAAAAATAATACAAGTAAATTTGAGGCATGACACGATCAATGCTGATGTGTTAATTATTCAGTTTCATATCATTCAATAAATAAATTTACAAATAAATTCAATTTTTGTCAATTTGTTTTAAGCGGCAGTAATTATTATTGAAATAGATAATTATAATTTAAATAAGAGATATATTTACTTTTAAAGTAAATATATATGATAAGTATACTCTAAGATCAACATTTTGTATTTAATTAAGAAAATTCAACGATAGCATAACTAATAAATTGATAATTACAGATCGCTGTATCTATGATGTAAATTGATTGATTACTAATTAGAAATTATAATTACTAATTATCTATACTTATAAAATGGAAAGTTTGTTTGTTTATTTTATTTGTTTGTTCGCTATAAACATTTACAGTTTCAAAGAAATTTTGCGAAGCTATTCATGACAGAAAAAGAGAACTAACGAAGTACTTATAATGCTATCACATTTCAGGTTTGGTAAGCTGCTATAAATAAACAAACACATTTTTTCCGTTTTCCGAAATTCGGACTACGAAATTTGTAGTTAGGTAATTATTCAAAAATAAATAAATATGTATTTTACCGTTTTACGAATTTCGGACTGTTTTGTATAGCTGCCGTTGAACTCCAAGCACTCATCAAGAATATTTTAAAAACCAAAAATGTTACAGACTAGAAAATTTGTAGTTAGGTACTTTTTCACAAATAAATAAACATGGTTTTTACCGTTTTCCGAAATTCGGACTGGTTCAGATAGCTGACATACAACTCCTAGTACCCTTCTGTCGAAACGTAAATTATGACTGATTATTATGTACATTACATGCTAATGGAGCATCATTCTTTTTATTTGTATTTACCTTCATGTGGGACGAAGAATTTATTAGTTATTTTTTATATTTACACCTACTTGAATTGCCGGAATCATTTTACGACTCCGAGTTATGTATAGGAACAGCTTTTATAGGGTATGTACTACCATAAGGGCAAATATCCTTCTGAGGAGTATCAGTCATTACTATATTACTAATAACAAAAATAGTTAGATAGTAGAACTACTCATGTGTTTAAATATCTGTTATCGAACTTTTAGAATATTTTTTAGAAATCATTTTTTAAATTTCATTTATAAAAAAAAACTTTATTGAAGTAAATTTTATATATTTTGTATTTTATACCTGCCTGGACAACGTCGGATGACTTTGCTAGTAGATAAATAAATAAAAAATAATAATTTTGTAAACTTATGACCTGTTCCATGTACATATTTTGATACATTTAAAAAAAAAAAATTATTCGTGCATAATATGGTGAAAAAATATATATTACGTACCTACCTTTAGTAAATATCGAGGTGAACTATGAAAACCGCACATTAAAATCTAGTTTGCATTTTTTGGTGTTTTAAAAGATTTATTTTCTAACCATTTTCAATTTTTGTTTAATTTTTCTTTTTTATCCAATTTGATATTAGTTAAATGTTCTTTTAGGATTTTTAGGGATCAAATTATATTATTTATATAAGAGTATTTATATATATAAATTTATACAGTATCGTATATACCCGTATATATTTTACATGTAATTTATGCATTATAACAATGAATTGAAAAAAATAAATTATTCATTTGATCCTGTAATTGTAGATATATATATACATACACAAATATACTGTGCACTCTATAAAATTACAGATATTTAATAGAGTATATATATATAGGTATTTAAATTTAATGCAGCATAAAATTAGAAGTAATTTAATAGCCAAGTAATTTAATGCATAAAACTTGTAATTACAAATAGTATTTGTACATTAGTACGTATACATTTTATAATTATGTATTTTGCTAAAATAAAAATTAAATAAAGTATTTTTTTTTATTATTATTATTAAAAATTGTTAAGCACCGAAAATGGGTATAGAAATGGGTATACAATGCACGATATTATGTTATTGAAGATTAAATAACCACTGAAAGTTCACTAAGATAAACTTAATTTCATCAAATTAATTTACTTCTATCTATTTTAATAGTAGTTCAAATAGTGTGGTCAACATGTTTGTTCGAAATAAAGTGAGTCTACTGAATTTAAATTTTGGATTTGGGAATACATTCATTCTGTTAAATATAATTTTATATTAAATATTATTTTTTTTTTTTATTATTTATTTAGTAATTTGAAAATTAACGAATATTTTTGTTTTTACTTTTAAATTGAATATAATGATTGCTACGTGTTATAGATTGCATAACGGTAGATTAAATATAATATATTTTATGTAGTATTATTTATTCTGTATAAGTAGGTATATAATAGATATTATCTAGTATAATGCATTTTAGATAGATATATTATGAATTTCGGGATGGAAACTGTCCGTTATATCACTCACCCGCAAATGGGCTTATTGTGATAACCCGTATTGTTATTGGTTGTTGTGACGGCCCGTGTCTGAGTCATTAAGGATACATGACTTTGTGATAATACTCAAGATATTCTTCAATGGTATGTAATACATTTAACTTTTACATAAATTTAACGGGGGAACATAATGAAAGCCGTTTTACCGTAATCCTGTTTTTATCAAAATCCGGTTTTTTTAAAACCCGCCCGTGCTAAATATTCGATTTGTTTTATTTATATTTATTTCAAGAGTTTTGAAAAATTGCTATTATTCGCAGAAAATTTACTATGCGTGACTAGAGTTTGACTATACAAATGAAAGGTTATTTATTTTTTTTTAAAAATTTCTGAAACAAAAATTTGCTTGAAGAAGCTTTAATGCGCGTAATGAGAGGTGCATATCGTTTTCCAAAAATAATAAAAATAAAACATAAACTGGATATATCAATAGAGCAGTTTTCATAGTAGACCCGAACTGAAGTCATGTAACCTACTGAAGTAGGCTTTAACGTTCTTTCTTTGCGATTTTTCTGCTAATTTTATTCGAAATTTATATGTGAGGTAACATTAGTGAATCTATATAGTTTATTCTATCTATACTCTATGAAATAGAGTTAATTTGGGAATATTTGAGCTTTGTCAATCGAATACTAAATGATGAAATTGTTAAGATATGTGGAAATACAGATCTTGCATGGAAAAAAAAAATACAATACAGTGATAATGCTATCGAAAGCGTATTATCCTTTTGGAGTACACCCATAACTAGGTCTACCATTTTTTAATTTGTGAATCATCACCAGTAATACATTTTTAGGTGTGCACCATTGCTTTTTTTTTGTATAAAGAGATGAAGGGCTCTAGATGAAGCAGAGTCTCTAATGATGCGGTGGATGTTGTCCGCATGGCTCCCAGTTATCATCAAACAAGCTGAATGGTGTAATTTGTTGAGTTTGTTTTTAGCTGTGATTTGGGTACCTTTTTCCACCAAACTGCGGATGCGTAGGTTAAGCTTGGCCACTTTATTGCATATATAACCATAATGCAATTTTGAGAAGCTTAGTCTTAATTTATGGTCATATAGGATTTTACATGTCCAGAGTGCAATTCTGGCTTTATTTAGAGGATTGTCTAGATGAGCATTCCAGCTCAGATGTTCATCAAGTACGATTCCAAGTTATTCGACCTATTTGGAAAAATCAATCGTTATGTTAGGTTTCTTTGATTCGTCCCTAATTCTTCTGTTTGGGAAAGCAACAATAAGTGCTTTTATTTGATTAATAGAGAATTTATAAATATACTGGATACTGAATATGATAAATATTTTATAAACAACCAAGCGTTACGATGTAACCTTTCGTACTTATCAATACCGCTTGGATGGGATAGGACAGGATAGGAAGAAAGTTATTGAAGGAATTGATAGGAATTTGCAGAATAAAGTTATTGATATTTTTCTTGAATTTCTGTAACTTATACACTATAGCGTTATTTGAATGCAGAAATACACCATAGGGGATATGATCATATGATTCAATGTTAGTTAAGTCCAGACTATGAACGAATTTCCGTAACCTATTTTGTGCCATCTAAATATTTCTAATGTGTAGGGATGGGCATTTTCTGCTTCTCTTGTTTGATTACGAACTGTTCAAGAGGAGGGGTAGTATATATGTATATATATATATATGTCTGTGAGTGTGTATTAAATATCTATAATGTAGACACTATTGGGTACAAACAAAATGATTGAATTCAAAGCCACTAAATGAATTAAAGTCGCATTTTTTTCGAACTTTAGGATTTTGGGATTTTGGTATTTGGGATTTCGTGTCCAACTCAGAAATTGTACATATAAACACGGTAAATGAAATACAGGGAAATGATAATACCGGCAAATAAAGTACCAGTATGGAATAGTAATCTACAATTTTTTTGTAGAGTTATTCCGGTTGTTTTCGTAGAGTAAATATAGAGTACTTTACTAATTTTAGTTTCCCGTGTGTACTTGACTGAAATACATCTCTACATTTGGTAGAAAAAACTTTAATTTCCGTAGAGCTCATCCAATTTCAATCACCCACGTATACTTGACTTAAAGCCTTTCTTCATTCAGTAGAAAAACATTAGTTTTCGTAGAACTCTACCAATATTAGTCTCCAGCCAATTATATGTGTTTATTGGACATTTCGATTTCAACTTATATATTAATATTTTCTCCTTATACCAACTTAAATAGCTGAGTTGTGTATGTGTACATCAAACAAAAAAAGTCCCATCGCTTTGTTATTCAACAAGTTGTTATTCACATCATCAGGCAGATTGACTTTAAAAATTTATTTTCCATTCTTTTAAAATCAATAACTAAGATATACTAGTAGATAATATTATAAAAGTTATACATAATATATTCAATATTAAATTGTTACCGATTAAAACCGATTTTCCATTAGATTTTCATTTTTTTTCCATATTTGCAAAAAGAAAAAAACAAAATTGGAATAAAAAATCCATTTTCTAACTCCATTTCCTTAAACAATAAAAAGTGTCTTTTCTTTGCTTTTCTTTTTTTTTTCTCTTGATTTACTTTACTTATCATAAATCAACTTCCGCAAATTGAAAAGCACTTCAGAAAATATAGAAAAACAAAAACAAAAGAAAAAAATACTTGAATAAAGAAAAGACTTAAACTGCCCGCCAGCACATTGTCCATTCGATATTATTACTACTTACATACAAACATATTCGATATAAAAAATGCTGGTTCAGGAATAAAACAAAAAAAAAAACAAAATCTGAGATAGAAAAGAAAATTTTCGAATCCTTTTATTTTATTAAAGGCAAGCAAACAATTATTATTAGGTACATAATAAGAATGTAGTATAGAAGGGCACTATAAACCAAAGACAACAGCTGCTTTTCTTATTTTATTTTTTGTTTTTGTTTTTATTTCTATAATAAAAGAAAATCGAAAAATTATTTTGGAATGGAAAACCTACTCGTATTATAGGATATTATTTAGATATATGATAAAATTTTTGAATTTTATTTTTTCCAGAAATTAAAACAAAAATTCATAAGATCTGGTTGTGGGCCCCCACAATATGTAGGAGGTTAATAAATTTAATTCGAAAAATATCAAATAAATCAGATTTTTCAAATTAAAAATATTAGAATTAAAATGTTCGTATTGGATTAGATATATGTGTATGTAACGGAGTACCAACAGTCACCGCAGTTTACAAATAAGGTTATTGTGGCTGCCCGTGTTAATGAAATAATGCATTTTTGAAGCTTCAGGATTCCATATTCGATAATTATTACCCTCAAGATATTCTGGACGGTATACTCAGCGAATACCGTTCCCAAATGACGAAGTCTATTACCATTAATTAGACCATTCGCATTTGAATTTTTCTCTACTTAACATATTCTGCGCAAGTTGTGTTCGATTAAGCCGATTTCACATGTATAGATATTTCTTTACTAAGCTTTCTGTATTATCCTTGCTATTATGCTTATCTGTTTAATTTTCAGCACATTTCGAAAATTTACCTTCCACAATGAACATTTATTTGGTCTGCTAAATATTTCACAAAAATCTTGTTTGACAAATAAACATTTTCAAAATCAAGATTTAAAAAAGGAACGATTAGCAAATAGAAATTTCATATTTGGTGTCTATTTAGACTTCTATTCGATATAAAATCGATATACTATCTAGCAGTTGCCGAATTTTTCAAATATTGTAGCCAAATAGGATTATAAACATTGAATTTGCAATACCAGACGCGATCGAAAAGCAATATAGACTGTCTGAAAGCGGTATAAAAGTGTTTGGTTGAAATCATTGAAAACACAAGAAAAAAATATCAATTGCAGAACTGTTGTAGAACAACAATAATATTCAGTTTCGCTAGACTGAAAAGACCTATGGAAAAAATGAAGGAGGTAAACCGAAGTCATTGAAAAGCATCCCCTTGAGTAGAAGAGATTTGCTTAAAGGTTCTTTGCTTAAAGTTATATAAGTTGGTATTATACGTATAGAATATTCTGAATTTGAGAACATTGCACCATGCCTTCCAGTAATGTTGAAATGGTTAATTTTAGTGCAATTTAGTGCAATTTGTATAGTTAGAATATTTTTTAGTTAAACATTCTAAACTGAAATACATTATATGCCTACAATACTGAACAAATTCCCATTTCCTTCCCAAAGGTTATATTGATTAAGTATTATATGGATATATTAATATAGATGCCATGTGCCATGAGGCATCCCTTAGAAATATGTGATTTTTAGAACTATTTTTTTTCTATTTAGAATTGTTTTAGAGGAGAATAAATATTTCAATAAGATGGGAAAAACTATCCAATGTTTTTTTTTTTGTGTTACGAAAGAAAGCTAAGAAATCATTCTATAAAATAATAATAAGAATAAAAACAAAAATTATCTTTATGAAATTTATATTAAAGATGGCATTGATTATTATTGTTAATATTTGCGAATGGAGAGTTGTAGACTTGTAGAAAGCTACGTTGACTTAAAAAACTTATATTTTTTGTTCTAAATGTTGTTTGTTGCAATCGGTTTTTAATTGATCAATTTAAAGTCGATTTATAAGTTGTAATAAAATTGGAAGCCAGATTGAATGTTGTGGAATTTAGTTACAAATATATATGTATATAATTCATGAAGAAAACACACTTATCCAGAAATGGATATTGTAGTAATTTTACACTTATACGACAGTTTTAACTACAGTTGATAGAGCTAAATAATATGGAGCAATAGATGGCAATGCAATTTGTTGTAGTATTATAGAAGTAGATACGATGATGAAGGGCCCAAAAACAACCTACGCCAGGATATAGAAATCTATAGAAAACATTTTTAGACTTGGCTTAAACACATTTTTTATTCGGTTTAAATATAATATACAGATAAGTAAGTATGTGTAGCTGTTTTAATTGTTAGTGTAATTTTCAAAACATTATTTCTTTTATACATAATGAAATACAAAAATGTATAGCAGCTGTAATTTTTAATTTAGTTTTTACAAGAGAGATTGTTTTTGTCAAAGTTCAATTTAAAACAAAAAAACAGAATTTGAAAGTATACATAATTATTAATTCTATTTTCAGACTTGTTATTACTAAGTAGTAGCTAACACTATTTATTGTACATTATTATTCTAATTTTTTATTTTATTTTTTATTTTTTATTACTTTTAAGGTATATACCCACCACCACCTTATGACTTGTGCCATTTTAATATTGTTTTTATTTTGTTGTACCTTATTGGGTGGCTGAATATTGAATATGAGATAGATTTTGTTATTCTTATAAATTGAAATGTGTACTTACAATACTTTGGTTCATATATGCAGCTTAGATCGATTTTTGTTATTCAGTTTTCAGGTAATGTAATAAAATATCTTTCACCTTTATTCCAGGTATTATTTCTAGTATACTAATAGTATTTGAAATTTAAAATAAAGTAAAAAAAAAAAAATAGAATTTTAGATTGTCTATCTATTTGAGTCTTTTATTTGTTTTTGTACATGGTTTAATATATTTTTTTTTAAAAAAAAATAAAAATGGATAAAGAAATAAAGCCAGAAAAAAATGTGTTATTAATAATTTTAATTTTTTTTTCTTTTTTATTATAAAGTACAATATAGTTAACAGTTAAGACGGAAATAGTTTTGAAATAAGTTAATAATATAAATTAGATTAGGTTAGGTTGGTGTGATTGTTAAAATAATCCAGGTCTGGTTCTATGTGGTATGGTATGTACCTATTTGTTATGTAAACAATTTACTAGAACAACTATAAGAAGTTTGTAGTCTTCAAATTAGTGTAGACATTGATGTCCGGAAAATAAATTCGGCTTATACCGGGTGGTCCAGAGCATGCGTATCAGCTTTTTAAGAAGGGAAGGAGCCATTATTGTGCTCTATCGATTAGTGATATTTTGAACTTCGGGAAAGGACAACAAATCGGTTTTTAAGACTAAAAATCGCCAAAACTGGCCGAAATTGAGATTTTAAAATAGGAAGAGGTACTTTTTAATGCAAATTGAGATTCTACGATAAAAAATAAGAAAATTATGTTAAATGATTTTTTTTTCGTTTTCTTAGTATTTTTCTTTAAAATTAATAACAATAAAACAAAAAGGCACAATATTTTCCTTTGATTAACTAAAATTAATGTTTATTTTATTTTTTATATTTTTTAATCGGATTTTTATTATTATATTAGAATTAATGATAATAATTTTTATAAATAAATTTGTTTTTCATGTTATCATATAAAACAAAAAAAAAAAAAAAACAAAAAAAAACAAAAAAAAAGTTAAAAAAAAAAAAAATAAAAATTATTTCACAAAAGTGACTTCTTTTTTGACGTAGAATTCGAATTTGCATAAAAAAGTACCCCTTCCCATTTGAAAATTTCGATTTCGGCCAATTTCGGCGATTTTTGGTCTGCAAAAACCGATTTGCCTTCCTTCCCGGAATTTAAAAATATTACCAATCGATAGAGCACCCTTGATTTAATCAATAAAGTTTTTATTCAATTTTAAAATAACGGTTCCTTCCCCTCTTAAAAAGCTGATACACATGGTCTGGACCACCCGGTATATTTAATAAACAATTTAGTTTGATTAATTCAATTGTTTTTGAGTTCCGTTCCGAAGTGTCAGAAACAAACTGTGCGGTGATCTAAATTTAAATTAAATATAAGTCTGTTGAAAAATGTTGATGTGTTTTAAAATATTGGTCGTTTGATAACATCCTCATCATCATCATCAATATCATCTGTTGTTCTGCAACTTCACCAGTGGAGCATAGTGCGGAATATGTTTATAATATATATAACATAAATATTACTAACAAACAATGACTAACTATGGTTCTAACAATGACTAACAGGATTCTGTACTGACCCGTTAAAATAAAGAGTTAAAAATACACATTTAAAATATTATACGGAATTGAGCAAAAAAGTCGGGATCGGAAAATGATTTGATTGAATTTAATTAAATTCTTGAATTTTAAAAAACAAAAATCTGGAAAAAAAAATACTTGACAAAAACGATTAATTTTTGTACAAGCATGTTTTGGAAAACTAATTCTTCTTAAAAAATTCCAAAAGTCCTGTAATTGACTTGTACTTGGTATAAATTCAAAATTTTTTTTTGATTTACGACTTTGTAATATTTGGGATTTTTGCCACAATATTTTAAATTTATAACTTCTGCTTTCCATAATTTTTTTCAGGATTTTTTCGTTAGATTTTTTTTTGTACAGTTATTCAAATTTTATATAGTGTTTATGTTTATGTAATCATTGATTTATATATACCTTATCTAAAGTTGAATAGTCAATAAAGTCATACATTAAAATACCCACTTTATCTAATAAAAAATACCAAAAAGTGTTCTACGTAAGGAAAAAACGATTAGAGCTTTGAAATTGGATCAACAACAATAACTGCTGATGTTTAACCCAACACTTAGATTAGATATTTATAAAGAACAATGATTTATTCTACATTTTGGCAATATATAATTATATTAGGTGTTATGTGTTATCATCACCACCATTGATAATTTTGATGACTAACTTTTGTTTCATATCTAAGATGGCACTCTCATGAGCACCGCTCCAAATAATATAGATTATATTTAAGCTTAAGTCGAATGTGTTGTATTGTTACAATCAACTTCTGATTTTTTAAATGGAAGACGGACAAAATCCCCAAATAAAAGAAAATCCCTAGTAAGACAAATTTGCCATAGATAAAATTTACCTGAAGACAAAATCATAAAAGACAAAATCCCCACAAAAAAAAATCACTGAAGTTTTGTTTTGCATAACCTCTGTTGGACGCAGAAAAAGTAAATGTCTTCATTGGTGATTTTGGTTTTTGGGGGGGATTTGGGAAGGATTAGAAATGTTTTAAAAAATTAAAATTAGGTCCTCTGACAGGTTTTGAGCCTGATTTAACATCACCTTCGGCTGATTTCTTTTTTTTTTCTTACAATTGTCAACGCTATGGGATAAAGTGATTGTGCTATAATATGATTTAAAACTGGGTTCATATAAATAGGCCATGGTGTTTAGGAACGATAATTTTTATTCTTTAAGTTTTAATTTTTTTAGAAGCTGTTTTTAAGAGAATAGTATAGGGTTTTCGTTCACTATTCATTTTTAAAATTTATTCAAATCTAAGTCACAAACCCAACAGCTTTTACAGAAATCTATAGCAGCAAAATTTGAAAAAATGTTAAATTTTTGTTCCTATTAAACTACCATCGTAAGACAACAAATTATTATTAGACATATACTCTCCATCTTAACTTAATCAATAAATTTTCATTTACCTTAAAAACTACCTTAGACTACGCCTGTTCTTAAAAAAAACTTTAATTAAAAAGCGATTGTCAACTTTAATAATAATTGTATCTTATTTATAAAATTCGTGTACTTATATATGTATATAAGTATATGTATCACTCCTATCCTATTCGTAATAAATTTATAATACTAGTACATATAATATTATTTATAGACTTTTCTCTAATTCAAGGTATACAACAACATTATAATAATAAAAAAAAAAAAAACCAAAACAAAAAAAAGTGCATATTTCAAAAAAGGTTTTAACAAATGAGATTGAATGTAAGTTAAATTTTCTAAATAATAACAATACCAGCAGCTGCATATTATAATGTAGTATGTTAGTTGACTTGTTTGGTTAACAATTGATAAAAAAATAATTTTTTTTTATTTATTTTTTATAATCACAAAACAAAAAAAAACAAAAAAAGCTTTCATGTCAGAAAAATGAAATTAAAGTTTAAATTATAGTTAAATATTTGGACAGAATTGGGTTGGGTTGAAAAACAATTTCTAAAGTGAGTGAGTATTATTGGGTGGGTTATTCTATTAAATTTTTTTCTGTTTTTATTATTTTTTTAAATTAATTTTTTTTTTTTTTTAAATATACATTATGTACCTACTTATACAAACCTTATTCATTTGAAATGTTGTATTTTTTTTTTCTATTTTAATTTTAATGTTGTTGTTTTTGTTTTTCTAATAGATTTATTTGATCAAAATCGATTCAATTTAAATAATAATTTTGTAAACAATTAGGGGTTAATATTGATTTTCTTTATATGATTTTTGAATTAATGGTGATCTAATCAATAAATTAAATATATTTTTTATTTGTTTGTTTTCAAATATTGTTGAACAGAAATTTTAAATATTGTTAACCACTTGATGTATATAGGTATTGATAGTATGGTGGTATTTGGAATTTTTAAATATATATAGAATAAAATTTAGTTATTGGAATTAAAATGAAAGTTGAAATTAAAGGTAAATAAAAAAAAAAATGAAAAATGATTGATTTAAGTTTTTAGAAAATTTAATTTAATTACTTAAAATTTTGTTCTGTTAATTTAACAAATGAAAATGGTTTGAATTGAAATGTTGAAAGGAATTAAAATGTTGTATGGATTATTTTTAGGTTAAAAACATAATATTTAGGTATTTTATTAAATTCTGTATTTGATTTTTTTTTTTTACAGTTTATTTTTATAGATTTAGATTTAATTAGCTGTGTTTTTTGTATAGATCCGGATTATAGATCATGGACAATTGTATAGAATTGTAAAGACTTATCGTCTCATGTATATCGTCACAAATTAATAATAAAATAAAAATGAAATAAATGGATATGGATTAATAATAAAAATAAAAAGAAAAATTTTTAGGACATTTAAATCAGTAGACTTAGCAGCTTTTAACATCAATTAAGTAAATAAGTTTAAATGAATTTAATCACTGTCGGTTTAATGCTCAGAGCAAGCACATCATTTAAGAACTATCAATAATAACATTGTCAGAATTTATAAATTTCTCAAAGTTACATATATTAATGATTTGTTTGAAAATTAAAAAAAAAAGTTTATAATTATATTACAAAAAAAAGTTAATTTTTGTAATTTAGTTAATTTTGAAACTGGTATAACATTTAACTTAGTATAGTAGTATATAGCTTCAACCAAAGAACATATAATAAAACTAACTCTTATGTCTCATTCCATACAAATTTCTAAAATATTATTTTTATATAGCGGGTCGCCATATTACAACCCACAGCAATTTGCTCTTTAAAACAAAAATTTTGCTATTCAAATCTTATACGAATTATTTACTTACAATTATGAAATGAATATATATGTATACCTACATACCTGAACAATAATAAAATATCAGAATATCATTTTAGGTACTATTTGTATTGAAATAAGTATGTAGTTGAACACACAATAATAGTAGTAGTGGAAGAAATTGTTTCAGCCAACAGAATCATCGAATCCAGACCTAAAATTATAAGACAGCAAGTCAAACCAACGACCTGAATTAATTTTGAATCTTCAAATAGCCAAGATATAATGTATACTAATAAAAATGTTTATATGACTACTAATAAAAATGTTCCTGGTTTGAATCCAGCTTAGGAATCATAGATCTTGATGGACATTTGTTTGTTCAATTAGTGTTTTAAATTAATTTAGTATATATTAAAAATATAATTATGCTATAATGAAGACGAATTTACCACTACCATAATGTACATAGTACATTGCACGTACATTATGTGGTTTTTCTACATTTAAATATCAACTAATTTAAATAATCAAATAACCAAAAATATGTAAAATAAAAATGTATTTGGTGTGCTTTTCAGTACCACTATTCTGCCTAAAATAGTTTTTGGTTTTTAAAATTATTATCAAGATATGAGATATGGGATTAACATTCTATTCCATAGTCTTAACAGTTGTAAAAAATGAATTCAGCAGAAAGTGATGTTAAATTAGACTCAGGACAGTTAAATCAATGGACTTAGCAGCTTTTAACACCAATTAAGTAAATAAGTTTAAATCAATTTAATCACTTTCGGATTAATGTTCAGTGCACATCAGACGTATATTACTAGATGAATACTTGCTATAGTAGGGTAACATCTCTGGATGAAGATATATATTGTACAATCAAATATAGCAAGCTTTCATCTAGTAATAAAACACCGCCCTTTTGATTAACAAAAATGTTAGTAAAATAAACTAAACCAGATACATGCTTGTTAGTAGAAAAGTAAAAATCATAAGTTAATAACATTTGTCAATAATTTTTACACTTAAATTATAATATTTTAAAAAAGTAGGCCGAACTAGTAAAAATATCAAAACTAAAAAAAATAAAAGTTGTTAGTTAGTCTCACGTATATTATAATGTTTTTTAACAGTTGAAACACTTAGTGAACAATCCATAGAATTAGAATTTACTTCACGGAGCATTCTTAGTGATTGGGTCTAATCTGCTATATTTTTGGTAGGATGAAAGAGAATGTTCTGAGATTCAAATCAACTGAACTCAACTGTTCTGATATTATTTCAATTGGTTCTTTCAACCACATAATTTTAAATTTCAGAGGCTAATTTATTAAACCGAAAGGATTTGAATAAAAAAATGTAGATACATAGAATAAAAACAACGTAGATACATTATTTAATATATATAGGATATAAATAGTTCTGGCTGCTACTTTCTTGTAGTCTTATACTTGGTAAAGTATATTTTAAGTATATAAAAACTATTTTACAAGACTTGACAGGACTCAAACGTATTGTAATTTTAGTATTACGCTTTAGTTGTCATTGTACGAGTTTGACATTATTGTAAAGTCAATACATATATTTGGAAAATGGTTGTGATAAGGACAGAGGTAATTTTTTAAATCAAAAAATAATTGAAACAAAATTTTAATTGAATTATTTTATGAATATAGTTACAACTGAAAAAATAAAAGTTGCTTCTCACTTATTGTCATAATTATAAATTAAATATATAATATGTAAACAATTTGCTGTCAAAATTCTACATCGAGTACAACATTAAAAGTGTAAGGGTGCATTCACGAAATCGTTGTACAAATCATTGTATATCTACAGCTGCTATATTTCTAAACTAAATTGTGAATACCGTTATTATTAAATAAAATGGTGTAAAAAAAATTAGTCAAATGCACTCTTCACCTGTCAAATGTCATTTAATCAGAAAAAACTGTCCATTAACCAGAAAATTTTTTTTCAGTTGTGGAATCATAATTGAAAAGTGCATACCAATTTCATGCTTACTGAATCGTACCACTTGTGTGATATGACCACTTCGTGCAAATTAAGCTATGTTAGCAATCTTTGATGCAGTCATTCTTATAATGTATTCCATTTCCATTTCTTACAACTATTGCCAATCAAACTACAACTTGGATATTACATGATTTTTTTTTTAAATCCTCTAGATACTCCAAATAATTTAATTCCTTTAATCTTGTTTACTATTTTTACTATTAAATATCTTATATCAGTTTTTCATAATTTTTGGTGACCAATTTTTGTTCGGCAACATACCATTTTTGACTTCAAATTTAATTTATTACAAATATCAGCCCTTAAACTGTCACGTACATTTGTAAATATATTTTAAAATTATCAAAAACTTATAAAATTTATTTTATAAAATTTCAAATTCCAAATAATAGATTAAATCCGAAATAATGAAATAAGATTTGAGACTATGTACGTACGTGTTATATAAAAAACAAAAAAATAAATGATAAATAAATAAAAGCCGACTGTGCTTTTAAAATTACAATAAAAAATAACAAAAAAAAATGAAATTTCATAGAATTGAGTTGAATACGTTAACAACAATTTCAATTCTTGTTTAATGTACAAGTATCTATTTATCTATCTATCTTTCAACATATCAATATCAAATAATTTTATAAAGTCTTTCTAAGGATCAATATTGTAAAATGAATTGTGTATGCATTCCACATGTACTTATTATGAAATATATTTATCTAATCTATATTGACATAAAACAAACTAAAAAAAAAAAAAATAATTTTCTAATTGATTGCTAATCGAAAATAGTGGGTGATTAAAACGATCCAGTTTCAATACTATAATATTTAAAAAAAAAAAAACAAAAAACCTACGTACAATTATTATTGATTTTTATCTAATTGATAGACAATAAAAGATATGTAATTTAAAAGGCAACAAACTTGCAATTTGTGAGTATTTTTATTTTTATTTTTTTTTGTTTTTGTTTTTTTATAGCCAATTGAATTCAATCAATGTTTGGAAAATAAAATCTATTGGAGGTGGATTGTGTATTGCAAAGTTAGATGCTGCTTAATATTTATTGCAAATGAATTATAAAAAAATAATTTTTTAATTGCAATATCGAATTTTACTTTGAAAACTATATTTTCAAATTTATTTGAGACTAATGTTATTGAAGTTGTGTCATTTTACTGCTGCTGCTTGTTGTTGTTGTTGTTGTTGTTGTAATTTTTGTTATTTAATTTTGGAATGAAATGATATTGGCTACATATATTGATTAAATTGGTTATCAATTATTGTGAGAAATATTCGTTTTAAATGGAAAAATTTATAGATATAAAATTATGTATTATGAATTTAAAAGTTTTATTTTTTTTTGTTATTGTTTTTTTTTCCGAATTGAAATTGATTTGACAAGTGAAATCGTAAATAAAAAAAAAAAAAAATTCGTGCAATTAAATATATATATATAATATATATCTTAAGTCCTTATTATCATTACAAAATATTTATATTTTAAAATTAAATAAAATTTGTTCAGTAGATTTGGAACAAAATCGGACAGAGCTGTATTGGACAATGACAGTTAAATGTCAAACACTTTAGGAGTTCTGAGAACAGAAAAATCTATACTAAACACCTTTTTTGATCTTTTGAGCTTTTTTATTCTAATTTTTATTTACTATCATTACTCTCCAATTTTTTTGTTTAAATGTCAAAATTTGAAAAAAAACAACAACAACAACAAAAAATGTCCAAAATTGCTCTCAACAAATTTCAGAGCAAAAAATATTAATTTAGAAGTGTTTTGGACCATCTAACACAGATCAAAACACTTTTGGTCAAAAAAGTACAACTAACGGAAACTATACTGAACACAATAATGTGTTTTTGTTTTACTCTAGATCGTTCTACAACAATTTACTGAACAAACCAATATTGGCTAAATGTTATACATATATGTTATTAGGTAATAGGTATAATTCTGATTTGAGGTTTACAAAAAAAAAAAAAATATTAGATTGGTTAGAAAGACTCGGATATTGATCTAACTGTAAATTTTTTATTCAATTGTTTATGTTACCACAAAGTAGTGATATAGTATGTACGTTTGAAAACTAATTCATCTAACATTCATTGGTATGGTACAAATTATATATGGTATAATTAATACAGGGGTGTGTATGCATAACCCTGTAAATTTGAGATTGTAGAAAAGGTTCCTCTCTTTAATATAAAAAAAATTATAGTTTTGAGAGATGTAATTGAAGCCTCTGATACGATTCGAATGATTGATTCGAATGAATGATTGATTTGATTCAATCGAATATGCAATTGTGATATGCTCAAGTTCTTCAATGCTTGCAACAGAATGGGCTTAAAAAAATGCATGAAAAGATTTGATCAGTTCAGAATAATAAACGTTAGGCCATCGATGTTCAGGATTTAGCAATCAGGGCTTAAGGGGATGCAATTAAATTCTTTGAAAAGATTTGATCAGTTCAGAATAATAAACGTTAGGCTATCGATGTTCTGGCTTTAGCAATCAAGGCTTAAGAGGTGCAATTAAATCCTTTGAAAAGGTTTGATAAATTGATAATAATATTCACGTTTTCGACTTTTAAGATCTGTATCCATTATACACAGTAAAAATGTAGAATTTCGTTAGATACATTCGGATATTTTTTGGATTTATATTTAGAATATTTAGATGGACAGGTTGAATTTGGATCAATGAATTTTTTAATTTGATGCCAAAATAATTCACCCGAGCTGCCTTCGCAGAATGTAAGTCATTTAAAGTTCAACAGTTTTTAATTTTTTTAAGACCGATAACCATCGAAACTAGTGCTTGTAAATCTCTTTTATGTCTAATTTAAATTATATGCATTAAAAAATAATAATAATAATTTTTTTTCAATTTAACAAGTTTGAATGGTACCACATAACATATTCCATTCCATTCGGAAATCATTCTCAGAATTCCTTCCATTGGGACGTTTTGCTGTTCGTGACTTGAGACAAACTGTTACTGTCAGTATAATCAAATTTGTTAACTTTAAAGATCCCTCAAGTGGTAAAGTTACTAAAGCTGCTGAAAAAGCAACTAAAGAAAAGAAATAGCTGGAGCTACTACAATTTATTTATTGTAATAACTCCAAAACTTATATACAATTTAAAAAGAAATGCTTCCATCGCTAAGAGTTTCGGAGGAAAGGATAGTATTTAATATTTGCATATATATGTATATGTATGTATACATATGTATTTCATAATTCTTTATAATAAAATAAAATTAATAGATATGTATTTTGGAAATTATATTAAATAAAACAATATATTCGATCAAGAAAATCTCAAGAACTACACATACTTATGTATAAAATTTTGAGATAATTACATATACACGGTAATTTAACATTTTAAAAATTAATTTTGAAATTCATTTTCATAAATTTAAATATCATAAGTCACACACGTTCATTTCAAAATTATCAAAATAACAAAATTATTTTTCATCACTCACCAGAAGTTATTGTCATCAACAATAACAGCCTAATTGGAATAAACAAAATAAAATTGTTCCTATCCTTAAAAAAAAAATTTTTTTTTTAAATCCAGTACGTGTTTAAAAATGTTTATTTTAAACAATAAATTATTAAAAAAAAAAAAAAAAAAAAATTTTAAATATTTTCTATCCATTTTTTCTGTATTTTCGTCTTTTATTCTATTACCTGAATTCATCTTTAAAATATAATGACAACCCATTGTTGAAAATGAGAAATGACATGTAAATGTAATAATTTTTTTTTTTTACTTTTGAAAATTTAAAATTTTAATTTAATACCATTACACCTGATGTATCTATACCTACAAGAACAATAAGAACTATTTTAAATAATAAAACGTGAGTATAAATAAATATGTTATACAGGAAATAGGATAGGTTGAGTATACACAAAATGTCTTGGAGTTATCTACAATGTGTACTTCAATTATAGATGGAATATGAATTCTAAAAATTTGTTTGAGTAGTTTGGAACTTTAATTAAAACGAAATATTTGAAATTATTTGATAATATAATTAACATAATTTCATTATTATTGGAATTTAAATAGTTTTATAGATCGATTATCTATCATTAAAATGTATATAATCTAAAAGTTAAATATTTAAATGTATATAAATTCCACGAAAACATATATAATAAAAAAAAATAAGTACTTTTAATTCGTATATATGGAAGTCATTTGTGAAAACAAGAAAAAGAAAAAAATTAAATTAAAAGCAAGTCTATCATAACAAAGAAATTTATACATAATATAAGAAAATTGGTTGAAAGGATCTCTATCGACTCTAAAGGATATTAGATTTTTTAATTATTTCCGGCATTTTATATTTTTTTTTTTATATAATATTGTGTAAGTATCTACTCATAATAAAAATCGATTAAAAAACACTGTACTTAATCGTATTTAATAAAAAAAAAAATATAATAATTCAATCGAGCCTACTATTATGCCATTCGGTTGATTTCAATTAAAGATAAATAAAAGATTATAAGAAAAATAAAAATAAAATAAAAATGAAATAAAAATATAATAAATTTATTTTTTACCAGCATTGACAACAAAATAGGTAAGTATGTATGAAAAAAAACGTCTTTTAATAATATCCAAGTCACATAGGTTAAATAACTACGAAATAGTCTATTTTTTATATTTTTTGCTTCCAGCCGAAAGAAAATAACGAAATAAAATTGTTAAAAAAGGAAACTAAAACATAAAAATTAATTTTTTTTTTATACAAAAGTCATTTTTTTTTTTATTGCATTCATTTTAGTTTGGGTCTATATTATTAGAATATACCATTTAAATATTTAAAACCCTATTTGAAGCTTTATTATCACTTCTATCATAATAGACTAAAAAATATTAAAGTTTTTCGTTTGTATACAACATTTTGGATTAAAATACAACATTTTCGTACCATATTAGAACTATTTTTCGAAAAATTCCAATTTTGCAAATATTGGACCTTGTTTTTGAATAATACCAATTTTCCGTCTAAGCAAAAATCTAGTACGAAAATGTTGACATTACATAAGAAAATTATCGAATTTTCAATCGTGTTCAATTATTAAGCGACAGTTAAAGTTTTTAAATAATTTTGTACAATAGTTTTAAGAAATTAAAAGTATTATCAAATGCAAATATTGTTGTTAAATTTTCTAAATAAAAAATTAAAATATTAAATTTGTTGTTGTACCTAGAAATATAAAAATAAAATTTAAAAAAAAAAATAAAACTTGAACTTTTATAAAAAAATAAATGCAATTATGTAGGCACTACATTGTTAAATTTTTTCATCTTATTTCACTGCTTTATGTAAACAAACACCGAATAGAAAAACTGACATTTAAAAATTTTAACCAAATTGTATTAATATAAAAGTGCTGCCGGTTCAATTTATTCATCGTATTTTAAGTCCTATTATATGATGCCAATTTCATACTCAAGTAACACGATTGTACTCATGTGAATCGAATCGCTTAGTCTATTACAATAGGGCTGTATAATTCATTGAAAATTTAAATCCCACCGATAATTTATGTTTATTAGATGATTTCAATTCGGAAAATTGAATTTGAGTCTATGATCAGGACAACTACGGTCTAATATTTTAAGGAAAAAAAAATTATAATTAAAATAGGGTGAGAATAAAATTTTTATAAAGCCCAACATCCCGAAAGGGAAAATAACCTGAAGTTTGTTTGTAACATAATTTTTTTCTGCATTTGAGATTTATCTGCAAGTCTGACTGATCAATAAATAAATAAATAAATAAGATTTTTATATGTATGTACTTAGGTAGTCAATTCGGCAAGGAGCAATAAGTTCACATAACATTAGCTGCACTCGGGAATTTAATCCACTTCAGTGGGAAATAAGTCCATCAAAATTAAAGGTGGACAATTTTTATGGACTTATTTACCACCAAAGTGGACTAAATTCCCGAATGGAATGGAATATGTTATGTGGTACCATTCAAACTTGTTAAATTGAAAAAAAATTATTATTATTATTTTTTAATGCATATAATTTAAATTAGACATAAAAGAGATTTACAAGCACTAGTTTCGATGGTTATCGGTTTTAAAAAAATTAAAAACTGTTGAACTTTAAATGGCTTACATTCTGCGAAGGCAGCTCGGGTGAATTATTTTGGCATCAAATTAAAAAATTCATTGATCCAAATTCAACCTGTCCATCTAAATATTCTAAATATAAATCCAAAAAATATCCGAATGTATCTAACGAAATTCTACATTTTTACTGTGTATAATGGATAAAGATCTTAAAAGTCGAAAACGTGAATATTATTATCAATTTATCAAACCTTTTCAAAGGATTTAATTGCACCTCTATAGCCCTGATTGCTAAATCTTGTAGATCAATAGTCTAACGTCTATTATTTTGAATTGATCAAGCTTTTCAAAAGATTTAATTGCACCTCTTAAGCCCTGATTGCAGAACGATCTAGAATGATTTAGTGTAAAATAAAAGCCCCCTTAATTGTGTTCAGTATAGTTTCCGTTAGTTGAACTTTTTTGTCCCAAAAGTGTTTTGATCGGTGTTAGTTTGTCCAAAACACTTCTAAATTAATATTTTTTGTTCTGAATTTTGTTGAGAATGATGAGTAGAGCAGAATGTGTTGTTATCGATGTCGTCTCTCGTTGAGCTATTCGCCCATTAAGTTATTGCTGTTGTTTTTGAAACATATGTCGCGAATATATTTTTTCTTTAAATAATTATTTTTTATTATGTTTTCCCTAATTTCGAATTACTTGTATATGAAATTTTTGATTTTTAAATAACTTCAGTTTTTTTTAACGTTTTTAATTATTTTCTTATGACTATAGACAATAAATACTATATATAGACTGGCAACTTAAAACAAAATTCGGAAATTATTAATAATTAATTAATAATTTTAAACGCCGTTGACAAGCGAAATTTTCAAATTGAAATTGGAATACAACGACAGCGACGCACGACATATTGTAATGGGTATTATACATATACTGGGTTACAGTTAACACAATTCTTCATTCGTTGTACTGCGGAAAATAGATCGCAATAGATAATGGCTCTTTTGATGATTGTTTTTTCAAAATTAAGTACAAAACAGTTGGATAAATATCTTAATGGCTTTGGCCAAGATTTAGCTTATTAATAACTTAGCTATAGACACTTATTAGTATAATGTCGCACTTTTGGGATGTGTTCAATATTAGTATACTACAGATAATTCAATCCTACACTGAAATTTCTACCATTCCTATAGAATTCATCCACATTAATAGAAGTATCTAGTACAGTAATGCTCGCTGACGTTCAGAAATCGGATCTGTATAATATGAAGAAGAATTTAACAAATTTTCGAAGCATAAACATGTTTGAATTTTGGACTGTAGATAATAGGCACAGCCTATATGCTCAAAATGAATGTGGAACAAAAAATTGTTAATTAACGAGAGTGAAAAAAAAAATGTTTAGGTTATTACCGTTATTTTTTTGTTTCAATAAAATTGGTTTAATTGATACTTTGGTAATATATGGGGATGTGGAAACCTCTAACTTCTGATTAAAGAGTTTTAGAATAAATACACAAGACAATTCTAAAGAAATTTGTAAATTCATACCTATGTTTATCATATTCATCAATATTGTTCTGATTTCATGGACACAAATTAAAGAAACAAAAACATTGTCATATAGTTGAATAGTTATTTTCTCTGTTTTATAGATACTTCGGAGGTATGGATTCATGCACAGTAGAAATTAAAGTACTACTACTTTTTACAACAGTTCGATTGCGAAACAAGAAGAACCGCAGATATTCACCCTTACACAATAGAAATACAAAAATGGCATAAAACAGATTACAAAAATTCATTTATAGTCCAGACTTCACGACTGTTGAGGCATACATCTTTTGGTATGTTTCCACATTCAAACAACACCATATAACTAATATAAATCCAAAGAAAACATAAATACCTCCATTCTGCAAATTCTTATACTTTATTCTTTCAATACTATTCTAACTATGCTAACGTTTGGCTGTTTATAAAAAAAAAAAAATTTGAAGATCTCATTAAGAGAAACATACATTTTTTTTTGTGTTATTAAAGCTTCCTCAGTCATATCTTAAATCACAACACAAAAGTTGACTGAAAATACCATTATCCAGATGATACAAAATATGATAAAAACAATGAATGAAATCTCAACAAGACTATGCACATTAGAAAACAAACATAATGAAATATATATGTATACACCAAAAAATAAATCCGCAAGGCATGGTTAAGAACGCACTTCGTATAGTCACGTGGAATGCCAATGGTATTCTGAACAAGAAAAATAATTTGGAAATTCTATTGAGAACACAAAATATTGATGTATGTCTCTTGACAGAAACACATATGACAGATAAGTCATCGCTTAAAATAAATGACTATACATGCTACAGCGCAAACCATCCGAGTAATACACCCAGAGGTGGTAGCTCAATTTTAATAAAGAAAGATATTAAGCACCACGAGGAACTTAGTCTAGAAATAGATGAATTCCAACTAATCGTGCTACGAATTATGTCTGTTAAACAAAGCCTTTGTGTCGGTGCATTATACTGTCCACCCAAATACAACATAAAGAATAACATGTTTGAAGAAATTCTTAAACTACTTGGCGAAAGATTTATCGTGGGAGGTGACTACAACGCCAAGCACATAGATTGGGGGTCTAGAGTAAACTCTACGAGAGGAAGAGAGCTAAGAAAAGCTATAAAAGAAAAAGGCTGCATTTACCAATCTACCGGTAAGCCAACCTATTGGCCAACTGATAGAAATAAAACTCCTGATCTGCTTGATTTTTATATAACAAAAAAAATTTCACCCAATTATATTAAGCTAGAAGATAACCATGATTTGGACTCAGATCACTCTGCAGTCATACTAAGTCTATATGAAAAGGTTATTAAGAAACAGTCGAAACCTCTGCTAACGAACAAGACAACTGACTGGGCTAGCTTTAAACAAGAAATAGAAAACAAAATAAACATAAAAACAAAACTAAGATCCAAATGTGTATATAGATTCTGAAGTAGAAAATTTTATTAAAATTATTCAAAATGCTGGATGGAATAATACAAAAAATTGTGAATATAAATCGGTAGGATTCAACTACCCTAGAGAAATATTAAATATGATAAAAATAAAAAGATGGCAACAATCGCGTGATCCGGCAGACAAAACTGTGCTAAATAGGTTAACTCAGAATCTTAAAAGAAAAATTAAAGATCTTAAAAATGAAAATTTTGAAAAATATATAAAAAATTTATCAGCTAAAAGAGAAAATAACTACTCGTTGTGGAAAGCAACAAAGAGTACAAAAAACTCGATCTCTCAAATCCTGCCAATCAGAATGAAAAGCGGTGAATGGGCGAGAGATAATAAAAATAAGGCTGAAACATTCGCAGATCATCTTGAAGAAATTTTTTTGTCCAGACGAGACAGATTCGGATGATCTCACTGAAGAAAATAATAATTGGCAAGAAAATGGAATATCACCATTCTCACAGAGAGAAATAGTCGAACAAATTAAAAAACTCAGAGATAAAAAAGCTCCAGGTTTTGATCTAATTACATCGGAAGTCCTGAAAGAACTTCCGAAAAAAGCTATAACAATGCTAACACGCATTATAAACGCTGCTATAAGAATAAGGTATGTGCCGAATATGTGGAAAATAGCAGAGATAATTATGATACCAAAGCCAGGTAAGCCCATAAATGAGGTCAAATCCTACAGACCAATATCATTACTACCAATAGTATCAAAATTATTTGAAAAACTATTATTGATTCGAATGAGACCGATCATAGAAAATAGTAATCTGATTCCAAATTATCAATTTGGCTTTAGATCTAAGCACTCGACAATCGATCAAATTCATAGAATAACAGACATAATAGAAAAAGCTTTAGAGGAAAAGAAAGTATGCTCTACCATATTTCTAGATGTAGCCCAAGCTTTTGATAAAGTATGGCATCGAGGCTTAATAAATAAACTAAACAATATGTTACCTAAACAATACGTAGATATACTCTCATCATATCTAGAAAACAGACTATTCAGAATAAAACAAGACGAAGAGGTATTCTACTATTAGAGATATTAAAACGGGTGTGCCTCAAGGTAGTATTCTGGGTCCCATACTGTATTTGCTCTACACCAATGATTTACCAGAAATGGAAAATATAACTGTAGCTACATTCGCTGACGATACTGCGTTGATGACAGTAGGATCAAATATTGACGAGGCTACAATTAAATTGCAAAGAGCAATCGACAAGCTATACCTGTGGACAAAGAAATGGAAAATTAAACTCAATGAGTTAAAATCAGTACATGTAAATTTTACAAATAAAAAATTAGAAAATCAACCACCATTGGTAAATCTGAATGGGGTCAATATACCTCAAAAAAACAATGCTAAATACCTAGGAATGACATTAGATGTCAAACTTAGATGGAAAGAGCACGTTAAAAAGAAAAAATTTGAGCTTGAAAATAAATATAGAGAAATGTACTGGCTCTTAGGTCGTAATTCTAAATTACCTATACATAACAAGATTTTGTTATATAATCAGATACTCAAACCGATATGGTTGTACGGCATACAAATATGGGGATGTGCCAACAAACAAACACATGTACTTTGTATGCAAAAATTCCAAAATAAAGTCTTGCGCAACATGGTAAATGCCCCCTGGTATGTTCGCAACAGTGATTTGCACAGAGATCTAAAAATTCCTTGCATAAAATATTAAATAAAAAGATATGCAACAAAGCATATAGCTCGTCTGGAGGGTCATGTTAACGTCGAGGCCACTCAACTGCTAGATAATAACTAGATAAGCCACTAGATTTAATACGATAGAATTTCGTAAACTTTTTCTTTAAGAAAATCAAAATAGAAATTAATGGTTAGTCCGTCGGACTAGTATTAATGGGAGGGGTGTGGTTTAGTCAGTAAAAATCTACGAAGCTACGGGGCTCATTGTGTCTATGAAGATTCTCACCAATCCACGCAAAAGAAAAAAAAAAAAATCTCTTAAATAGCCTTTAAGACAGTTTATATGTCAACCGTAAACAATTTTTCTGTCAGACACCGTATACAAACAAAATTAAATATAACTTATGTCTTGTAACGTACTACAAAAATAATAAAACAATAATACAATAAACATAAAAAAAATGTATTTTTAAAAAAATCTAGCAAAATATTTTTAAATTCCTTTCTCTAATAATCGGTTTGCAAAACAAAGTTTAAAATCTACATACATACATACATCCACATCATAACTAATCATATTCAATTCATGTCATACTACTACATTTGTTACGTAGGTAAACCTTTAAAAACTATTTTAAAATTTTACATTCATGTAAGCACATTTTTGTACATGTACTTTAACTCCCTATTTTACATCAATAGCAACCTATTAAAAAAGTTGTTTTTTTTCTCTTTTATTTTGTTGTTTTGTTGTTTTATTGTTATTTTATTTTGCAATCATATTTTATTCTAATCTTTTAATAAATTAAATTCTCTTATTTTATTTTTATTAAAAATATTTTTTGCAATGTTTTTGGGAGATACAGAAAATAAACAAAAGAAAAATATTAAAATAAAAAAAAAAAAAATAATAATAACAAAAACAAAAGAAAATGGTCACCAAATTGTTTAAACATGGAAATTACAAAAATTCAATTCACAATGCATCCATATGCGTCACAATATAGTAATAAATAAGAAAAACTATAAACAAATAAAAAAAAAACAGACAAAACAAAAAGAAAATTCGAATCGCTGAAAATTGTCAAAATTTAACACAAACAAAAAACAAAACTTAACATTATTTTTTATTATTAAATTTTTTGTTGTTGTTTTTGTTTTTGCAATCAATTTAATTTTTTTAGAGACCGAATAACATTCCGAACTTTTTGGTAATTTTTATATGAATTCATTTTTACACAGATAGAATTTTTTTGAACATTTTTATTCAAAAAACAAAAATGTTGAACCCGGATGACTTGGGTTGTGTTCTAGGGTAAACAATATAATACTATATTCATGAGACAATCATTTTAAATATACTTGTATAGTTACAAATAAATTATTATTAAAAAAAAATGATTTGCAATCTGTATTATTTGAAGAGAGACTGAAGCCTGGGTTGATATATTTTACAAAATTAATCTAGTTTTTATAATTACAATAATGTAATTTGCAATTTTGACTGTGGCTTTGATATTTTCTGTTATCATCCTAGAGTCAATATTTTTTTGTATATTAATTTCTGTTATTTTCAAATTAGAAAATGCGTCTATTTTGTTGGTGTTCTTCGACCTGTAAAAAAGAATATAAAAATATTTAGATTAAATTAGTACGATGTACAATATTTTTTAGTTAAGATTATTTTTACAATATAGCGTAGAACTCTAGTGTTCATAAATGTATGAATTGAATTAAGTGTCCTGAATCGGTTTTCGTTAATCGATTTAAAATATTTTTCTATCTGTGGAATAAAAGTATTTTTGTCATTTTACTAGCTTTTATCAATGTGCTTGATAAGTATATTATTACCATATGCAAACATACAGTGCTCATTTAAACAGTTTAATATATTTGTGAAGTCCTACTGACCAAACCAGTATACAAACTATGAAATACAATTTCTCTATTGAAATACAAAATGTTGACAAATTTTAGTAACAGTGTGTATTTTGTATGATTAAAGATAGAGAAATAAAAATAGGAAATAAAATATTTAATACTAAAGCCCTCTATTGATAAAGGTATGTAACTTTAGTTTTAACTATTTCATTTCTTAACATTTTTATATTTATGATGATAAATTACAGAAAATCCCTATATATTTTTTTTTATTTTTTTTTAGTTTTGTTTTTATTTTTTTTTTTTTTATTTTGATGGACATTAATATAGATTTATTTTGTTGTTAGAGACATATTTTTCAATTCATCAAAATTTATTTTTGTTTTCCTGATTTTGTTTATTAGTATTTCTATATATTTACAATTTGATGTATGTATATGTATTTGTGTAAATTCGTGAATGCACGGCTGTTTCATTGTACATAGAGTGTTTCAGTAGTATTTGAGGAAATAAAATTAAAATTTTTATTTAATAAAATGAATTATTATTACAACAGTGTCTACTAATAGATTGCAGTAGTGAGTATTGGTGAACAAAACATTTCTTCAATTAAAGTTGAATAAATGTTGGTTGTTTATTAAGTCATAATGAATATAGGTGGCGGGTAGTATCTAATTTGCTTCCCTGTTTAAGATTAATTTTTATCACGAATATTTAAAATTTTTGATTTAATTTGTAATAACGAATAAATTTTGGTCAGCAACTGATTGTGTTTGTCTTAGAGTGACCAGTAATTACTGTTTTGTTTTTTTTTTTTAAATACCGAAATAATAGGATAAGCACTCTAATATACATGCAAAATATTTTAGAATAGATTAGTACAGCTATAGATAGATATAGATAGAGTATATAGTTAGTAAGCATTAAAATATGTTATATATGCATCGTCTAGTAAACTGCACATCGGATTTGAAAATGCCGTATTTTTTTATGTATTTTAACTACTTTAGACTGCTATAACAGTTTGTATAATTACGGTGCATCGTCTCGTAAACTACACATCGGATTTGAAAATGCCGTATTTTTTATGTATTTTAACTACTTTAGACTGCTATAACAGTTTGTATAATTACGGTGCATCGTCTCGTAAAATGCCAATCGGATTTGGGGGTGCGGTATTTTTTTATGTGATGATGGTATTGAGTGGAACACAGAGATAACAGAATCGCAATACTAATAATTATGATAATACAATTTATATTTATCATATTTTAGTTGTATTATTGTAAATGTCGTCCCATGGCTATTTTTATCTGGAACTGACTTTGAATAATAATTTTTGAAAACTATGGATATCACTTTTACGCTTTTACCAAATTTACTTTTACTATGATCGCGCAATGACAGTGTGTTCCACAATAGTCAGGGGTAAATAGATATTAAAATTCAATATTGTATCTGTTGGTGTATATTCAAAGAAGGTTTGTTAATCGAAGTTAAAATTGAATGTTCTATATGTTGGTGTATTCAAAAAATGTTGTTGATAAGTGTATAAGATCTTTTGATATGAATAAACCTATATATGTTCAGTTGTATTCACATATCAATTTTTCATTTATTCAACTCTTTTAATGTTTTCTATATCCAGTAACTCATAGGATAGTGGGTACCGCTGTCGTTTCAGTGTAAGCTCATTACAATCATGTAAATGTACATCGAAACATAGTTAACTTATATATTAATTTTTTAGTTTTGTCGATTATTGCAAACTGTTTCAATACCTATTTGCTGATTATACTATACCAGAGTATTGTATTATGTGTTACTTAGATGGTTTGAGATTAAGAGGATGAAGTGATTATTGCTATTACTACAGTTTTATCTAAACAAAAGCAATATCAATATTTAACAACAATTTCAACCCCCAACACTTTATTATTGGTACACTCTATTATATTCATGTAATTTGTATATATATAAATTGACATTTAGAATTTGTATGCAATGGAATGTAATGCAATGGAGAACATAAAAATTATTAAATTTAATATTTTTAGTGTTTCCGACCTGAAAATGATTTCATAAAATTCATATTATGAGTGTCATTTAAATACCGGATAATAATTGTATGTATATATCTTTAAATATATATATATATACATATGTTGATGGTGACAACAGCAGCAGCAGCAGCATCATTAGTACCATACAATAGTGGTGGTGGTTGTGGTGGTAGGTGAATAAAATAATATTTATTATATAGAAAATTGGTAAGAGAAATGGGAATGTGAGTTGTTTTTTTGTTTAAATAAGATGACATGATACTATTGTGTTAAAAAATATTTAATGTGGTTTTGTTGGGATTGATATTATTGTATTGAAGTTTATATTGCATTTTTGTTTTTTTTTAATATTTCTATCTTACATATTATTTTGTATATAGACTAACATTGTTGAACAGATTTTATTTTATTTTGTTTTGTGAAACATTTTCACCACCAATGGCAATGTAAATTGAAAATAATCCCTTTTGAAGTGAAATGAGTTTAAAAAATAATAATTTTTTTTTTTTTATTTTTAAATTATTTTTTAGTTCATGTTCATTGAATATTTGTTTTAATAAAACTTCAGATTAAATTCAATGTTTTAATAATTTACATATACAGGTCAAAGACATTAATAGAATGCTGAAGGAATAATAGTATAGTTGGACAATTTTAATGATAACATAATTTTTGCGTGGGATTTAAAAAAATCTGGATTAATTGTAATTAATTTACTTTATATACATTTTTTATTTTACTTGCGACAATATTTGTAGAGTTTGAAATGTTTTATATTTTATATACTGTTCAATTTTGTTATGATTGTTTGGATGTGTAAATATTTAATGTTTATCGAATGCATATGTGTATAGTGACTTTATTTTTTATAAATTTTATATATTTGAACTATTTTGGGCTGGCGATGCAATTCTATTGAATTGTATCGATGAAATTACATCTCGTAGACTGTAGAAATATCGATCAGATATAGATAAGATATATATAGCAAATAAGATTCATCATTGTATGTTGGTAATGCAAAGTAATTTACCTACCACCTCGCGATCACTACTAGGTATCTACTATAATAACAGCACCCAGTTGAATTTAAGGCTAAAAATAGAGTGGGATTTGGTTGCGGTAAAGATGCCATTATCGATTGATCTATATATAGTCAGTTGAATTATGCAAAGTATAATGGTAGGCGATTACAAACTGTCTATATATATATGGCTCTATCAGTATATATTTACATAAGTCTATATATGGCTCTATCTATATATCTACATAAGTCTATATATATAGATCAATCGATAACGGCATCTTTACCTCATATAAATGGATTTTACGATTTGAATGATAGATCTTTTGTTTCCTTGTGGAATTTGGATAATTCAAAAATATGAGATCAATTTGATTGAAGATATGTACATACTAGTTTTTTAATTACCATATAAACAGAATATTTGTAGTAAGGTGCAAAATTTTCAATTCCCTATAAGGGCTATTTTTACTTGATCATTTTAACGACATCTTATTTGCCATCATTGGAAATTTAAACATATATTATCCCAAGACCTCAATAATTTTAAATAATCAATATTCTTAGACATTCTATTGTATTCAATTAATTATAATATAAGTTTGTCAAAAAGATCTAACTATAAGAAAAACAAAATCTAACTATATAATATAAACTTACAATCATTTTATATTTTTACAATCATAGCAGCGTTCTATTGTAAAATTCAAATTGTAAAATTAAATTAATTAAGACATAATAAAAGTAAAAAGTTCTATGGCGCCATCTAAATTTAACACTTGAATGACATGACAATCTTTATGAAATGATGGGCAAATGGCACATATAACAGATGACAGCTGACAAATGATAGATGACAGCTGACAGCTGACAAATGACAAATGACAGCTGACAAATGACAAATGACAGATGACAGATGACAGATGACAGATGACAGATGACAGATGACAGATGACAGATGACAGATGACAGATGACAGATGACAGATGACAGATGACAGATGACAGATGACAGATGACAGATGACAGATGACAGATGACAAATGACAAATGACAAATGATAGATGACAGATGACAGATGAGAGAAAACAGATGACAAATGACAAATGACAGATGACAGATATATAAGCAATAAAAAACGGATATTATGTTTGTGACAATTACATGATGTTACAATTTTTTTTTTTTTTTTACAATTTATTTATTCAATTCTTAATGTTAGTATACATAAGACGATTAGTCTTTATAAGAGTGTACAAATAAAAATTATTAAAAGAAAATATTAATTTAAATACATACTTAACTTAAAACTAAACCAGCCAAATAATTTACAGATAATAAAGCAATTAATTCAATTAATTCAATTAGACCAAATTAGACAAGCTTAAAAAGAACACAAAAAAAAAAACAAAAAAAAAAAAATAAAATGAAATAAAAAGAAAAACAGTAAAAATATTTAATTCAATTAAAGTAAATTCAATTCAAAGCTATAATATTCTTTCCTCCTTCAACTATAAAAATAAAATAATATATTGTTTCAAAATTAACTATTATCTAAGGTTTTAGCTTAAAGTATTTCCAAGACAGCTCACTAAACTTGTTAAGAGATAATTCACAGCTAATAGTACTTGGCAGTGCATTCCATAAATATTGCAACTCTTACAAACAACGATATATGTCTAAGTCTGCCATTGTGACGCGGAACAATTAAATTCTCAGCCCTGGGTGATCTTCCGAATATCAACTTATTGTGTAAGTATATAGGTGTCGCTTTAGAAATTATTTTCTTCATGTAGTATATATATATATATCTGTAATTCAAGAAATTTGCGAATGAGCAGTCAAGTATCAATTTAAATACATCACTAATTCTATCAAATCTACGGCGATTGGTAACAATTTGTGTATATATTGTAATTTGTATATGTGTTGGAGTATTCCGTCGAACTAACAAACATCCAGATAAATGCAGAAAGTTATATATATATATATAATATGCATTATATGCCATCTAACTTTTTTATCAATAAAATGTGATTAGAAGAAGCTTTCAATAACGTTTGTTTACTTATGAAAAACTGTTACAATATTTTTTTTTACTATTGCTAACTATTTTACCTTTTTCTGCGCATTTCAAGTCTCATTACAATTTGAAGAAAAAGCTATTGAAACTACTTTTCCAATTCTATATATCGCAATTTTCAAATTTTCATTGAAGACAAAATAGAGATTCAAATTAACAATAAATTTCTGAATCGTATATTTTCATAGACAATAATGATGGTGATAATATTAAACAAGAAGACAATGATCCCATTTTTTTTTTAATTTTTGTTTTTGTTTTTTTCATCATCTCAAATACTAACTTTGATTTCTTACAAGTCATTTTCATGTTTTTATTATTTTTACCAAGAAATCCAGCTGTTTGAATCGTTCTTTTTGTAAAAAATAAAAGGAAAACATCATCTAAAAAATCAAATTTTGAAATATTTTTGACTTAATCGAATCAAAATAATCAGTTTTTGTTGTTATTAATTTTTTTTAATTATTGTTTATTTCAAAAATCGTTTATTTTGTTTTTTTTTTTTCTAAATTAACAAACAAACACAATAATAAGAATATAAAATAACTATAGTTTTATTTACGATATTATAAAGTGTATTTTAAAATTAGACAAAAAGGTGTTCAAATTTACCTGAAGTGATGTTGTTTACCTGCTGTTGAAAATTTGTTCTCAGCATGATTTTTAATTTTTTTACTTGATTGGTTTTTAATCAGTTTTATAATTATTATACATAATAATAATATGTATTTTGTAGTTTGATTTAAAAAAAAAAAAAAAATAATGAATATTATTCCTTGTTTAAAAGTCTATTCAAATGAATAAATTTTGTTAATTGGCTTAAGGCAATTTTATGTCATGCGATTTTAAGTTTATATATTTTTTTTTTTTGTTATCATAAGAAAAGTTTTATTAGCTGTAAATGATATTTTGAATAATGAATGATAGAAAAGTAATATAATATTTTTTTTTTATTCAACGAATTAGATATTATTTTTATTAGATATTTAATAAAAAAAAAATTTTAAATTAAAAATAATAAATTAGAAATGTTGTTCAAGTAAACATTTTAGTTTTAACAGTAATATTAAAATTATATAAAGTCTCGTAACCTCAAAACTAATGTTAATTACAGTTTAATAAAAACTAAACTAATTATTTTGCTAATAAAGTCAATTCATTATCATCATTGGTTCTGTCGTGCCTTATAGGTTACATTAATTTTGGTCGTCCATACATTTTTTCAATCTAATGCGATTTTTTGTTGTGCCAGTTGGTTTTGTATAACCATATATTATCCAAATATAGTAAACTAGAATGTAAAAATCAATTGAAATTATTATATTCGAAAATTAAAAGCCTCTGATGCTAATGCTTATAATTTAAATTGTGTTCAATTAATAATAATAATATATTTTTTTTTAAATTCATTTATTAGTATATAATACTATTTAAAGTCTTATATCTATTTATTCTTCAATTATACTTTAAAAAACAAAATTAAATATATTTATTTTGTTTTTATTAATATTTTATTATATATTTTTGTTATTATTATTATTTCTTTATTTAGTATAATTAAAAGTATGATAAAAACAAGCACTAGCTACCAGGGCCATCGACTTTATATTTGTATTACAATAGTTTTAACATTTTTTTTTTTTACATTTTATGCATTTACATATTTTTTTTCTTTATTTCTTATAATAAGAATCTAACGGTATTTATTTAACTTAACAAAATTTCAATTTTTAATTTTACATTTTATTTCAATTTTTATTTTTATTTTCTTTCTTTTTTGTATTTTATTGCATTCATAGTGCATTTATATTTTTATTTTTTTCTTGTTTTATTTTTATAT
>OZ012679.1:6059434-6084434 GCA_963942445.1 Argyra leucocephala
TTTTCCCATACAAATTTGCTGAAAATCATAAACAAGTAGCGAGGTGTTTATATCATAAACCACTTCAAAAACATGTAACCCATCCATGAAATTTCGATTTTTTGTCGATTTTAAATTTTTTTTTGCATGACCCTTGATTTTTTTGTCATAAATTCATTTTGTCATTTGTCAAAAAAAAAACAAAAACAAAAACAAAAAGAAATCAAAATACCAAGAATAGATGAAATTATGTGAATTTGTGTGAAATTAGTTTAGCTTCAATTAATGATCATCAAAAAAACGAAAAATCAAGTATAAATTCTCAATTATCATCAGCACGATTAATTGGAAAATCTTGTATAACTTTAATAGAAAAAGTGAAGAAAAATTATATGGAGTTATAGAAATGATTGAGAAATTACAAGACTTACATGGAAAGTTAACAGAAGAATTAAAACAAAGGATATTGTAAAAGATGCATTTTTATTTTTAATTCACTTAATTTAATCAGTTTTATATATTAAAAATGTATAAATAATAAGGCTTTATATATAAGTAAAAAATTCAAATGGAAAAAGAGATAATAAATTAAAATGATGATTATTTTTTTTATAAAATTGTAAATTGATTTATTTTTGTATTTCGTTTTTGAAAGATTCTCAGAACTAAATGCTGAAGTGAGTGAAGTGGGTATGGTAATAAACTAAAATCTGAATTATTTTATTTAATTACAAAAAAAGAAAAGAAAAACAAATCAAAAAGTAAATAGATAAAAAATATATTTGAACTTCCAGTTCTTTTTTACCAAAAATTAAATTATCACTGCAATTAATTAGAAGTATTTATTATTAAGAATTAGTAATAGTTTTTGTAATATTATTTAGTAAATTTGTAATAGTATTAGTATAGTATTTTATATATACAAAGAAATTTTTTTATATAATAATAACTGTGTGAAACAGCTGATTGTTTTCCAAAAAACCTTGTGAACACTTGACATTTGACTGGTTTATGAGCTAGTTGTTTACCCATAAACATGAGCTTGAAAACGTACTATTATGGTATAATTTGGAATTTTAGTAAGGTAAAAATTATTTTTAAGTTGTTTGAGGTTGTATTGTAAGTCAAATTTGGGATAAAATTCATATTTTCTAGTATAATAAATAGATAGGATTAGTTATCGGGAATGAACAACATTTTATAGAATAAAAAATAGAATAAAAAAATATGGGTTCCCTTCTATTTTTATAAATTGGGTGATTTCCTACCTCTCAAATCGTAGATATACTGTCAATTTTAGATTCAATACTTCTTCTGAATTTGAGGCTCCTACAGGTGTTCCTCCAGCTAGTCATCTGGGTCCTCTACTATTTATTATCTCCATTAATGATGTTACTTCCATAACAGTCACATTATACATTATGTTGATGATATGAAAATTTATATAAAAAAAAATTAATACCTGGAAGATGCCTTAGCACTGCAAGCAGATTTAAATCGATTTCATAGGTGGTGTACCAACAACAATCTACAGTTAAACGTTAATAAATGTGCACTAATTACATTTACTCGTCGCTCTTGACCAACTTCGTTCATTTATTCTCTTAATAACCAAACCATTCCCAAAGTTGCATCAATAAAAGACTTGGGTGTACTCTTCAATAGTAATCTATCATTTCATCTCCATTATACACCCACATACTGAATAAGGTCAACTCTATGCTTGGTTTTATTAAACGTTGGGCAAAAGACTTTAACAATCCGTATGTACTGAAATCTCTTTACACTTGCTTAGTTAGACCTAATTTGGAATATGCCAGCCAGATATGGAATCCTTTCTATAGCATTCATATTAACAGAATTGAATCGGTCCGAAAAAAATTCCTAATATTTGCTTTACGTAATCTCCCATGGAAAGATTCTCCATTAAGATTATCTCCATATGAGCGCAGATTGAATTTGCTACATCTCAATACGCTTTTAAAACGCAGAATTGTCGCTGATATAGTATTTTTAACTGAATTAATCAAAGGGAACATTCTTCTACTCAATTACTCGCTAAGTTTAACTTTTGTTCCAATTCCAGATTGCGATCTAATAATATGTTTAACCTACAGTATCATAGAACTAACTATGGCAATTATATGAACCATTAAATAGAATGATGTCTTCATGTAACTCATATAATTCCCACATTAACCTACAATGTACCTGTCACAATGTTTCGCTTTATTGATTTCAAGGTGAGAAATAAAATTTTTGTATTAATTATTCTGAAAATTTATTTATTAACTGTTAACTGATTTATAATAACGGTTTCATCTGGTATAATAAGTGTAATCTCTGAGTCTGTAATCGTTAATTATTGTTTTATCTATAGTCATTTAAGAAAAAAAATATGTTAATTAAAATTACCTAGGTTGTCTTCTATCAATTTTCTTGTCCAATCACTAAAAAAAAACTGTTAAGATCGATTAAGTAATCAAAATGGTTGACGACCATTTCAAATCAATCTTGACTATCTAATTTTCTTATGCTTTTCTAATTTTCTTTTCTTTTTTGTTTTGTTTTTCTAAAAAAACAATTTTGTGTTTAGATCCCAGAGAAGAAAAAAAAATTCGATTTTATAGTTTAATTTATTCGCTGGATCGTTTAAAACACTCTCAAATTGGTGTTTTTTTTTTTTTGTGTGCTCCTCCACTTTTTTTTTTGGTAAAAACGAAAATTGAAAGTAAAATTTAAAGCTTCAATTTCAATCAATGATCAAATGATCGTATATCGTACATGATAATAGGTAAGAAATTAACAAATCTATCTAATCGAAGAAAAATGTCTTCCAATTTTGGGTTTAACTTAAATTGATTTGTTAAATTCAGTATTACAGAGAAAGAGAGAGACAGAGAGAGAGAGAGAGTGATTTTTTTAATTTAACAAAATGTTGAATTTCTAGAAATGGGTATCTTGTCTGGGTGTACTGTCCATATGTTCTGATATTATTTTAAAGCTTTATTTCAGTCTCTAGAGAGAAGTTAAAATCGATTGAAAGTGTAATCAATTTAAGGTGTTTGTTGGTTGGTATAATTAGAGGTGTTTATTTTCAATATTATGTTTCTCATACCTTCTTTCAGTTGTTTCTTAAAGTTTTTTTTTTTGTTTTTTATTTTGGTTAGATTTTGAGAATTCATGACGTGCAAAATTTTGTTGTTTAGTATTTTAAAGTGTAATTTTAGACCACTTTTCAAAAATCTACGATGTGATTAGTACACATTTAAAGTAAATCGATATTTAATTTTTAAATATAAGCACAACAGAGTAAATTAATCTGTTACATTTAATGTTGGTAAGAGATGTTAAATATAGACAAAAAATTTTAATTTATTTTTAAAATTAGGTTTATTTTAAAAGTAGGTTTAATATCACGTATGACCATATATCAAATTGTAATTTAAATGCTATTTTTTTTTTCGATTTATTCATTAAATCGCAAAGTCTTGGTGTAAATTAATTATATATAATAATGTGCTAAGAATGTTAATCTTTATATATATATATATATATGACTTGTATTAGCAGTCTGATTTTCTTACTGAAATCATACAAAAAATTACAAAAACAAAAATAAATTCACATTATAACCTACACTAACTTATTGAACCCATTATGGCTAGTCTAAATTATTAATATAGTTTTATATTAGTTTTGTGTTTTTTTTTGCAATCATTATAAAGGTTATGATTGCTTTATTGACAGTCGGAAAAGGCTAGGAAAAAACCGACTTTAACTTTAGTTGTTTTATAAAACTTTAAAACTACTTAAACTAACTTGCAACTAACTACCCTTCAACTGTTAGGTGCTAAACCAGAAATGGTCATAGTTTTTGTTTAATTTTAAAATATACTTAAATCATACTCTTTTATTATCGTATTATTAAGAGCCTAACCAGCAGGAGTATTTATTGTTATTGATATTATACTTGACATCTCAAGAAGAGAGATTCATGTTGTATTGCCATTGTATCGCCTTCTTTTTCGTGTAGCCAAGAAAGATTCAACATGGGTTTTGCAAATCTTTGGTATTCTCATCCTAGAAAATGTGGTCAAGGATCACGCCAATGTCGGACCTACTCCAATAAACATGGGTTGATCTGTAAATATGGTTTAAATATATGTCGGCAATGCTTTAGATAATATGCTAATGATATTGGTTTCAAAAAGTACTTGATTAAACAGTCATGAAGTTTTGCAGACAATTAGTTCTGTTTTGTTGAGTAGCTTCTAAAATGATCGAATTGAATCTAAATTAATTATTAATAAATCATTTAATCTCTAAAAACAAAAAAAATATTGTTAGCGGAATATTAAGGTTGAGATTTTGGAGCAAAAGTTATTCGTTTTTATGTGTTTCGTCTGAAGGCATGAAAAATAATGGGTACATTGATATAATTGAATTGTATAAAATTATTTTGATCAAGATATAGAAATGCTTCTGATGGAGGGATGAAACCTGATTTTAGTATGTCTTCGATGTATTTATTTTCTGGATATACAGAATGTGAAATTAAACTGTTATCTGTAATATTAGTAGTTAGTTTATAATAGTGTTTATAATTAATTCTAGAAATGTTTGCAGAGTTGTACATCGTTTTGTTTGAGGCAAAATGTATAAATTTCGTCTCTGGCTTACGATTGCAACCTGTACATATACTCTCAAAAATTTTCTTTCCAACTTTCTATAAATCTCCATTTTAGTGAGGTGCTAATGTTATACTAAATTTCGCAACCATAGGTCAGAATAATGAGTGTTTGCTATTATTTAAACTCTGACCGATAAAAATTGTGATTTGAATGACTATTGGGCTATAACAAATGCCTTTCTTGCCAAATTTATTTTATTATTAATGTGTTCATTGTAATTAAGGTTATGTTGTAAAATTAGCCATAGATATTTTATGGATTTTGGGTTCCCTGACCGTTTGATATGCAAATTTATCCAATTTTGTCGAACGTCATTATTACATTTCTCTAATAATGTCTGGAATAAAATAACCTCACACTTTCTAAAACTAACTCTCATTTTCCAAGATTTAGCATAGCTGAGAACTTAGTTACAAATTGACTGTAATTTATGTTGGTTAACTAATATTTTGTTGCTCGGTATGATAACTATAAGATCGCAGCAAATGCTAAACTAATCTTATACTCGTTATTATTGCTTAGATTCTGTAATAACAATTTGAGCATTTACCGTCCCCTGTTGCAGAGCATTTTGAATGCGAAATATTTTTCCCGAATAAATATTAACTATTTGAGCTTTAAACGTTTTATCCTGTTATCATATCACAGATGATTTTAATTAAATAGATTGGGAAATTATAGCCTATGAATTTAATAATATTAAGCCGTCAGTCCATATATTGAATTAAAAGTAGACTCGAAATCTATTAGACATGCGCCCACTTGTTTTCTATCATTAAGATAACGACATATATTTGGAGTGAACTTATTTATAGCATGAATGAAGGAATGCTTAGCTCGGAATGATTATTAGGTATGATTTCCTTATCTACTGTAACTTTAGTCAAGTAAGAATGTTTTTGATGTTTTGAAAAATGTTTGAATAAAATGTTGAAATTTGGTTTTTTATAGTATCATAAATAACAGTATGACGAAATAACAACTGTATAACTGTCATCCAGCAGCTATCAAATACAAGCTTAATCTGCACGACACTGTGATACAATACCTACCAACAACTATGGATACTAGCACCTGCTTTTTAACTGCGTCGATTTTTTGATAACATGCGGCTTTAAACAAAATATATCTTTTATTGCGCAAGTGCGACAACTGTGAAGACGTCTTAACTTATCATAATAGGTTCTCGAATAATATTTGACTATAACCGGGCAATCTTTAAAAATCAGTTTTTGCTATTTTTGTAAATACTCTCGGTCAACGTTCCCTCTAATTTTTTCTTTAGCTGAGCAAAAGAAAAATAAATTGCGCTATGAAATTATTTAAAAAATTAAACGAAAATTTGGTAAATTAGATATTTTATAAAAAATAAAAGTTTTTTACTGCAGTTTTTTAAGTTTTTTTATTGTTTTTAAATTTTTTTTATTAATTACATATTACATTATTATTTTTTTTTTCTCCTGTCTTTGTTTTTCTTTTTAAGTTACCCAAATGATTTACTACCAACCTATTTCTAAATTATATTTTAATCAAATTTATCAGGCTAAATTCTTTTTCACAATCAACTTTCGACACTTAAAAGGTTCCATATATATCAAATAAAATTTTTATATTTTGAAAATTATCTTCACGAAGCACCAATTGAAGTAGATCATTGAAATTACGACTATTGTTTTTGAAACTTTCCGTAAATAAATATTTTAAATGTTTATACTCATCCATTATTATCTTATTATCCATATTTGGGCTCAGATTTCTATATTTCCAAATTATTTTGTTTTAATTTTTCATTGCCATAATTAAAATCATGTTGACAATAGCGTTTTGATCAATAATGTTTCTACTCGGGAAACAAGAAGTATACCCTTACAGGCCACACAATGCGTGACAAATTGGGAAATTAAGTAACCAATTTCTTGTATTAATAGTGCTGTAACTCCATTATGGGCTTCCAGCATTACGGCAGCTCCATCGGATGCTAACATTACCATCTTTTGCATAGCCAGATTAATAGTTTTATAAAAACATTTTATGGACTCCACAATTGATTTTCCGTCACATGCATTTAATTGTATTATACCATCAAAAACAGTTTTATAATTAAAATTAAAGCGGTAGGTATCTTATATAAATAATTAACATTTTGTAAATGGAAATATCAATACTTTCATCCACTGTTAAGCAATAGAATTGTGCCAATCAGATTTCTTGGACTGAGTTCATTAAAAAATTCATTTTAATGGCCAGAGCAACATTATTTATTAAAATTTTGATGTTATCTTTACCAACTTTTGTTCTAGAAATGGTTTCTGTAAAATTTACTAGATTTTGCTGATTAATTTCGCTATACTATTTAAATCGATAACAATTTGCACAGCCTACTAATGAAGTATTATTTTAAATAACTAACATTTACAATAAAATTTGTAATGCGCAATTAAAAAAAAATTCGTGCGCAATTGAGCACTTGCGCAGCTTAGAGGGAACGTTGCTCTCGATTCAAGATCAAATTTAATAAATATAAATTTAGCTGAAGTAGAACTGTTATATGATACATTTTGACTTTGAGAGAGAGAGAGAGTGAGAATGATAACTAAGAAAGGAGAGTAATTTGAATGTTTTAAGAATGTTGGAGATATGAACAGAGATTATTTATTGTATAATATGTCAATTGTAAATACAGTTTTTTTTTATTATTGATCGACTTATCGATTACTGTCAAGCCAGTATAAAATGATCGTTTTCCAAAATACAATCGCTATTTTCATTAGTGACCATTGACCAGCTTTTATCACTTTATAAAATACTAGTCCTGCACTTCGCCTATCTATTTAGAGATTTTTACACTCTACCGAATCAGGAAGCACATTAAATTTTTTCAACCTCCTGTAATTTTTAATATTTTATAAATAAAAAACAAAAAATTTTAATTTTAATAATTTCTTTTTATTGTTTCTTTTTTCAATAAAATATATTTAGAAAAATATAAAATATAATAATAATAATAATAAAAAAAAAAATAAAAAAAAAACAAAAATTTTTTATAATTATTATCTTAACTATTACAAACTTTAACACAATTTATAATTAAATCTAATTAATTAAATTCTAAATAACATTTTAAATAAAAATATTGTCATCACCATTTTGTTTTTTAAGAATTTACAATATACTATACAACATAATTATTATTATTTAATTTTATTATTTAAATTTATAATTTAATTTTAATTATAGTATACTTCAAATTAATTAATTCATTTTTATTTTATTTTATTTATTTTATTTTTTTTTTAATTTCCTAAAATATTTTATTCTAATTCTCTTATAGAGACTAGATTTTTATTTTTTAATTTAATTAATTTTTAATTTTAATAGGATATTTTTTTTTAAATTAAATTTTACTTATAAATAAATAGAAGGAAAAGTACATTCATATTATGAGTAGCTATTTTGGATATTTTGAGATATGAAAGTGAATTGATGTATGCCATACATCATGTATGAAAGCCAATAGATGTAGCCAATCTATTGTCAAATGAAAGCCAATAGATGTAGATTGAAGAATGATTTAATTATGTACAGTTAAAACAAATAGAGATTTATAATTAGCCTGATTTAATAAGATGGCTTCTAAATTAAACTTTTGAAGTCTCGTTAGAAATTAGTAAATTTTTGCTAGTCCTATACTATATAGACCTCTAAAAGTTCACTCCTAGAAAATATAATTACTCTCTCTCTCTCTCTCTTTCTCTCGGTCAAACTGCATTATATTAACAGTTCTACTTAACTGAATTTATATTTTTTAGATTCAAGTTTCCATAGAAGTAATTGAGAGAAATTTAAAAATGGAAATATAGTTTTTTTTTTTTGCTCCGAAGGAGTTGTATAGAAATTAATAACAATAGAGTAGTAACAGAGGAAATATATTTTATAATAACTAATTTCTAATTAATAATATTATTGCTTATTTAATACAAAAAATAAATTTACAATTGGAAGGCAAGTTTTAATGGAAATATTTTGTTAATTTTATTAACAAATAAATAAACAAAATAAATTTTGTTTTTATATTAAAATTAATTATTAAAAATTAATGGAAGAACTATTGATTGCAAAAAAATGTTAATCATTTTATATTTTACATTTTATTAAAATTAATTATTATAAATTTTAACTTAACTATTTTTTTTTTTAGAAATTATTTATATTAAATTAAAATTTGTTGTTTCCTAAGTAAGTATATTTTATTAATTATATTAAAATAATAATTTTTTATTAAATATGGTGTGAACTCTAAATATGAGTATTGAATAAGTATTGTTATATTTTTTATAAATTTATTAAAATATTATTTTTAATAAATATACATTTCTGAATATACTATTATTATATTAAAATATTATTTACTCTAAAATAATTTTTGAAAACGGCAAGTCTAATAATTGTATTTGAAATTCTATTGAAATTATTTTTGTTTTAAATTTTTTAATTCAAATTTGAACTTCATTATATTTAATTACTATATATATAAAATATTTAGGATTTATTTATTTTTATTTATTTTTTTTTTTCAATAAAGTTTAAAATATATTTTACAAAATTAAAAAGTAATTTAAACAAACAGAAAAAATTAATTTTATATAATTTCTTAAATTTTTACATCACAGATGAATATTTAAAATTTTTTATTATTTCATTTTATTTTTTAATTTTATTTATTTTTTTTTTCAAACTTAAATTATAGTGTTGAATATTAGATATTTACAAAATTTATTTTTTTATTATTTAAAATTATTATTAAATATAATTTAAATAAGAAATTAATGTACTTGATTTTTTTTGAAGAAACGGTAACACTTTTTGTATTAATATTTTTATAACATAGTGTCTACACGTGAGAATGGCTAGCAAGATAGTTGACGTACACACATAAATTGTCAAAATATATTTTTTTTTTACTATCTTTGACGATATTTAGACTGTAACAATTATGAAGTGCAAAAAAAAGAGAAATAAATATGAAAGAAATTCAAAGTTTGAGATAGTAATATCTGTCTAGTCTTGCGAAATTGAATTACAACTAATAACCATAATTATTTTTAAAGCCTGAAGTCCAATGAAAACGATACGACATTGTATGTCGACAAATGATGTTTTGAACAAATGTGTTTAAATGTTTGATTCAATTTGCAGGACAAAGCGAAAAATTAGCAGTTGATTGAAAAATGATAGAATCCACGAACCCATCAAAGCGATGTAGGTTTAACCTAAAGTCCGATGAAAATGATACGAGATACGACATTATATGTTGTCAAAATATGTCAAATTATGTTTTGAACAAAATATGTATTTAAATGGTGCATTCTTCATGAAATGTATTGAAATGGTGGGTTCATAGCAAATAGTTCGATACGACAATAAAGCCAATGACAAAAATTTGATCAAAATTTGCCGTTGTTGCACTGCGATATTTCATTTTGACAGTTATAAATCATTAAATTAAAAATGTTTTTTTTTTGTTGTACATATTTCAATTGTTGATTGAAAATGAAAATGTCGCATTCATTGAACTTGGGATGCGATATTCTATGTCGACAACCTAGGACAACAATTTGATGTCATTTTCATTTGACTTTGGGATTAAATTCAATTTATTATTCAATTTGCTGTTATTTTTGTTGTCATCTCATTTTTTCATTTCATATAAAAATAATTAAAGGTGGTGGCAAACTCGACGGTCGGCGTACGACGTATGATTTATTTTCTGTCATTTTTGTTGTCATATCATTTTCTCTTTTCATATAAAAATAATTAAAGCTCGTGGCAAGCTCTACGGAGTGCGTACGACATATGGCTTGTGAACTGTCAAGATTAAGTCAGTCAAATGATATGAAAATAATATAAGCAGACCAACTCGAGGCTGATCTTAGCTGATGTATGTCGAAAAAAAATAAATTTGATCTCAAATGACATTTTATGATTGTAAATTGCTAAATTTTGTAAACGTTTTGAAAAGTTGTGGAGTAAAACGTTGAAAATACAGTTTTGCAAAAAATTTACTGTTTATACAAGTTTTAAAACAATAAATTATTTCAAAAAAATCCAAAATATTTAATTTAATGAATGGTTTTTTAAATATCATTTGGCATCGTTCAGTTTGCCAGTTTTATTTAATTTTCGCCGTTCGCGCCGTACAATTTTTTCAGGCTTAAAGAAAACTGTAAAAAAAAATTAAATGAAAAATTAAACGTTTGGGACGAATCTAACAATTTGCCTTTTTTGATTTATATAAACATCCAAAGTGTTAGAATATTTGAGAAGGATTGAGAAGGTGGTTGAGTTGAAAAATTGTATATAGGTAAGTAAAATTTTGACAATATTTTACCTATTTTTATGTTTAAAATGTGATAATTTGTTGAATATTTTAATAATAATAATTGCTATATAATTTTTGTCGATTTAAATTTATATTTTAATTAATTTAAGAAAAAAAAATATTCTATAAGTATATATATATATATATATATATATAATTATTTATACAAAACTTAAATTTTAACATTGAAATACAAATAATCTTTTAAAAATAAATCGAATTTTTAATTTCTATAAAGAAATTGTATACCCTAAAATCTATAAGTTAGTATCATTTAAAATGGCATTGTTTATAGTATTAATTAAATGGCGTTCAAAATGGCGTTCAAAATGGCGTAAATTATATTTTGATTTGATATTGTTAAATTTTGAAATTGGATTAAAAATTGTGTATTCAGAATAAATTTTGGCTTTTTTTTTTTGTTTTAATTAATAAATTTTTAATTGTACACACCCTGTATTATTATCATTAGTATATTATGTTAATATGCATATATATAAAAAAATTACAAAAATAATATAAAATTAATTCGATTTATTTTCAAAAGACATTATATATTGTTGTTCTATATAATTACTTTAAAATATTTTAATTAAAATCAGTTTCTCTAGAGAGGTGCTCTTGTAATATAATAATTTACAAAAAAAAAAAAAAAATAAAAAAAAAGTTTATAAAATATAATATTAAAAAGATTACAAAAATTACAATTTATTATTTAAAAATATTTTTTAAATATTTTATGATTATTTTGTTTTTAAATAACAAGCAATGTACATATAACAACAGCCAAGGCTTAAATTAACAAATTTTGGAACAAAAATTTTTTATATTTTTTTTTTTGTGATTTTTATTTTTTATATGTTTTAAAAATATATTTATGGTAAACATGTTTTTTGTTTGTTTTTATTTTTTTGTGTTTTTGTTTGTTTTGTTTTTTTTTTTATAGAAAAGATTCATTTTTTTTTTGGTTTTAAACTTATAATAAATCCTTTCTTTAACTATTTGCATATATTTAAATTAAATTAAATTAAAAAAAAAAAACAATTGGTGTTTAAAAATTTATCACCTTGGACAAAAACTAAAATATGGAAATAAATGACAATGTAATGAATAAAATCGTTTTGGATCGGTTTTCTGATCAAAACCATCAATTTTAACTACATTCCATTCATTTTTCATTCGAGCATAACTAAATGATACCTGATCGTGAAATGTTTCAGGTCGAATAAATTCCATTGGTTCTAAATGTGAATGAAAATTATCAACAACTGTTAATGGTACTTTTAAGAGATGTTCTGTAAAAAAAAAAATAAAAAGAAATAGAAAAAAAATTATAAATAAATTTTCATATGAAAAAATGATGAAGAAAATGAATTTAAAATTTTCTATGTTGGGAGCATAGATTTAGCAATTGACGTTCTAGTTTTCATAAAATTGGTTACTATAAAGAGTTGTCTTTCACAATGCGAATAATTAACTGCTTGTAAGAATTTATTATTAACCTACTATTTTTAAAAAAGGTCTATCACTACACTATAGACATCAGCAGTATGGTAGGGGTCATTACGGTTCATTGTCTTATTGGTAAATATGTCATAAGATTTGGGCTTCTTTCAAACGAATATATTGCAGAACGTATAGAGACATAGAAGAAGATAAAACTGTTCAACACCTATACTCTGTACTTGTACTCTGTACCTTCTTTCTGGATTAGCTGACTGACTTTGTAGGCACTAAAATTAAAGACCGCTTTGTAAATAGCTCGAAATGGGTCAACGAGTACAGTTTTAGGTGAAGAAAGGTCCAATGGTATCACAATGGACCCTATTGACCTAAGTGTGTCAATGTACTGTCGGCAGCTACTACTACCTACCAACCTAATACATCGCCTCATATTTACAAGTGTTTAAAAACTATTTGCAAATTTCAATTAAATAATTTCTAATTAATTCAAAAAATTTCATTTCAATTTTTTCATTATTGATTTTTTATTTTTTAAAGAATATCTTGGTATGTACTCACCAATTATAAAACCCATTGTTACATCATCTGGAAAACGTATTTTATCACCAATACTTATAAATTTACCACCACCAGCAATTGGTAACATTTTTAATGTTAAAGCTCGACTTAAACAGAAACCAGCACCACCGGTAGCAAACCAAAATGTTATTTTTTTATTTGTTGGTATCGATGAATTCTTCTGTAAGTACAAACAAAAAAAAAAATTAAAATAAAACAATAACAAAAAAACAGAAAATAAAATATAAAAATTATACACGAAATTTAATTAACTTTAATAACCATAACTAAACTAAATTGAACAACAAATTAACCACAATTTAATTTCAAAAAAACAAAAACGAAAAAAAGGCTGATTTTCAAGAACCATCATTTCCATTAGATATCTTCAAAGAAGAAAATATTATATAGAAAAGATAGAGAAAGAGATAGAAAGAGAAAACCTAAGATAAAAAAAAACATCAAATAATCAAAACAAAACTTCCAAAATTCATGCCAAATCCAATTTAATTGAGACAAGGGTTATACAATTTTTTCTTGTTATTTTTTTTTTTTTATTTTTATTTTTGAATATTCAAAATCGATTTGCATAAAATTTTAATCAAACGATTTACCACAAAAAAAAAAAAAATTCTTATTTTTTTTACTCTCAAAATCGGGATCTTAGTATAAAAAAAAAAAATAATAAAATCAAAACCAAAAAATTACTTTTGTATGTGTGGTTGTGTTGTGGACTTAAAATGCAATTCAAGTTTGACCAAATGAGGCATCCGAAAAAAAATAAAACCAGGATAACATGATTGTTATTCTTACTTTTTTTTTGTTTTTATTATTATATTGTTTTTCTTCCTCTTTCTCTGTTTTTTATACATAGCTCCATATTCTTGCAAGTACAGTTACAATCTTTAAAAAAAGTAGGTATATTTTTCGTATTGAATTTTCGTTCTCTCAAATTCATTTCATTCAAATTCAATTCGATTCAGTTCAGTTGATTGGACTCACAATAATAATTAATGTATCAAGTTATGGAAATTGGCAGCTCTTTCAATATAATGGAACTATTGATTTTTTTTTTATATAATTATTTATGTATGTGAATGCATAAATTTCCATCAAAAATTTACTAATACTAATGAACATTTTTATTGAATGATTTTTAATGATAATAATGCGAAAATTATTTTTTTGGTAGTATAAAAAAAAAAAACAGAATAACAACAAAAAAAAAATTTTTTTTTTTTTTTTTATTTTAATTTTTTATTTTTGTCTGAGGACTAAAAAAAAAACTTTGATTTACGCCAAAAGCGATTTTGAAATTTTTTCTTAGTTGTGTAACACAATATTATTACTTGTTTGTGTGTATGTAAAATTGGTATTGTGAAGATAATAGTAGCCATGTAAATGTCATATTGTAGCCACAAGTCAAATTGAGCATAACAAAAAAAAAAAAAGAAAAACCATAATAAAAAAAAAACAGGAAAAAAGGATGCATGATTAAAATCGTAGTATTCGGTTACGCTTCGTTTAAAATTATAAGTACACAAGTTTTTTTTTGTTTGGATTTTGGATATTGAAATTAAGAATTTTTTTTTTGTAGATTTTTGTATCTTTTTTTTTTGATAGTATTTGAAATTTAAGGAAATCAAAATAATATGAGTGTACTGACTATAGTAAAATTGTATTTAGTTTGTATTTAAAATGTTAAGTTAAGTTGAGGGTGAAGTTTTTTGAGGTTAAAATACTTTATAATACGAATTGTTTGTATGGTTGGTTGGTGGATCAATTTTCAAATGAAAGAAAAATAACATTTTTTGTTTTGGATTTTCGTTTTAATTGTTTTTATTTTTTTTTTCGTTTAAAAAATTGAATTTAGTGGTATGTGGTTACTTTTGTATTTCAAATATTAAAGATGCCTCTTTTCAATAGTTTTTTTTTCTTGGTTTTTTAGTTATAAAAAAAGTTTTATCCCCTTGTCTTTGTGGTGTGAAAGTTTAATAAAAGAATTAGAGAAATTTATTAACGGAGAGTTTTAATGTTGTGTTTTTTTTTTAGTTTAATGAATCCTAATAAATTTATTTTAGTTTACCGATTTTGGTGAAATTAATAAGATTTATTTTTTTTTATAATAAATCGTCACTTGATTATTATTTTGTGCCATACGCCAATTTTTATGTTTTTAAACTAATAATGACGTTTTGGATTTTGAGGGCTGCTCTATTAAATACATTTACGCCGGTAGTGTTATCTGCCATGGTTTAACTTTTATTTACCATCAATTTTGTTTCATATCAACATTTTTTTTTAAAAAATTATCGAATTTTGTGCCATATCCATATTTTTTTTTTCAAATTTATCAAATTCTGTGCCATATCTACATTTATCCAATTTATCCAAATTTATCCAATTTATCCAAATTTATCCAAATTTATCCAATTTTATCCATACACATATCCAAGCAATATTAATTAATTTTTTTTATATTATTGTTTTGTTCCATGTTTTGTACAGAGTATAAAATTATTGGCAAAAAAATCATTATTATGATTACCCATATCCACGGTTAATATAAAAATTGGCGTTTGGCACAAAATAATAATTAAGAAATAATTAAGAACAACTTTATAAATAATAAAATAACTCCTAGTTAACAGCATATATTTAAAAAAATTATCAATATTATTTTTTACAGCCATATAATTAAAAAAACTATCAAAGTATAAATCTGTGAAATATTGATTATTTGGAAAAAAAAAATATTTTAAAATAAATTTTATACAAAAAAACAATCTCTAAACAAAAAGTTAAATTGAAATGATAAATTTCTAATTGTTCTAACATTGAATATCAGAAATAAATGAAATTAACCGAAACAAAATATTTCTTTTTATTTTTATCTAAACAATCATAAATAAATTAAATTGAAATCAAAATTTATTGAATAGAGAGATGATAAGTTTTTTCACCACTCCTCTACAACACACAATTTTATTTTTAAATTTACATGTGAATTTTTTTTTTTCGTTTTCAATATGGAAATTAAAATTAATTTGGTTTTCGTTAAATCATCCCTTTTTCTATATAATTGAAAAATTCTATAATCTAAATCCCAATTTGTGTATAATTTTAACGGTTAATAAGAATTGATTAGTTTTTTGAACATAACTGAACTCATCAGCAGATATTTTAGTATTAAAGCTATGTATAGACAACACTGATAGTTTGAATGTATTTAAAAAATTTATATGTATAGATTTCAATAAAACCAATATGTGAGTTATAAAAATAAAACAAAATTATCACTTGGTGAAAAATATAAATGTTAATGAAATTATAGTAAAAATTATATTTATTAAAAAGTTTTGTTAAGCGTTTTTACAGTTTAAGGAGTCTATTACACATCAATTTTTTCATCAATACTGATGGTCAATTAATGGGACAATTAATTAATGAGAGAAAGATTAGATATTAATTGATGATAGTTTTATTCTAATCAATTTTCTCATCAATCTAGTTTTAAAATCAGCTGAGTTAAAAAAATGGTTTATTTTTTTTCTTTTAAATTTTTGTTGAATGTTCAGGCAAATTTTTGAAGCTTATTATCATGCGGAAAAAAAAATTTAGTTGATATTTCAAAATAAATATAAATAAATTTATTTATTTATTTAACAGTGGACCTACAAATTAATCTGTAGGCCAACTACAGGCCAACTACAGGCCCTTTTCCCTTTCGGATATAAATAAATATAAAAATAAATTTTTTTTACAAATAAATATAGAAGAGTTTAAAAAATTTCGTCGGAAAAAAAACTAAATGGATACGCATTTGATAGTTCAATATGGATGTGTAATATAGCTTATCGATTTAAATTGGCCAGTAGTTGACAGCTCAAAATATTGATGTGCAATAAACTTGCAAGGGTCTTATATTTGGTTTTTTGGTTAATAAAACTATTTAAAATCTTGCCATTTTTATATTTCTATTTCATATTCATCATAAATAAAAATAAATAAATGAATTTCAATATCATTTTGTTGGGTCAACTCTCATATGAGTTGATTAAGAGTTGACCTAACAGAAATTTCAAAGGACACTTTTCAGGATATCTACAAATTTGCCACAGCTTACGGGCTTACTTGGAGAATAGGTAATGATTCACATCGTGTTGTAGGGGATCACTATAGGTCAACATGTGTTATAACATCATTTCAACCCCCCCTTTTAAACTAAACCAAACCAATTGATGTTCATTAATAAAATTTGAAGTACTATGCAATAATTGTTTGAGAGTTTATTTCATTAGGAGTGTTATTCCATTACCCTAAATCATTTATATATATATATATATATATATAATTTAAATTTATGTATATATAGATTTGATGGTATTCACACGTGATTGCTCAAATCATTTTTAATCAAATCAAAATATTTAATTTAACAAAAATAAAATTTCTATTTTAATTTTTTTTTTTTTGGATTTAATCAGATGAAAATTTTATTCTTTAGAATAAAAATAAAATAACAAAAAAAAAATTGTACCAAGCCTAAAAATTGCTTTGTTTTTCTTTTTTGATTATCACATTTTTTTTTTCTCTATTTTTCAATTTGAAAATCATTTGTTGTACAATGAAATGCTGCTATGTTTTGTATTCCCACACATTTAACGAAAATTTTTAATTCAATTATAAGATTTCCTGTCAAATAATTAACGATGTCTAATTTATCATTTTCATTTTTTTTTGTTTTTTTGATTAGGTACAGATAAACATTCTTTTATGAAAACAAAAACAATAACAACAACAACAAACAAAATCAAAAAAACTAACCTGTCTAAATTTTTCACTATTGAAGTATAAAACTAATGAGCTCTCATTAAAAAACGAAAAAAAAAAATGACTCTATTGAGCCTGCGATATTAAAAAGTGACTAGGTATACGTTAAAAAATTGGTATTTGAACCTGAAGGTAGAAAGAAAGAGAGTTTTATGTTTTTACTTAGCACGCACCTAAACATGCAGGCAATAAATTTTTATCTAATTTTTTTTTGTTATTGTTTTTTTTTTTAATTCTATATGAGAGCCATCTATTTTGGAAGTATTTGATTACTTATCAGATTGGAAAAAAAGTGTTGTGTTAGAAAAATTGTTGGATGATTGCAAAAATTTTCAAAATGAAATCGAATCGATTTGAAAAACAAAAAAAAAATTATGTTGTGTTTTCGGGTTGAGATTTTTTTTTTTAATGTGACACGATCAGAATGATTCAGATTTGTTTCGTGACTGTTGTGTTGTCACTATCGTTTTTCAGTCATCTGTAATCCACAAAGTTTTTGGTTTTAAGTTTGATTAGGTACTGGTGTAGTAACATGATTTTTTAAAGTTTAATGAATTTTTAGTAATTTTTTGTTTACAGTTGGGGGTTTAAATTTTATGGTCTTTTACCTGAGGTGATAAGATATTTAGGTGATTAGAGGTGAATCTAAATGGATTTTATTTTTTTATGTATATGAATGGGATTGTTTTTATTTAAATAATGTAATTATCAGTTTTGTGTTTTTTTTTGTTTTAGACTACTGGAATTGGATATTTTCTATTTTGATTCAGTTAATTTTTATTTATATATACTTGAGTTCGCTTCGGGGGGTTCGTTTGATAAAAACTTTAATTTTGGTTGGTTTTAAAAAATTTGGATTTTGTTTTTGATATTTTTAGAAATGCAAAATTAATTTTAGATTGACTGTATAGGTTGAATTTCTAAGTCGGTTTTGAAACTGAAAGTACCGTTATTTTGCAACGTAAGATTTGTGTGAAAGCAGGAAAATGGTTTTTGAAAATTAAGTTAATTATTAGCTCTATCATAATAGACCAGGTGATGCGATTCATAATTTAAAAATAAAATACGATGAATAATTTGAATCGGCAGCATTTATTTATTAATGCAATTTAGTACACATTTTTAAATGTCAGTTTCTCTATTCGGTGTTGGTTTACATTCTGGATTGAAATTTTTGAATTTTTTAAACCGAAATTAATAAAATTAAAACTATAACAATATACATATATAAATTGTATATATTTATTTTCAAATTTATTTAGGTACAACTACAACAACAAATACAAATTTTAATATTTTAATTTTCATTCATAAAACTTAACGACAATTCTCTTTTAATAATAGTAGCGTTCCATTATGCTGTGTAAACTAACCATTTTTACCTACTTTTATTTTTTCATACTAGAACAAAAGTTAATTAAAAATTTTAACTGTCGCCGGTCAAATTGTTGACGTTTACGAAAAGTACCATAATCAATCTGAAAACAAACATTTGAAATTAATTTAATTACTTACATTATCAAGATGAATTTCTAATGGTGATGATATAGATGGCTTGCCTAAATACCAATCAACTGCTGGACTATATTCATCTAATAATCGAACTAATCTTGGCACATTTACATAATTATCATCATCGAAATGACAGAACCATCTGAAAAAAAAAAAACAAATTTGAAATTAATAAAAATTAAATCAAAATAAATTAAAAAAATAAAAAAAATATTAAAAAATGTCAAAAAATTTATTTCAAAAATTACAAAAACTTTATCAACAACCAAATTTTAATAGTAAACATTTTTAGAAATATTATATTAAAAATTAAAGAAATACATAAATACAAATTTATTATAGATACTATTATTAATATTTAAAATCCAAAAAAATTTAAAAAAAAATTCAAAAATGGCCGAACTTTCCGTTACTAATTATCCAGCAACATTAAATGATCTTTTAAAACTGGCATTGAACTCTAATGAATTCACAAATTTTCATCGTAAAATTTTGTCAAATTTTCTACTAATTTTAATGAGTCTAGTAAATATTGATCCGGAATCTATTAATATTTCTACTCTAAATGATTTTCAAACAATTTGCAAAAATCTAAATTGTAATTCTGATGAAACTTGCAATTATTATGAAATTTTAAAAGGAATACGATTTTTTAAAAATCCACAAGATTATGAAGAGAAAAAATCAATTTTTAATAAATCAAAAAAAATTATTTCTATTACATCAATTAAAATGAATCAATTTGAATCTAAATTAAATAAATTGAATAAAAAATTAAATAATTTTATTTTAGAATTTCGTAAAAACGTACCAACCACTAGTACTTTGTGTTATAACGATGAAATTAGTTCTAATGAAGATGATCAAAATGATAACGCATTGGAAAGTACTGAATTTCAAGAACATCACATAAATAGTATAAATTATCAAACATCAAATACATCATCTAATAATACCGAAACAATATTTGAAAATATGAATTCAAATCCAAATTTATCAAACAATAACAATTATTCAACAAATCAACTTTTAACAAATGAAAATTTTCTATCCGAATTAATGAATCGCATATCATGTCCAATCACTACGAAAATTTCAAATTTTGAACAACAAATATTGAAATTATCAGAATGTTTTTCAAATTTTAATAAAATTGCTGAGCAGGAAATTTCCAAAGGTCCAACAATTGAAATGTGTATGGATGAAATTGAAATTATAAAAAAATTATATCAAACGATTGATAAAAAATTGATAAATAAATTCAAAGAAATTAATGATATTTTCGATACAAAATTTGATAAATGTCATTTACCATTGCTAAAAAAATTATTTACCGATGGTCTAGGTTTTTTATTAGAAGAAATTAAAATGTTGACAGAAACAAAACAATTTGAAAATGTTCAAATTGATGAAATTGCTGCTAAAAATGTAGTTGAACTTAATTTAGTATCATCAAAAAATAAAATTAAAACATCAAAAATTGATAAAAACAATAGGGAAAAATTATTACAAAAACATAAATATAGTGATGAGTATTGTGTGGGACAATCAAATGAAGATAAAATATTAAAAATTATAAATTTAATTGATCAATTTGATAATGGTGTTATTTATAAATCAAAAATAAGTTATATTAAAGGTATTGATGGTGGGTATTATAGAGCTGATCCTACTACTATCATGGATTCTGATTTGTAAAATTAATGAAGGTTATTGTATAAATAATTATAGATTAATAAATAAAAATTATTGTGTATAGGATACATAAATACCATCAAAATATTGTATACCAAGTATAACCAATTGTAGCAAAATTTATGATAAATCATTTAATAATAAATTGTATTATGGAGGACTCTATAGATACATGAAATAACTGTCAAATTAAATAAATAAAAGAGTAATAAAAAATTTTCAATCTTCAGTCCAAGATTAATATTTGAAGATTGATAAAATTAAAATAAAACTATTGCAAATCTGAATCTATAGATCGTCTCTGGTGTTCACAGGCTAAATAGCCTAAAATAACTGTTTCATAAAACCATTAAAATAAAATTTCTAATGTTGAATTAAAAAAAAAAAATTAAAGTTAATTGAAAATTGAAAAACTGTATATAATATATATATTCAACATAGTTTAGATATATGTGTAATCGATGTATACTATACTGAATATATAGTTAGAGTAATATAATATACAATATAATTTACATATATTATTATATTTACGATAGTCTGACAATAATTGAAAATTTTTTCATAAATAAAAACTAAATAATTTTCAAATCAGTTTTCAATTTATTTTTTATTTAACATTAATTTATTTATTTATTTAACAGTGAACATATAGATTAATCTGCACAAGCTACAGGCCCTTTTCCCTTTCGGAATGTGAGCCTTTTTCTACATTAATTTTTCAAGTAGTTTTTTTTCATCAAAAAATACACAATTTTCAAACAGAAAAATGAACAGCAATTTCTTTCACTGTTCCACAAACTCACAATTTAAAATTAATTTATTTGTAAATTATATAAATTATTGTAAAGGTAGTTTTGACGTTGAAAATTTTATTTAAATAAATTTATAAAGCTGTAAAGTTAAACAATCAGTTTTTTTTTTTACTTTTTTTTTATTATTTCATTCCAACTTTTACATTATTTGTATTTTAAAGTTATTTTGTGACATCCAAAATTCAGATTACTATTTATTTATTACGAAGTAAATACATACATAGTATTATGATCCTAAATGCAAAGTAAAAATTTTATTACAAAGTATTGTGATTCTAAATGCAGTTGTAATTCAGTTTGAACCTCGTAATGATTTGTTTTAAGTAATGAAAATGTATTTAAAACTTTTGATTGTTGCTGATTTTTATAATTATTCTTTTTCAGTATCGATCAAAAGTATTTTTGCAATACTAGTGACACCATTTGAATTTTATTCCTTCAGTCGCATGAATTAGAAAATTCAACGAATACATAAAAAACATTTTTTGGTTTTGTCATTTTAATTGTTTTATTGTTATTTCGTTTGTATTCTGCTGTCTTTTGTTATTTATTTATTTATTAAACAGTGGACCTTTTATTAAACAGACCAACTACAGACACTTTTCCCCTACGGGATGTGGGCCTTTAAAATATGAAAGTTTGTCTTTTGTTATTATATTATGTTTTTTTTATATATTTATATAATTATGTATATGTATGTAATTATTTATAATGTACGCTCTTACACGAGCTTTTTAGCTATTTTTGAGATAAATTGAAATAAATAAATAAATAAATATGCATTTTAAATAGATATAAAAATTTATTTTAAAAAGCTTTAGATTAATATTCACATCATTAATAAATGTAATAATACACAATATCAAAATTTCACATTGTATTTAATACAAAGTATAAATACAGTATTCATAATTTCTGTTTGAATTTGGTATTAATTTTGCAGTTTAACTTTCTTGATTGCAATTCGGATGTTACGTTGATTGCGAATTCTAAATCGATCTATACTACGTTGTTGAGAGTAATGGGATTTTATTGTATTAAATTATTATGAAATTATTATTAATTTTGTAATAAAGTATAGTTATTATACTATGATTTCATTATTTGCAAATAAGTACTTTCCTGAGGGACACATTTTCCTCAGGCAAGAAAATGCATATATAAAAACATGGCTTACTCACTTCATTGTGAAACAATTTAACTCAACAATCACATTAAATATATATATTGATTAATAAATAAATTAGTCAGCTAGCCTAAGTAATAATTAAGAATAGTCATAGGTGTAAATACAATAGTATAAACTATAAAAAATTTAATATTGTTAAAAATATGTATCATGGCAATAAATAAATAAATATATTTTGGTTAAAAAATAGTTTTTTCCATTTCCATTTTTGAAGACATTTATCATCACCACCAATGCATATGTATGTACATATATGTATGTATATAGGTACATCACATACATAATAATATAAAATCCTTTATAACAAAAAAAAAAAGAATATTTTTTAAACCAGAACCATTTTAATAACCGTGATATACTTAAGTGAAGAATTTTAGTTTTTTATTTTAATAATATTTAACAAAAACGAAAACAAAAGCAAAATATTCAAGTAAAATTCGAATATTTTTTATTTTTTGTTTTATACTTTCATAATGCATGTTTCGATGTCAAAAATCTTTTAATCAGCTTTCAGATGACAGCTCAAGATTTTTTTTTTTTAATTTTTCTTTTTATCATCCTTTTTTTCTTGAACTTGTTCAATTGTAATCCTTTTATCTGTGACAAGCGCTCAAATCGGTTTAATTTTTTTTTTTTGTTTATTTTTTGTTATAGAATTAAATTATTTAATTGTGGTCAACCACAATTAAAAAAAAAAAAAAAAAACAAAAAAAAAGTATTTTTGTTTTTTTAACGGATTAATGACAAAATTTTAAGAACCTTTAAATCGTAAGCATGTCTTCTTTGCACTTCATTTAATCACAAATTGAAAGATGTTTAACATTTTTTTTCTTTTTGTTTTACTTTTTTTTTTTTTTTTTGCTAAAATATTGTCGTACTCAGAAGTCATTGGTTAATAATATTTGAATGAAAAATTAATTTTGAAGAATAAGAATATCATGAATTTCTGTCCTAACTTGAATTGATATATACTTGAATATTATGTTTATACATTAGGTCGTATCTGATATCATGTATATTAGCTCCTATATTAACTCATATCAACTATCAGTCATCAATTTTTAATTTTTTAACATTTACTTATGCCATGTTGAAATAAAATTGTCAGTAATAATTTTCTATACACACTACCAAAAGCTTTTTGAACATAAAAAACAGTGCTACATTAAAACTATAGTCTTATAGTGACCAAAAATTAGTTAGTATGCTAAGCCTATAATTAAGATTTTGAATAAATCAACTAATCAGAGAACTCAATTATCTTTAATAATAAATATTTGAAAAATGGTTGATTATGATTTAAAAAAAAATGCTTTCAATTTTTCTCGGACTCAACTTTACAATATGTACAATGAATTGTCATTATGAAACTGACAATGTAGTATATTCTGGAAATGAATGATTAGCCGTTAAAACACAAAAAAAACATAACTCGAACAAATTGAAACTATTTATCTTAAACCTTTTTTCTATCTCTTAGATAGACATTTTTTTGTTGTTTTTATTTTTTTTATCTTTTATTCTTAAGTCATACAACATAAATCAAATTTTTAAATTAATTTTTGAAATTTTAACAAAAAATGCTGAAAATAAAAACATTTTAAAAATAAACCGCAACTATGGAAAATCTATGATAAATGCTAATTTTAAATTATTAAAAAAAAAAAAAAAAAAAAAAAATCAGGCACAATGTGGTCTATTTTAAAAATGCTTTAATTCAAACTGTATATTCTTATGTTGTTTCCAAACCAATAAATACCTCAGGTTATATTTTTATGCTCATATATAAAATACATATACATAGCTATACATAATATGAACATAACTATCTTTTAGTCATGAGTAAATAAAAAAAACAAAAAAATTGAATATAAGAAGTGAA